>OZ038496.1:103662241-103754741 GCA_964036315.1 Acanthosepion esculentum
GAACAAATTTCGAAAGGATACAAACTTACCTGCAAATTACAGACGGTATTCTGCTGGCTTTTATCAGTTCTGTCTTCCATTATAAACGTTGCAAACTGCGCTTTCCCGATTATATACTAAGATCCATCAAAAATTAGTTACTATACTAATTTCATCTTGACAATAATAGACATGTTTTTTGAACTGTTTAGATATTACACACACACAAATACACACACATATACACACAAATACACACACACATATATATATGTATATGTGTGTGCGTGTGTACGCGAAAACGTGTGTGTGTACGCGTGTGTGTGTGCACGCACGAGTGGGTTTGTAAACATTTCCGAGACAGTATATGTGTAAAAGGAAAATATAAATAAAGACAAAAGGAAAACTGATCTTTACCGAAGCGTTTCGTCCTCTGAAATAAAGGCAAAAGTTATCGTATGGACAAATGCCTTGATAATGATTCTCAGAGGACAAAACGCGTCAGCTAAGTTTTCGTCTTGTCTTTATTCCCATATATATATATATATATATATATATATATATATATATATATGTTGTGTTGAATGTTAAAGACAACATCGTCCTGCATATTTTCTTTTGAATTTTCTCATATTTTCTAATGAGACTTTATTTGAAAATGATATCGAAATAAACACTGTCCATACGATAACCTAGTACTTTCGAACATCATTATTCATCTTCAGAGTCAAAATTTTTAGTCAAAATTTTTTAAACATTTATAGGTCTTTTGCTTTTAATAGGTAAAATCTTAGAAGCATTACATATTAAAAGCAAAAGAGCTCTTATTAATCGTACAGATTACAATATTTCTGGAAACATCCTACAATGTTTATAATATATTTAAATTTTATAACGTATTCTTCGATCTTTTGGCTTGTATAATAAAAATCTTTTTCACGCCGTCACATGATTAAAAATCTTCGCCATACACGTGATAACATCATCGCGTCTTTTGAAATTAAAAGGATTTTAACGTTTATTTAGTTTGTAAAAAAATGTAGCAACATGATTCCGTTACAAAACAACTGGCATATGTTTTTAAAAAATTTTGATTAAAAAATTTTGACTAAAAAAATTTTGACGCTAAAGATGAACAATGATGTTCGAAAGTACTAGGTCATCGTATGGACAATATTTATTTCGATATCATTTTCAAATAAAAAGTCTCATTAGAAAATATGAGAAAATTCAAAAGAAAATATGCAGGACGATGTTGTCTTTAACATTCAATACTACATGTTTAAAAGAAAAGTTGCTGCCAAATTACACACACACACACACACACACACATATATATATATATATAGATAGATATATAGATAGATAGAGAGAGATAGAGAGAGAGAAAGAGAGAGAGGGAGAGAGACAGACAAATAGAGAAGAGAGAAAGAGAGAGATTGAGAGAGCAAACGAGCAAAGACAAATTCATTTACATGTGACTGTGTATAGATAAATAAAGCGATACGAAATAACTAAAAAATACGTTTACACAGATATAGAGAGAATTAATTAGATAGATACATAGATAGACAGAAATAGAATGAGATAGATATGAAGAGAATGACATAGATACAAACAGACTGAGAATATATATAGATATACATATATATATATATATATATATATATATATATATACATAGATAGATAGATAGATATGAACAGAATGTCATAACTAGATAGGAACAGACTGAGAATATATATATATATATATATATATATATATATATATATATAGAGAGAGAGAGAGAGAGAGAGAGAGAGAGAGATAGATAGATAGATACAGAATGAGATAGATACATATGAACAGAATGACATAACTCGATAGGAACAGACTGAGAATATATATATATATATATATATATATATATATATATATATATATATAAACACAGATAGATAGATAGATAGATAGATAGATAGATAGATAGATAGATAGATACATTAAATCAAATTCGTTACACGTCGTATGCTTTGAGCTATTTAACAATATATTCCGAAGTTGTCTATATATGTTCAACATATCACTGCAATTTATTCTCCCCCTTTTCTCCTCTTCGGCCTTCATTATTTCCGCCAACGACTCGGACATTCCTGTGGATTAATCTATCACATAACGCTATCGGAACACTTATCATTAAACCTACTCGTATCTTAAAAGCTAAGTCAACGTTCCAAGTCTACTGTAACTTGCCAACCATTACAAACTTCATGCAGCGATATTTCCCCAATAAACTCTATCAATAATAAAGATGGTAAAATTGACTACATTGCCAAGTGTATTTCCCCGTGACAAATAGGCCAATGCGTAGGATTTATGCAACAATAATTCAACAACTTCTCGAGAAACGGTAAATGCTGACGAAACCTCTGAATATGGCTGTTCAATAATTTTACTCATATGCATACGTGGGCCTCTTTACATTGATTAAACATGAAATAACATTTAAAAAAGGAGGATTCTTTCATAATTTCGCAAAGCTTTCCCTATGATTATTGGCTTATACTAGAAATAGCTGTGGAAATTTCACGGTTTTAATTTTCTGATGAATCTTACTACTTGTGTTAATATATATAAAACTGAGGATGTATGTCTGTATGATACTTTTTCACTCGAGATCCATCCAACAGATTTTGACAAAACATGACATATATATTGTACATTGTAAATGATAGGTTCTTAGAGTAAAAATCGGTAATTAAAAAAAAAATCAATAATCGATAAAGCCTATCAAAATCGGTAAATTCAACTTTTTTCTTCCGACTTCCTTCAAAATCGGTATGTAGGTTACTTACATCATGACGAGTTCAACGATGCCTCATTTTTATTTCTACTCTATTGTGTTTAGCGAAAAACCGCAAAATACGAAAAATCGATTTCAACAAAAATTGATTTCAACACAAATCAATTTCAACACAGATTTTAAACTAAAATTGCTCTCAATTTTCAAGTAATCTAATAGAAAATTCACTCAATTGTAGCCAACAATAAGTTGATTGTTTAACAGTCATTTAACTTGATAACTGAGTTCACCCAAATAATGAAAACCCGCGTACATAGCGAAAAATGGCGGTTTTCCCTGGTTTCTTTCAAATTTTTCATTCATCTTTGAACCAGTTTTCATCAACCTTAATAAATGCTTTATAAATGTATCCTCTTTTACATCTCTGGTAGCACACTGACTAATTGAATGTCAAAAACTCCAAAATAATTGTGGTCTGAAGTGGGACTTCATGTTACCTGTTTTACACCTTGATATCCTCGGCTAACTTCGATTGAATAAATACTGACTACTTCTGTTATATCAGTAACTGCATTAATTCAAAATGTTTTTAATGAAAGTTCTTTAAAGTAATTGAAGAAGATAAACTGTTTTACATCAAAACAGGATTATGTTTTTGCTCCATTCTAATTGAACGCTTTTTCTGACCCACAAGCTGTGTATGGCTGCTTGTGATTGAATAAGCTCGTGTCGAATTCTACGGCAACAGAATATCTGTGTAAGTTCTCCTATAGCATCGTTAAATATCTGAGTTAACAAAATTAACAAAGTAAAGCTATAACGAACATGAACATGAATTCTGGTCCGTATTTTAAGAAATTAATAGTTACAAATGAAAAAAAAAACTGGGAATCAAAACCGTTTTACATTTCACTTAAACAGACGTTAAAAATTTCTATCTTGCCTTCTTTCTTTTTCTTTCTTTATATCGTTCTTTGTTTCATTTTCTCACTGAAACCAAGTAGCGTATTTGATATGTATTTTCCATCTTTCTACGTAATCAACACGGAATAATCCATTATTTATGAGGTAATAGCGGGAGACGGTAAAAAATTCAATTCTTCCCTTCCTTCTTTCTGTATTTCCTTCTTTGTTTTAATTTCTCAGTGAATCAAAGTAGCACCCCTGATATGCCTGTTCAATCATTCCCCACGATCACAACAGAATTGTCTTATGGACGGATTAGTCAACTGCTTGTTATTTATTAAATAGGTATCTTCTGTATGTAGCATGAATAACAATTAAGACTTCTACATTCATTGCCAGTGTTCTTCACGTTGACCTTGGAAACGGAAATGCCTAAAAACACGTGACATCCAACTTGTTAGATTTCAATCTTATTTTGACACCGTTGGTGACGACATTCGATAACAATGTATATATGTAAGGCCCTTATTTATGTTACTTTTGTATGTGTTGTGGATTCCGGGATGAAATCCGGTATCAAATAATAACAAACACCAAGAATGAATATAGGAAAATAAATGTATTAACGTAATAATACAAACTGGTAATACAGGTTAGTAGTTCCAGGAATGCGGGTTAGTAGACAAATATATAGATAGTCTTTGGTATCGAAGTATCGCTGTATGACGTCTTACTGAGTCTACGGGCTTGTTACTGTGACTCTTGTGCTACCCTCCTCTGCGACTCTTTCCATCTACTTGACCGACTCAACGTTCTTACTACTACTGTCCGACTCACTTAACGTACTAATACTGACTCGACGTACCGACTGTCCGGGTATTCACTGGTAGTAGTATATGTATACCTGTGGTGAGTCCATTTGTGTAAAATAGGGAGACCCCTCAATAGTTATGATCCCTGTTTTTCATAATGATTTATATCATTAACTTGACTATCTGCTTTTTGTATGAATGATTCATGTAATATAAATTGAACTGCACCAGATAATTGATATTAAAAAACTGATCCGACGTGCAACATTCGGATAATAACTGTGACATTCCTATATTTATTGAACAATTTAGTTCATGCCACATCGACTGAAAAAAAACTACTACTACAAAAGAATTCTCCTTTTAGATTTTAGTACAAAAACGCACACTCTTAAAATTAAAAAAATTCAACCTCAGCCTTGTGACCGCATGCTCCAGATTTTTTACCGTTAACAATAACACATTTCTAAAAAAACATATTTCGGATCACATCTAATCTTTGGTTGTTCCGTTATTACCTGGATGTAAAAAACAAATCTATTTCCATACCTGAGGATGCCTGTATGAACAGACGAAAGTACTTGTATAAAAAGACCTCATACAACTGGAATCTATTAAAAACAGGGATCATAACATTCATCTAGAGGTTCGTGGGTTAATGTATCTTAATAAATTTGTTTGCAAAGATGTATTCTCACCATTTATATCATTAACTTCACTATCTGCTTTTTGTATGAATGATTCATGTAATATAAATTGAACTGCGCCACAAACTTGATATATATATATATATATATATATATATATATATATATATATATATATATATATATATATATATATATAGTAAATTTAAACTAAGAATTATACATTTTCCTTTTATTTCTAACAAGAAGTTTATTTATATTAGTATATATATATATGAGTGTACACTAATTCGAAATATAAGTTGTTATAAAAAATCAAAAGCAACATCAGAAGAAAGACGTGGAATGTTTTGCGACAGACAAGCTGAATAAAAGCTGCAAAAACTAAAAGAATGTTACACATTTAGAAAATACATTTTCCTTTGAGCACTATTTATATTACGTTATTTTATATTATTATTAGTAGTTGTAGAATGCGGGAATGCGGGGTTAGTAGACAAATATATATATAAAGTCTTTGGTATCGATGTATCGCTGAGTCTACGTGACTGTGACTCTTGCCGCTACGTTATTCTACTCGACCGACTCAACTCCACTACTACAACTCCTTGACGTTCTAACTGTCGGGTCTTCACTGGTAGTAGTATATGTATACATTCGGTTAGTCCATTTGTGTAAAAAGGGGAGACCCCTCAATAGTATCTTTAATCATTGTTGAATATATCGCATGCAATTGCTTCAAAATATTAAAATATATTAAATATATATATATATTTGATATACTCTCTGTTTATACGATATTTTTATAGATATAATATATTTCAATATATGCGCTGTTATATTAAACAGTATTAATTACATTTACCGGGTTGAATATTCGGGAAATTTCGTAAAAAGTAAGTGTTCTTCGACAGGAATCGAACCTGTGACCTGTTGAGCTTTTACCATTCAGCCTAAGGGAATTTTCTGGATACCAAACACTGTATGTTAATGGTATTTTTTTTTTAGAAGAAAAGATACATTAAAAACCAGTCCGTACTACTGTAGGTTGAAATTTATAAAATCTTTCTATTAAAATATTTTTTCAGAAAAATATGTTTATCAAGTCCAGTAACTGTTATCGTTCTTTCCGGTATGGATGGGAGTTTCTTTCCTAAACTTTTGTTTGAATTAGTGTGGAATTTCATCATTTGATGATGTCATTATTTTCTCTTCGAGTTACATGTGTTATCCATTTTAGTTGTTTCTGATCTTACAAGTCCTTAAGTGATGTAGTTTCTATTATTTGGCACAGTTCTTAAGCTCAATATTTTTTTTCAAAACAGGATATTAAAGATGCCAGTGCCATTTGAACTCCTACTGTGGATATTGGTTATTTTCTTGTCACTCAAAAAACCTGAATGTCCAAGAAATGGATAATGGATTGAATTATAATGTTTGTTCCTATTCGATATTAATATTTGTTTTATCTCACTAACCTGAATCATTCAGCTGAAATTAAGCGTTTTATTTTGTCACTCTATCACAAAATGACATCACATTGGCTCCAGGGAACCATCTCTTAGACAATTCATCATTTTCTTGAAAATATATTTTAATACTAATTTATAACCTTTCTTTGTTAAAAAAAAGAAAAAATAATATAAAAGCAAATGTCCAATGAAGAATATTCTACTTTTTGTTTTTTTAAAGAAAGCTATAAAGCAAGCAACGTGTGATTGGCGGAAAGAAACAGGAACAGATTTACAATTTAAATTATTTTCTTTTCTACATAATAAAAGGAATCGAAATATTAAATTATCTCTACACAGTGATCTCTGAGTTTCTACCATTCCTTAAGTATTTATTTTTTTATGGCTTGTCAAAGTTTTGTTCTTTATTGAAAGTCAAATAATATTTTTAGATTGTAATAATACTTATTTTTCTTGTCAGTGCATATCATACTAAATTTATTTTCCAGGTAATAATTATTTTAAGATATACGACCTGGTGTTTAACCCAAAGATAGTGCTAGAACTGGTGGATTCATATCTTTCCCATACGTTTGGCGCGTAAATTATTTCCAGTCAAGTTTGATTAACAAAATTTAAATTCAATGCCAATTGTTACCTACGATATTCTTAATTTCTATCCTTTTATTATTATTGTTATTATTATTATTATTATCATCATCATCATCATCATCATCATCATTATCATTATTATTATTATTATTATAATCTCCCCTTCATAATGTTTTTCTTTTTCACAAATTCTTTCACACTTCGAAACCCCTTGCGCCTTAGTGACTTAATTACCTTGCTTAGCGTGAAAAAATTAAAAACGTTTGGATCTAAAGAACCCGACTGGAATTCGAACTCGGCTTTCTGATTTCTTATTCCTTGTCATTAAGATTCACATTAACCGCTCTTCCAAGCTCAGAGGACCTGGCGTGCCCAAGCGGTCTTTCATTTAGTTTCTAATCAGGCTTGAGGTAGCCTACTAACGGTAACTGAACTAGAATAGGCTTTTTAAACCTGATATGGCCGTCGGACATTTGAAGTAAGAGTTCAAAAGATTTGAATATTTTTTTTCAAAGGGTTTAATATTTTATGATAGTCAATATAAAATTAGAAAAGAACTGAAATATAACTTCTGCCCCTTGAGGAATATTTTCCAAGATTTAAGCAGCTGAGACTCTAAATTATTGAACATTAGTACACATATCTTCTATTGTTTATAACTGGTAGAATAATGAGAATGTTAACTGTTATGGGACCTTACCTATAAAGACAGAGTGAACTCTTCCAAACACGATGAATACTGCGCCTCTCAAGAGAGAGGGACGAGACGCAATCGAGCCGAGCCAATAGTAGTTCACTCCAAACCAGACTGACAGTCATACTAACACCTTCCACATCTTGTATTATTATTCTGTGTAATATATCTTTGTTATTTCGACTCTTGTGTTCGTGTTGTTCTTCCAGGGTCCTAACCTTGGACCATAACATAAACTGTATCAGTTTTTTACGAGATAAGTATTAAAGGCCAGCAAAATGCGAGTCCTCACTTTTAGAATTTTCTTACTAACACAACATTTTTTAACGAACACGAAACTATTTGTAAATAAACGTCACTAAAATAAGAAGATAAAAAAATAAAAATTAAGTCGATCCAACAAAGTTTTTAACTCATTATTGTGTCATCAATATTTTCCGACTTTCAAAACCTGTACAACAAATGCCTTAATATATTTGTCAATCAGTTTAAATTAAGAAATTATTTATTCTTCGTTTAAACTATCACATTCAAAATGCATATCCGAAATCAATTGCAAATAAGTTTGAAGTCGACTAATCTTTTCGAATCAATCGAGATGCTTTTATTTAATTTCTCATTTAGTCAACATTTTACTAATCTTTA
Source organism: Acanthosepion esculentum (assembly GCA_964036315.1). NCBI lineage: Eukaryota > Metazoa > Mollusca > Cephalopoda > Sepiida > Sepiidae > Acanthosepion > Acanthosepion esculentum. Next base: position 103,670,773 of record OZ038496.1, read on the forward strand.
GATTTCGTCTGGTTATATTCAATTTTTAGATTATGACAAAACATCATTGCCGCAAAAACATCTGCTACTACTATGCTTTTTGAATCTGTAAAGACATTAACTTTTGTCATTAAGATGGCATGCAACTTCAATACTACTAATAAAAAGACAAATACATTCTTGCATTGGTCGTACAAACAACTCATTATCTCGTGGCTTAACTTGTCAGATTTGTCTCTTATCAAAAATCAAATCACAACCAACCAGAATTCTAGCACGGAATATGTGAGTGAGCGGCCCTATATTGAGTCTGATTTGCTACCTCTTCGTCACCGAACATTTGGTATGGCGTTTGATTGATAACTTAACTGTCCGGGTTTCAATTCTCGGTAGTGGATGCGCACTGCTGATGAGTCCCAAATCTAGGACGAAACGGCCGTCCAGTGCTTTCTACATTCTGTTGAGGTTTCTTTCCGACTCAATGAATTACTTAATTATATATATATATATATATATATATATATATATATATATATATATATATAGGGATATATATATATATATATATATCCCTATATATATATATATATATATATATATATATATATATATCCCTATATATATATATATATATCACTACTGATCGCCTGATTATTGTGCAGCCATACCAATATATTTGGCATATGAAACTTTCGGTTACGTAATTTATCTATATATATGGAGAAAATCTGGATCAGGGGATCACAACAGCAAAAAGGATCATCATTTAAAATCATTTAGAAATAAAGAAATCAGTTAAAAAATCCAACTCAACCCATAAGACGTTTGTCATGTGAGAGGGGAATTTCACCTTTGACATTGAAAAAAGACACGAAAATGAATTAGTACGTGAAGATCATTTTGAATTAGTTGTAAAGTAATTCTGGCATAATATATATATATATATATATATATATATATATATATATATATATATATATATGTGTGTGTGTGTGTGTGTATATATATATATATAAATATATATATATTGATATATATATATATATATATATATATATATATATATATATATATATATATATATACTTTATATCAATCGTCATGAGCTTCCGATCCTTCCCTATGATTAATGAGGAATATGCTAATCTCGTATATGATTGATTTTATCTCAATTCTTCTGTTAAACTTGGAGAGTAATTATACATTCTTGTTGCTTAAAGTAGATAATCTTATAAAAACCTCTAATCTTTAATCTAACAAATGGACAATTTAGCCGTTACACGATTTGTAGAATTTTACTGTTACACCGGTATATAATATATATAATATCTCCAGGACAACAACTCAACACCAGAAAGAAAGAGAACTCTGGTCGCGTTGGAGCTGAAGAAGTACAACATTGATATAGCTGCACCGAGTGAACCTCGTCTTCCTGGTGTAACCCAACTGGTGGTCATCTTTCGAAATAAAGCAATAAAAATGTAGATAGATAGATAGATAGATAGATAGATAGAGAGAGAGAGAGAGAAAGAGAGAGAGAGAGAGATGTGTGAATGTAGGTCCAGCAGGAAAGATTGTTCAAATTTAAATTTAAATCTATTACGTGGAGAATTTTTAACGTTAAATTTCCAGTCACTATAAATCAAGTATAAATCTGTATTTGTGGCGTTCTCTTTTCATAGCCCTAAATTCTCTCTACAACTGCCAATTTGGTTTCTAATTTACTTTGCAAAGTGGATGCGCCAAATGATGACAGATACAGTGAATCGGCAAAAGATGGTTGCTGTCCAAGAATATCTGTATATTTACAACACATATACCATCTAAGCAGTGGTGTCAGAGTAAAAGTAATCTCGATTCACCACTATATTCTAGACAGAAAATGACGATTTTTCGTCTCCATAGGAAGCAACATAAAGTTGTTATCATAGTGTTTTGTGATCAGAAGAGTGTCATGTGTTTATATTTTATACCCAATGACCTGTCTGTCAATTTGGACAGCGACGTGAATAAATATAGCAGAGCATGACAATACCGTAATTAGCCTAAAGCCCAAACAATCAATGGCAGCGCGCTAGGATGTGCCACCTTACCTAATCAGCTCCATAGTCATGAGTTTTCAACTTAAGATTTTCATCTGTTTCTGTCCATTGAGAGAACGCACAGAGAAAGAGTGAGACTCGAACATGTCTTTGAAAAGCCACCAACAACAAGTTTCTTCAAGGTTGTTCGTTGTGCAGTCATTCAGAGGTGGACGGCCATGATTGAGAAAGAATGAATGACGTGAGATGCAGTAGCAGATTTAGAATGTTTGGATTGCATTTTTTATTTTTTTATTTCTGTTTCAAGTTTTGTTTCTAATCTTCATAACTATCCTACCTATATGCTCTTGAAATTCCTCCAGATCCCATATTTTTCGTCGTATAATACTTTAGTTAACATTACAATTAATTTTTTTTTATTTCTTTAATTTTATACTTTCAAGAATGTATAGTGAGACCACAGTTGTTTTCCCCTGGGTTGAGCTCATGGGAGTTCGGCCTCTTTAGAGAGGAGAACTCTTTTGTCCCTTTTTAGTTCTTACTTCCGTTTTTTGAGGAACGGACTCTTTACCTTCCTGACCACCAGGGCATCCACACACGTGGAAACTGGTCAACATGTTCACGGCCTAGCGAAAGAAAAAAGTAATTTCTATCGACTTATCTGCGGACGATCAAAGGCCGTAAAACTGGTATGTTATTTTTTTGTTCTCGTTCTGTTAACCTCCTCGTTCCTTTGGACAGTATGAACAATCATTTGTTTTGGAAAATATGTATGTAAGTTGTTTGCCTTATTAAATATTGTGTTATGCTCGTGTATTTCGTCTTTTTATATTCGCATTCAGTGTTAGTGTATCAATGACTACGCTAATGCTAATATTAGTACTCGCTATACTACTGGAAGGCTAAAACACGTTATTCTTCCTAACAGAAAATAGTCGCTAAACTCGCGTATTTCGTCTTTTTATGTTTGTGTTCAGTGTTAGTGTATCAATGGCTACGCTAATGCTAATATTAGTACTCGGTATACTACTGGAAAGCTAAAACACGTTATTTTTCCTAACAGAAAATAATCGGTAAACTCTGACTGACAGATAACCAATACTAATATATGAATGCAGTTGGGATCGTAGAATCTTGTAAGTTCTACGAGCTTTTCATTAGTTGCATTTACATGCATAGAGTACGTTCTATGTGAGACGAACACGCGGTTTCGAATTCAGAATATTTTTCTTTTAGACTGATTGTCATCCAAGTCTCGCCCTCTCTACTATTTAGCCCATAGCTGGGGGAATTCATTGACTCCCCGGTATTGTTTCCCAGGTATCTTTGAGCGAATATGAATATAAGGAAAGTCGACTAGAATGCGAACTCGGCTCTCCGATTTCTCGTTCCGACCGCCCTCCATTACACCACTGCACATCCAATGTACCTCTTTTGAAATGTTCATTATTTAGAATATTTACCATTCCTTGCAATTCTTCCGACAATTCTCATATTAATGAAATACCATCAGCAAATCAGAGAATGGTTTCAGTTTTTATTTACACCAATTCCTACTCAGTTCATTTTCCAGAAGATTCTTTCAAGATTTACCGTAAATAGTTAAGAATCAATCCTATTCCACTATCTCATGGCTCTTGGTTTTATCAGTATCTTTGAGGAATATAATCTCTTTCAAGCTCTCTAATATTTCACCATAATTGTTATCAATAGTGCTTTCTCCTACTAAGCTAACGTTCTTTACATTGACAACAAAGGCAACAACGGGGTTCATTTTATTCCATCATTCATTCGATTATTTGATCATTAGTGTCTTCTGACAATTCTTGAGAAACTAAATACCGTCCCTTGCTTCCGTGAGCGGTTTACATCGAAGATGGGTTTAGTCTATTTCTTAATATCTACAGAATTGTGTGAATACATCTTAAAGTAATGTAATATTGCAATGGTTGGCTAATTCTATAATAACTCCTTTAATTTATAAACCAGGATTAATATTCCTAGTCTGAGTCTTTCGGGTTATATTATTTTCTGTATCCGTTAAATAAATGAGAGTAACAACCCAAAATGGGGTCCTTCTACATCGACTTTCAAAAGACCTTAGTATGCAATCCTCGTCTGGTTACTTACCGAAATTCACGAAAAAAAAAGTATAATTATTGTTATCTTAAGAACATAAATAGTACCTGCCACATTGACTTATGATGGCACGCCTATTTTCAAATCCAACTTCTTATTACATAATGCGCAGTACTTACATAAGAAGCTTAGTCGAGTAAATGAGGCGTGTATATATCCAAATCTAATTGTGAATACACATAATTCAAATTATGATTGCTGCTTATATATTATGTAACTTTTCTTTTTTTAAGCGTATCACGCCAAGCAAGGCTGGAGGCCACTATCACGCATGGGGTTATAGAAGGGTTGGAGGAAGAGCAGATAGGAATGGTAAAGGAGAGGATGTGGAGAAAGAGAAAGACAGTGGGTCGATCAAGGCAAGGGTGTTACAGAAGACTTGGAGCGAGAGCAGATAGGAATGAAAGATGAAAGGATGTGGAGAAGGGAAGTGGATAGATCAAAGCAACTGGAGATGCCGATTGACGCTACACTTAAACCGTTGGAGATTGTATTTGTCAGGGAAACAATAATAGGGAAGGGAGTTCCATAGGCGAGATGTGCGAGACATGAAGCTATTGGAGTAAAAGAGACGTCTACAGTTTCAACGGTGAAGGGGTGGAAACGGGGTGCCAGCCTCGTAGGACGTTTAAATTCACGAGGCCTAGGGACAAGCGAAAGCAGCTCCTCGGAGCAATTACCGTGAAAGTACTTGTAAAAAAGGCAGAGCGAGGCAACATCGCGTCTGTGAGAGAGCAAATGCAGACGAGATGAGAGATCAGGGCCAATCCCATTGCATATCCGTCTCTGGATCTTATCAAGAACCCTGAGGCAAACAGCAGGGGCCCCAGACCATATATGGCAGCAATACTCCATGCAAGGGCGAATGGTCGATTTATAGAGTTGGAGGATCGATTCCGGGGAGAAAAATTTCCTGGCTCGGCACAGGGAACCAACTTTTCTTGCGGTGGATGATGCAACTGACTCGATGCATTTGTTCCATCTCAGATCAGCGGACAGCGTGAGACCGAGCAGCCGCAGAGAGGAGCTCTCGAGAAGTTGGTCTTCAGACATTCTAATGGGCTGTTAAGAAATGTATTTCATTTAATTATTTTATTAAAACAATTTATGTTCCTAACTCTGATTATCATATTTTCATTTTTAACATATTTCCTATTTATAAATCTCGTTGATTTTTTCAAATGTTTTAAGAAAATTAACTGTTAACATTTTTTAGATGTCTTGCACGCTTGAAGAATGTTTATCTAAGAATATTAATTGAAATAATACGTTCATCGGGTTTTACAAAGACTCTGTTTATCGCAATGTTTAATAATTCATTTATCCTATAACTAAATCATATGCAACCAACAAACACAATGGGAAAAACTCAACATTAACACAGAGGTACTATATCATATAAGCTGTAATAAATGATCACAAATGTTAGGTGCATTAAGCAAAAATAACCTAAGGAACATTAGACAATATACAAAGATGCGATATGGAATAACAGAAAAAAAACAGAAAAGATTTTGATAAGGCCCATATAAGCGCAGGTTCCTCAAAGGCTAGCCAATTTGGTTTTAAATTTGAATCGGAAATCAGGAAATTGATTTAAATGTAGAAAAAAACAAAACAAATAAAAGCGAAAAACGTTCGTTGCTTCTCAACCAAACTCTAAGTGAAACATTGGTGCCTATATAGTCTTATACATACGTGCATACATATATATATATGTGTGTGTGTGTGTGTGTGTGTGTGTGTGTAATAAAAATAAAAATCGATCTAAGTTATGTTATATTTTATTCATGCTAGAGCGTATGTGAATATAAATACTATGGAGACAAACAGCATTACTCTCACAAATCTCTGTACTGACACTGCTTTCATATATATATATATATATATATATATATATATATATATATATATATATATATATATATATATATATATATGAAGAAATATAGTCTTAAAGTGTGCTATATTTATGGGATAAAGTGCTGAATATCAGAGATAGAGTGTGTGTAAATATAAAAGTGAACATAGAAGTCAACACTTAGAGGCGACAGTCTGTTTCATGCTAGATGGCCTGACGATGGCATCTAGCATGATATATATATATATATATACACACACACACACACACACACACACACATACATATATATATATATGTGTGTGTGTGTGTGTGTGTGTGTGTGTGTGTGTGTGTGTGTGTGTGTGTAGTAGTAGTAGTAGTGGATAGCGTCTCGGATTGAGGAATCGGTGACCCGATTTCGAATTCAGTCTAATCCATTACATTCACTTACATGCTAATACCCTTGGGATAGGTATTAATCCTCTTCTTCACCCTCCAGCTATGGATAAATAGCTGGACAGACTCGGTTCTATAGCCTTGGATGGCATCTGGTCTGGAGGGTCGTTTTGTGGCACGTAGTGCACCAGATCTCTGCATTCGTCCCTGTTGTTGGTTCTGCAGAAAACCTTCACCTCTATAATCAAATCATATGTTCCAGCAGACGTATAGCACGCTGTTTCATAAATAAATCAAAATTGGGTTTCTTTTTGAGACAAAAAGTGTCCCTTATATATTAAATAATGCAGCTTAATTAATTTTGTAAAATAGTCATTCCAAGAATAAATCAATAAAGTTAATGTAATTAAGGCCGAACACACTTCGCTAACGGCATTAACTCACTGACCACTCACTGAACGACGCGATCCCTGTTTTTATTAATTGTACAACGGATTAGTTGCTTCGGCCATATTGCTTGCAAATACTTTCGCTAAGAAACATTTACAATCTTGAGGCATAGATTTTAGTTTTTTTCTCAATTTCAGGTAATTTCGGGTAAATTTCCAAGACGAAAATAGATGTGATTCTTGTCGAAAGATGTTTTAATAAAAATGTGTGATATTATTAACAGTTGAGAATTTTTGGAACAATTATATGGCTAGAATCCGCCATGTTACGTACAAGTCGCTCACCCCCACTTTTCCCTTTATATTCCTTTGGTTGGGAGAAAATGTCAATCTTCCTTCCCTGAACCGTTGCAATGTGGAACGAACTCTTGTGGGGAGGGTCCTCTGACCACTGCAGTATTAAGCACTTCATGTCAAGGGTTAACCGATATCTGCCCGACATATGCTAATAATATGCAATCCACACACCCTCCCTTTACAACATAATATCCCTAACCCTCTACGTTGAGTGGTACTTATGCCTTGGGAACAATAAAAACAAGTAAAAAGAAAAACATTATTTTGATTGCATATACTAGAGAATAACGTTTCAAACTTCATCGCTGCCGAGAAACTGTTATCTTCCAATACAAGTCTTCTTTCCCATGCTCTGATTTTTTCAATCGGATTAACGACCGACTTACTTTATCAAGCTAGTTTTTGAAACCAGTTTTATTCAGATATCCATTTGTCTATCACCGAATGGAGCAAAATACTTGTGTATAGCAATCGTCTTCTTTGAACCGTGAAAGCGTCAAGAATATTATATGTTGTGATGCAAAAACTGGGATTTGACGTGATGTGATGTAAAAGCCGGTATTTGATGTTATGTGATATAAAAGCTGGGATTTGTGACACTGAAACTTAGAAGCGTAGCTTTTACAAATTTCTGAGCATTTAGTTGTAAAGATCGTCTGAAAAATGTACAAAAAATCTAGCACATTTTCTGGCTTACAAGACGCACATTTTTCTTAAGAAATACCTGGAATGATACGCGAGTACGTCTGGCAAGACAAATAGAAGTCAACACCTATGTTCAAGGAAGCTTGAACGGTCACCTAATATTAACTATCTAATTCAGCCCTTTATTGGATGTAACCTCAGTATTTAGTTCGTACAAGTATTTCGAAGACTATAAACCTTCCTGGAGCTGAGCCACAATCTTAAACATGCTCTGTTTACTAGCAGCGGCGGGAGCCTTTTCGTCTCTTGAATAGTATGACATTGCCATACAAACAAAATCGGACGAGTGATTGATGTATACAATATGTGGCGCCACTATGTGAGGAACGCATGGTGAATGTGTTGCTGGATGAGAATGACTTTTTTCTTAGATTTTTTTTTTCCAATATTAGGTTGCGTCTTTCAAGCCGCAGCGTCTTAGAGGCCGGAAAATACGGCAATTTCCACAGAATTTTGATTACAAACTGACTTTAAAATGTTATAACTTCAAGAATAAATCCAAATAAAGTCAATATCATTTTCTGTTAGACATGTTGAATGTAAAATATATTCATACCAGAATAAAACTACTCAATGAATAAGATTGAGATAATTTCTTAGATCGTAATTAATAAAAACAAATATATATAAAAGTGTACTTTGGGGAACAAATTAAAAGACAAAATATTCTAATTTGAAAATCACACTAAAATTACAACACTGTATAACATATAACATCATAATATAGCTAAATTGTTCAGTATAATTTCTCTTTGAAGTAAATGAAAATCTTATTTAATGATGTAATCATTTGGTAATAATGTGTTTGTGTCACGCATCTTGCCATTATACTAATTCTAAAGCTTCAATAAATTCTAAATTTTATAAATCAATTCTTTAAGGGTTCAATTCTCTTTAAGGCTTTAACTGATCTGCAGAATGAGATTCCTACGCTAATATTTTCAAGCTAAACTTAATCTTTAAACTCGTTTCCTCAAAAAACACCCAAGATCTGTGGAAATATTTTGTGTTGTTAGTTGAAATCACAGGAAGAGGGGAAGATCAAGTGTATCTCATTTAATTCCCCACCAGTATATTTCTTATACACTTGATTCCCCCTCCTCCTGCTTCTAGTCACCTTCTACCACAACTCACAACGTGCACTTATTCATTTATATTGTTTATAAATATAGCGTTCATAGATCTTTATTTAAGAAAATTAAAGCGTTAGGAAATCAATTGACCGAAATTGCTTAGATACCAAAAGGTTGAAAACCAGGGTAGCAGAATCGGCTGATTTCCTAATTTATATATATATAAATATGTGTGTGTGTGTGAGAGAGAGAGAGAGAGAGAGAGAGAGAGAGAGGGAGAGAGAAAGAGAGAGAAAGAGAGAGTGAGAAATGAAAACGGATAGAATCCAATTCCGACGTTCGTAACATTCAATTTAAAAGAGAGCTCAATACAAAAGTAGAGCGATATTCTTTATTTTAGGATAGTACATCAAAAACGGTAAAAACTCTGCACAAATTCAAACATGTTTCGATGTGTATTAACACGTCTCATCAGACTTTAGTAAATAACTGCATATGTGTAGCGTTTTTACATGTTTTTGATGTAATACAGTTAAATAGATTATATATATATATATATATATATATATATATATATATATATATATATATATATATAATGTCAAGAGGAAAATGCAGGCAAAAACACACGCACATGTACTTGCGAACACACAGAGATACACACTCACAAACACGCCATATATCATCTCGGTTTCAGTCACTTTCCCAGAGAAACGAAATGTAGCTTCCCTCTGCCTTTTCGATATAAATACTGCAATGGTAATTTTTAATTTCATTTCCTCTTCGCTGGCTGGACTTTATTAATTTAACCGCAGTACTAGATTGGCGGCAAGGTCTCGTCATTTTACCGTTGAAATGGCGATGAGATGTAATTTCTTCCCGCACACTTCTCGCTTGTGGAACTCTCTTTCCGTTTCTTGCTTTCCAATCAACTTTGATCTTCAAAAATTTAAATGCAATCTCCATTTTATCTTTTTTTCCCCTTAATTCATGTTCTTTTATTGTTCTCTCTGTTTTATAGTGTTTTTCTCTCTCGCATTCAATAACTCCTTCTGTCTTTAATGCTTTGCTTTGGGGGAATATACTGCCACCACTACTACTACTACTAGTATTACTACAACAACTACTACTACTAATAAAAATAATATAAAATAACGTAATATAGTGCTCAAAGGAAAATGTATTTTTTAAATGTGTAACATTCGTTTATTTTTTGCAGCTTTTATTCAGCTTGTCTGTCGCAAAACATTCCACGTCTTTCTTCTGATGTTGCTTTTGATTTTTATAACAGCATCAACTTATATTTCAAATTAGTGTACACTCATATATATATATATATATATATATATATATATATATATATATATATATATATATATATATATACTAATAAAAATAAACTTCTTGTTAGAAGGAAGGAAAATGTATAATTCTTAGTTTAAATTTACCTCTTTTATTTTAGTTCTAACACTCTAGTATTACAACCAGTAATCACAGTGAGCTATCATATATATATATATATATATATATATATATATATATATATATATATATATATCAAGTTTGTTGCTCAGTTCAATTTATATATCATGAATCATTCATACAAAAAGCAGATAGTGAAGTTAATGATATAAATGGCGAGAATACATCTTCGCAAACAAATCTTTTAATATATATTGACTACGAACCTGTAGATGAATGTTATGATCCCTGTTTTTAATAAATTCCAATTGCATAAGGTCTTTTTTACAAGCTTTCGTCTGTTCATACAGACATCATCAGGTATGAAAATAGATTTGTTTTTTACATCCAGGTAATAACGGAACAACGAAAGATTAGATGTGATCCGAAATATGTTTTTTTTAGAAATGTGTTATTGTTAACGGTAAGAAATTTTGGAGCGTGCGGTCGCAACGCTGAGGTTGAATTTTTTAAAAATTTAAGAATGTGAGTTTTTGTACTAATATCGTAATAGGAGAATTCCTTTTTCGTAGTAGGTTTTTTCAGTCGATGTGGCATGAACTAAATTGTTCAATAAATAGAGGAATGTCACAGTTATTATCCGAATGTTGCACGTCGGATCAGTTTTTTAATATCAATTATCTGGTGCAGTTCAATTTATATTACATGAATCATTCATACAAAAAGCAGATAGTGAAGTTAATGATATAAATCATTATTAAAAACAGGAATCATAACTATTGAGGTGTCTCCCCTTTTTACACAAATGGACTCACCGAAGGTATACTTATACTACTACCAGTCGGTACGTCGAGTCAGTTAAGTGAGTCGGACAGTAGTAGTAAGAACGTTGAGTCGGTCGAGTAGATAGACATAGTCACACAGAGGAGGGTAGTATAAGAGTCACAGTATCGAGCACGTAAACTCAGTAAGAAGTAATACAGCGATACGTCGATACAAAATACTTTATATATATATCTGTCTACTAACCCCGCATTCCTGGAATTACTAACCTGTATTACCAGTTTCTATTATTACGTTAATACATTTATTTCCGATATTTATGCTTGGCGTTTGTTATTATTTGATACCGGATTTCATCCCGGAATCCACAACAATAACATTCATCTACAGGTTCGGGGTTATGTATCTTAATAAATTTGTGAAGATGTATTCTCGCCATTTATATCATTAACTTGAGTATCTGCTTTTTGTATGAATGATTCATGTAATATATATATATATATATATATATATATATATATATATATAGTATTCTGTGTTTTGAGCGGACACAAACTTTATACTTGATATATTATGGATTTATTTAACTGTTCTGTAGTTTTGATGTGAAGTTCTTTTCTTTATTTCCACATCAAAGAAATAAAATCATTATTTCATTCTTTTGAAATTTCTAATATAATTTGATTTTCTTGTGTTGGTCACATAAAAAATCCCGAACATCAAAGCCTAGTTTGTTTTTTTTTTAATGATTAAATATTTTGGCGAGAATAACTTTTGCATTATTATAATAATTAACTCCAATGTCGGTCAGCGCGTTGAAATGTTTTATACATTGACAATGTCAGATACTGAAAGATACAGACGCAATAATTTGGAGGCGAAAAGCTCATTTGGGATTTCGTTTTCTTCATCTGATATTTTCGTTTTAGTTTTTACTTGAAACGTAAAATTTAAAAGAAAGAAACTTTGTCTTTATAATCAGTTCAAGTTTGAAGCAATGAAACTCAATTATTTAAGACGTGTTTAACAGAAATTCATTTAAATTCCTCAATCAATTCCTTGGAAAATATTTCCTAGAAGAGACAAAATTTCAGATGATGCTAATGAGGAGAGTGAATATAAAATTAATCGTGTTTTTCGAGAAATTATTGGTAATTCTTGGGCCTAAAGAGAGAGCATCACAGATTTTACCTGAATTTCATATTCAAAGATTAAAATCAAGAATTTGTATCAATATGTGTAATATATGGCAATATGGTTCAATATTAGTTACATTATCTGTAAATGATAGCAAAGATAGAATTTATACAGAGAAACTAAATTGCTTTTGCCTTAAGGCATCGCATTGACGATGGCGGCCTTAAACATGAACTTGGTATTGTGTTAGTGCTGTTTAATAATCCGCTTGATGATACACCAGACACAGCAGCCTGGAAGAATGGATTTATTTTTCGTCTTGTTGGGGCTGACAGAAGATAACATTTAATAGCAGGACAGCATGTCATTCCTCTCATTGGCCACGATGAGTAGTCTCATCACAGACGACCTGAGAACTTGATGTTCTCTCTGAATATAATCATGAGATCCGCATAGAGGCACATATCGACCCTCTTGTGGAGCATCTAGCACTAGTCAAATGTCTTTTTGATGAATCATAGAATGTAGGAAAGTTTGAGCGTCTTCAGGACTCACTTCGATCGGATAACACGCTTCTCGCCTGGACAAGTCAACAGCTTCGAACGTAAAACGTAAAGGTTATGATTGCCGGTAAATTTGAGAAAGAATTTTATCTCAAACATTTATCTTTTAATGCAAGACACTTACGAAACGCCAAGTAATTTATTCTGATTCATGGAAATAATTGACTATTAAGTACCTTTTAACAATATTAATATTTTAACCTCGCTTGCTTTCAGAAAATATGAGCAACTTTGGGATTATACTCATAACGAAACGTGAAATTATTTAATTAAATATTACGTATGAATCCTATTTTTCATCTGGGAATAATTAAGCAAACTGTTCTTAATTTTATATGATTCTGTTCTCCGTCGGATAGACGCAGACAGATGCATATAAGGGAGCGGTTAAAAGTAGTGAGTTTTGAATCAGCGAGTGGAGATCACATTTCGGCAAAGCTAATTGTCTTTCACTTTCTACTCAGACTGAACTTTCTTGCTGTGGTCCAATTCATCCAGCTAAAGGTAAATAGTAGCTCAGAATGGGTCTATTTGTCTCGGTTTGCAGCCAGTTAAAAAGAAGCTGCACATGTAAGGTTGTTTGGTCCCATTTCGTCCAGTTTATGGTTCAATACGTGCGCTGGGACAATTTAGCTAATTTCATCCCGTTGTATTTAACTTGGGGCAAAGTTAAGTAATTTCTTCTTCCTAGAGAAATTATCTAAAAGAGAATTTTTCTGTATCGTCCTCTTATGATTTAATAAGTCAGGATTTTAGCTGGAACTGGAATTCTTGTAGCGACGTTTTTATCTCATGTCAAAAAACAAATATTCTTTAATCTTGACAAGCAACGAATATCTTTAGGGAGGCTGGGATAACTTCACACTGAAAAAAGTTTTATTAAATTCTATCAACATGGAAAGAGCGCGTCAAGAGCCATAAACTATCCAAAACATTTTGGTCATTTTCTCCTTATACTCTTCCGCCTTCTCCTCCTCTCCTTCTTTCTCTCTCGCTGTTTCATGACCCTTTACAATATTTCACGATTATCCAGACACCTTTGGACAGGGGTGGAAAAGTATATCCGTATAATTCAAAACATAGGATACTGATGGAAAAGAAGAATGAAGACAAAACTCATTTTCTGAAATAATTTTACATTTATATCAGCATTTTCAAAAGCTTTGTTCAATGTTTGGCGCGGATTTTTTTATTAAAGAAAAGCGTTTATCTGCCGCTAATCTTGGTCGTAGCCAGGCTGTGATAATTAAAATGTGTGTTCTTTGTAATTAAAACAACAGAGAAATTATCCAAGAATTAATTGAACTGATTTATCAGCGTTTTTATCAAATGTTGAGTAAGGTTTGCTAAATTTTCAAAACGCTTTTTTGAGATAAAATATTAGAATGGATTTAATTTGGATAATTGAACTATTTTCGGGTTGCTTTATTTTTTGTCTCTATGTTTTCTCATCTGAAGTTAGAAAAGTTTTGGTAGAGATGATCTAGAAAGTATGTATGGCGATCATGTAGCGCTCCCTGTCTATGGCCATTAATTAGAAAAAAATAACTTTGCTACGTGAAAGTATGTTGCATTAACCGATAAAAGTATTAGCTGAATCTTTTTTCTTAGGTACGTGGCTATTTACTGATTGATGCAAGCATGTTTTGCCCTGAATCCGTTGCAAGATTCTCGGTTTAATTCTGAAGAAATCAATGCTTTAAAAGTGACTCCTTACTTTCATTTACACTCAAATTAGGAAAAAATCCGGAAATTCTTTTGTCCTGGGTAAGACGATCAACTACATCCAGCAGCAAGGCCTCTGATCAGGAGGTTTTGAGGAGTGTGGAACCACCTCTTAATTGTGGGTGTTTCCAGGTCCACCCTGACCCAGGGTGGTAACACCTATTAAGGTCCCATCTATAGGCAAATAGTTAACTATTACCAGTAATACCTTTTTGAAAAAATTATTACCAGCAATACAATTTTGAAGGAAAAATATTACCAGAAACAGATTTTTGAGAAAACAAAATATTACCAGCAATATAAAAATGTTGTCGGCATTAAATGACCCATTGAGGTTGATATGCCATAAAAGAAAATAAACCAAACCGAAAAATTCTTCCGTCTTTATTTGAAAATTACAAATGCAGACAATTTTATGTGCTTATGAGAACTCAAGAATAAATGTTTCGTTTTCGAAAAATACTGATGAAACTAGTTATCTAAGTCTCGAGCTTTTTGTTTGTTTAGTATTATATGGGTCATTTAATACCGAAATTTAATTTTCTTGGGAGCATTGTTAATTTCTTTTAAAAAATGTATTGCTAGTAATTTTTTAGTATTTAAGAAATATAACGCAGGTATTTTTTTCAATAATGTAGTAATATATAAACAGTATTTTTTCAATAATATATTACAGGTAAATTTTTTTTCAATAATATATTACAGGAATGTTTTTTTTTTCCAAAATATATTTCTGGTAATTTTTTTCTTTTTTTTTACAAAAAAGCATTTCTGGTATTTTTTTACTATGAAAATGTATCGCTGATATTTTTACTATAAAAATGTATTTTTAGAATCTCATAGTGTTTTGATCTCAGTTTGGTGGGGTTAACTACCACCCGGGTCAGGTTAGATGTGGGAACAATAGAAATTAAGAGGCGGTTCCATGCTCCTGAAAAACTTCCAATCTCCCGATCGCGAGAGAGCTAGCCACTGGCTTTTAAGGATATTGGCGGTAATGGCTCTCTACAACTGCCTGCATTTGTTCTTCCAGCAATATTGCCTCTCGTTCTTTAATATTTATAATACTTCTAAAATTGGGTTCCTGCTATTTTTCTCTTCCTGTCTTGTCTCTTATAAGCCTTGTGAATGTTAAATTCACCAAGCCTTAGTTTATCAATTAGTGTTCTGAATGATACCATCGTTTTCTTTTAAGTTTAACATCCTTCTCTACAGGTACAACAAAGATTCCCTGTTACGTTACCTTACCCACGCACTGTTGGACTCTCTCAGCTATAAATAGGAGCAGGTACTGCCTTTTGGAGAGGGACGTTTCCAGCAGTCAGCTCTGACAGTCGGAACGAACATTCTTGCCGTAACACTCTCGTTTGTATATGTTTGTATTACTGTTTCTGTTAATATATTTGTTTAACTCAATTTCTTTGTGTCTTTATTTCTGGCCCCTAACAAGGGCCTCAACTAGATTCCCACAAACCGGCCAATTGTGTGCCTGTATTCGCATTCGTGTGGGTACACAGTTTTTCCCCCTTTCCTAAGGCTCCCATCATACAAGCCCGTCAGATAAATGTCTAACCGCCTCCCCTATTTCTCTTGCACTCAGTATGCCCTGTGAGGCTTAAGTTTGCCTAGCCCATTCCTCATTTGATGTCAAAGAAATTTCAGCTGCTTTTCCTGATTCTGAGTAAATGTGTTCTTTCTGTTACGATTATCTTTAAGATCTTTTTACTTAAACGTTCCGTCCAAGGAATTTTTAGTATCCTTCTGTAGAATTCCATTCTGCTGTCTCCAGTTTTTCCCTCTTTCATGGTTAGATTTTCTAGCATTCACTGTTAAAATATTTAAGATCTTTCTCAAAATACGCTTCTCAAGTTGAGTAACTCATCGCTTTTCATATGAGCATTCTTTTTTCTAATATAGTCAGGAATCTAAGCATTTTAATGATTGTCCTTTTTCGTTTCATACGCTAACCATTTTTGTTGTTTTGCTCTAATAGGTAGTTTGTCACCTAGTAAACCTGTTTGAGATTCTGTAGAGGTTGTCTGATTTGATGAAAGATTGTTTCCTTGAAGTCCAACAGGATTCGTCACTTGGAGACATTTTTAATCATTGATCTTAGAAAACGGTTTATAGAGCTGAGAGTTGGACGCCACGTATGGTATTAAAGATGTAAGTCTAGATCTGAAAACGCTTTTTAATCGGTTAATAGCATCTGGCGATGTTGGACAAAACTACCTCTTCTTCGCGCAATCGATCTTGTGCTAAATATCCGGATCTCTTTACTTAATTTGGTATTTGTATTACTTTAAACGTTTAGCGGATGCCCATATTTGTGCAGACGTTCAGTTGATTTTAATTAGTATTTCATCCCCTTTGCCGGCATGAAAATCCGAGAAATCTTATTAAGAAAACGCACCTTCCTGCAGGATTCGAAATTTCGTTTTGCAGTAATAAAATAATAAATACATGATGGATTAATGAATAAAAAATCAATTAATCCCATAGAATTTGTTATACTGAAATTCCACATGTATTATACGCCTTCATCCATAATATGCTCTTTATAATTGTGCTGAAAGCGTGGGAAAATGAGTCTTCTCACGCATAATACGCACCTCTTCTTTAGCAATCAAATGCTATAAATTGTAGTATTTACATTAGTCGGACTATTGTCCTCACCTTTGTCGCCATATTTGTCACAACGTTTCGGCCGTTGTACGCTCCGGCCTTCTTCAGGTGGTTGGAATTACGAATCGAACCCTTTACTTCGATCACTGGGGTAGACTGTTCTAGTTCCACGAGCCATGTTTGATGGATGTCAGTTATCTCCTGGTAATTTTCCCTTTGAAAGTTCTCCACTGCCTGAACCGGGTATTGGGTCTGTCACTGGATCTAACCAACGCCTTTATCCACTGTACCACGTGTCCTTGAGAACATCTGGGTATGAATTTCTGAGTATTATAAACCTAATTTTTCAGCAAGCAATTTTTACCAGTACTCATATTGCAATTTTGCTGTTATCATTGCATGTTTTTACCAGATCTCATATTGCATATTAGGTTTATAATACTCAGAAATTCATACCCAGATGTCCTCAGTGTTAGGTATATATGATTGTATTTAACGTCCTTATGGAATCGCAATCGCCGAATATTAGTGTCAAATTGTGATATGTTTGTGGTGAATAGTGATTCTGAAATCTACCTATGAAACGGCAATTTTTAAAAGATTTTTGTAGCTGTGCATATTTTTTGTTTATTAATTTTAGAAAAAAAATGCGGATTTTGCATGGGGAATTACGGTGAGATATGTAGATGACACAGGGCTGATAGCAGACATGGAAAGGAGAGAATAAAAGGAAACGGAAATACCAAAATCGTGCCTACTGCGCAGACTCATTAACCTGTTTTTGTTCTATAAAATGTACAATCTAACAGATGTGTATGTAGTTTTTTTTCTCACAAAAATGGTTTTAAACATAGAATAATATTATTCTAATTTAGTTTTATGATAATACTTGTTATATGCGTATTATACATGGGTAATTACAGTAACTGATCCATAACTGAGTTTTCATAAATGATTCGAGGTATATCGGGCGTTTAGTATTTGGTAATTTCATAATTTTAATCTGCAAAATGGATTCAGGGAATGGGTAATCAATATTCACGATTTAATTCCAAATCATAGATTCTGTTTTGAAAATGTTTACCTTATATCTGAATTCTTGAAAGAATTGACGTTTTTTTTCTTCTCCAAGAACAATCGTAGGCCAACTATGAATAGCAATGGCATCATTATAGAAACCCAGGGTCATCGCCAGTAGACTGGTCTCTGGCACGAGTACAACATTGCTGTTTTCTATTTGCCCATTCGTTTGGGATGTGACCTTCAATGTTAAAATGTTAACTGCTTATTCCGCCGCATCTGTGCTCCCACACGCATAAAGTCGAGATTTCAATATGCATTTATTGTATATATGTATACAATATATAGTAAGAACTAGTGACGTAAAATACAGTGTGCATTTAATATTGTCTTTTGAATCGTGAATGAAATATTTTTCTATTGGATTAGAAACTAATATAAAACAAAGTTAAATCAATGTTCAACTAATTACTATATTCTATCAACCTATCTACCATTTATTCTTCTTCGGAATTTGAATTAGTCTACAAATTGTAAGCTAGCTTAAAGCAGTGTTCGTTTGTACCTCTCATGGCAATTCTTTAGATTTTATTTTAATTAAAATATTGATTTTTTTAATTTAGTTACAAGTTTAGCACTAAAAAAGTAAAAAATTTCTGAAAACCAAAGGATCGAATGTCAACCGGTGATCGAACGATATGCAAATGTATTTGATCATATGACAGTAAGGAAAGACATTAACCTGTGTAAATATTTCACCGACTTAATTACATTTCATTATTTACATATTCTTCAAATAACCCAGTCACGAACTTGATTTTCCGGCTAATAATTAAATTAGATTTAAAATTTTGTTTAATTTTTTTCTTTTTCGTGGTTTTATTGTTGAAAAATAAAGTTCACGACAAGACCTCCATTGGAGTGTTGAAGCATATTCTATCCAAGGATTCTTTGGTGACGTTATTCACACACAAATTGCAATGGCAACATTAGCCATCTCACTGCAAGGAAACAGTTCGCTGTTTATTGCCCACAGCAGTTAGTACTGCTTCCGGTTGAGATTTATAAAATTTTTCGCTTAAAATAATTTGTCAGGAAAACCTTTTTTTTCACGTCCAGTAGCTGTTATCGCTCTTTACACTGAGATGGGTGCTTCCAGTTATTGAAAACCATTATCTTGTCGGTAGTCTATTTTTTCTGGAACGAGATCAATTATGGTAAGTTAGATTGTTTTAAGTCATTTCTCTTGGGAAGAAATCCGGTTTGCTTTTAAAAAGAAAAATTTAGAAACCCCATGTTTTCATCTTGGCTGCAACACTGACCGCTGGCATCCGTGGGGTATATTTTTATTTAGTCTGAAAGTAGACAGTTTTCGGACTTCAGGACTCTACTGTCTCTACCGTATTTAGAAAGTTTAATGTCATTGTTGTCACCTAGGAAGGGTTACTGAACAGGGAATGACGAAAACGTAGGTTGGAAATGAAATGGTAATCTTTATAACATTAACAAAATACAATACTCGCCACCGGCGTGAAGTAGGGTGGACTACTTAGACAGTATATTACGATATTTACCTGCCTCCCCACAGGCAGGATGCGGCACAAGGCCAGATTTAATGTGGGGAAATCCGTGCCCGTGGTCTCCGACAAAAATTGCCCGTAGACCCCCGCATACGTGGAATCGGGTATCTGTCTACCTCCCCGGACGAGACTCTGCCCTTCGGCATTGCCTCGTCCGGGTTTCTCTCTGGCTTCAGACAGAGAGTTTGACACGGCAAGAGCTTTTGCACGCTGCCAGCTTACAGGATTGGGGCATACCTATTAGTGTTGATAGGTATGGTATATAACAGTCATCTAGCACAAAAAACAATATTTGACATCCTACTGAGGGTCAAACTCTTTACGGAAGTAGATATTTATGAGATTCTAACAATCAATGGCGGTGGAGTAATGGATAGCGTCTGTGATTGAAGAATCAGAGAGCCGAGTCGGATCCATTACATTCACTTACGTACTAATACCCTTAGAAAAAGTATGAATCCTCTTCTTCCACCACCCAGCTATGGGTAAATAGCAGGACAGACTGGGTCCTGTAGCCTTGGTTGTCAACCGGTCTTGGAGAAAGTAAATCTAAATTCAAAACTGTATGTAGCACTGGCGTAGTATATACTGTACAGTTAAAAATTCGTAGTTGGAGCCCCTCGGCTTATTTCAGCCATTTTCTATGGGCGACGACACACTGGTTCCAAACTTTTAATGAGGCTGCTTTTCCTTTGACTTCATCAGTCACATGAAGAGTGTGGTGACATGTTGCTTGGGCAACATATTGACCTCCATACCATCCTGCCCAGACTTGATTCTACGTTACTGCTCAGTAGGATCAAATCCATGGTCATTGGTAGTCATATTGAGCCTATATTACTAACAATACAAATGCAAATGTGTATATAAGGATATATCTTCCGCTACAAGGTCAAGAATGCTAAAGACAGTGTTACGTTAGTACCTAAACATATTCTATGAAGTGCGAAATAAGAAATGGGAAGAATATGGCCGATATGCCATCTTCAAGATGTTATGAGAATTACTAAACAATTTTGTTTTTCCGCAGGAGGCTTTTTGAGTTCATGTGGTTTTGGTAATAATTAAATGTTGAACGTTTTTGCCTGCAGAGAGATGGAAAATGGATTTAGCAAATACACAAAAAGAGAAAATAGCGTAGGATGTGTATTCTTACCGGATATTCATTCTATACAGTGTGGCGATGCTGAGAGAATTCAGAAGTCCTATCAGCATTCATTATTGACGGCCACAATATTAGAGGTGTAGATGGCACCCTTATATTGGTAGTGTTGATAGCAGACACAGAAAGGAAATTACAAGAATTACTAGAAATTGATGAAGGAAAGCAATGAGAAATTCTAAACATCACTTGAATATAGAATATATTGTTGTCAGCAAAAAGAAATGACCAATATGCAAATTACTTATTGTTGATAAAAAAATGAAGCAATTACAAAACATTAAATATTTCAAGATTGTTTTAAGAGAGAATTCCTGTAAAAATAATGGAGCCATTTAAGATTTTGTTGATTAGAATTCATTAGACTATTTCTTTCTTTAGATCATTTGTTAAAATCGAAAACCTTTAGAACATGGTCCTGTTAAGAATATAATTCCAGTGTCAAGTCGACTCCTGGCGACTTCAAAATTTATGTGTACTTTGTTTTAATTTAAAATTGTCAAGTTTCAATCTGTGTTTACGTCATTGTTATTTGCATATTACGACGAATTGGGGGCAGTGACAACCTGCTCTGACGAACTACATTGCTTAGTTGTACCAGTTAGGACATTTGAATCTAAGACACGCTCTGATACGTAAAGAGGATCGAACTATCCCGATACTCTTCGTATTCCATTCGTACGAAGGAATTTCCATTCCAACAGCTTCTTCCCAAGAATTGCTACCTTCTACAACATGATCACTAAACTCTTAAACTTTTCAAGTCTCATTAATTGCGTAACTCTCGACCTTAACTGCCTTCTGGGCTTCATGTCGACGTATGAAAACGCAACTGTTCAGTTTAGAACTTTACCGCTGGATAATACAGATTTGATTTGACTCTGCTGTTGAAGGCTATTATAGAATCAGCCACACTTTACAAAGGAACTGAAAACGGAGTCAAAGTTTACTAAGTGCCAAAACACTTACAAACGCATTTTTGGAAAGTCCTTCGTCTAAACTAGCAAGACAAGAAAGCCTAGACTAACCTGTCATTTAAAACAACTAAGGATAGAGGAAACCATTCTTTTTCTTAGGCCATTAGTGCAGAGGTCAGTGGTTCTATTTCCAACGTCAATAACAGTTACACACATCTCTTAGCCAGATATACAGGGGACTGCACAAGTAGGTATACTGTAAGTATTATACGAGTATTACCATTATTATAAGAATGGTTCTCGGATTTTTGTGCACACGTTTTGCCTTTACTGTATACCTACTTTTGCATTGTATTGGAGGTTGATAAAAAAGTATCAGGACTGTTGCTATGATAAGGAAACTAATGTACGCAGAGTGAAACCCCAGGTTTACAGATTGAGCTTGAGTTTTGTTGCGCATGTACACTAAATTATAACGTTCTCTTTCACTTCCGTTTTTTTCATAGCAGTGCTTTCAAGGAAAATGTGTAGCGTGTAGCCGTCTCGCCACACTAAAGAAGTCCCATTAGTGACCATGGCCCTGTACATTCAACATGTTCGACACTCAATATATATATACGCAGATATCGCCCCTTTTTCCTCTTTCCCAGCACAAAAAAATTCATTTGAAAGGGACAAGATTTGAAGCTGTCGAGGAAATCTAAAAGAAAAGACAGCGGATACAGTGTGTGGCTTCAGAATGGAGACTACTTCAAAGGGAATTATATGATGAATTGATATATGCTGTAGTTTTATTTTCATAGCACCAAATCCGATACTTTTTGAACAGCCCTCGTATATATTTGTGTGTGTTTGGCGTTTTGTGACCTGAGAATTTTGACCGTATTGCTTACATTTTCATACCACTTATCTCTGATATTGAACATTTTTCTCATACATATAACATATCATAAAAGCATATTTTATCATATATATATATATCTATATCTATATATATATATATATATATATATATATATATATAGACAGAGAGAGTTAGAGAGATAGATAGATAGATAGATAGATATATGATAAGATGTGTGTGTGTGTGTGTGTGTGTGTGAGTTAAATCTATTTCCCCACAAGGTGAGTTTCGTAAAGTCTGTACCATAATAAACTAAATGAATATTCCTTTCAGCTCTATTGCGATGACTTATCTCTGATCGAGTAAGTTTCTTTTCTAAAAATGAAAGGTTCAACAGATCCGAAATCGTTTCTCATCACTGCTCGTCCAAAGCCGAAACATATGTTATCAGATGATTCGTAAACGACAGAAGGAAATCTAAAGTATTACCATTTCGAAACAGACTGTAACAAAGAGTCATAAACTAAATTATTTAATATACGCAAATGATTTGCTCGTATTGTCATTACAAGGAAATACTGAAACGTTCACTCCTCAGTATATGACCAAATAATCAAATGCCAGAATTGTTTTAATCTTGTCTTTGTAGAGTCATGATGTTTTCAGCACTTCTATCTATGTTTGATTGTGCCACCTTTTTCTATGAAGATCCCCAGTGATCAGCCAGAGTTTATAGTTTTCCCCCCAAAATATTGCTTATGTCATTTATTTTTCCAAAATGTACACAGCCTCTGATTATAAGCAAAAATGGATGATAAGAACAATAGGAGGAAAATAAATTAATGAGAGCAAAAAGGTTTAAAGACCAATCGCCATTTTGTTTTCCTTCATTTTCAGCTTGGAAACATAATAAAACATGGCTTATCATTTCTCGTAGAGATGAAGATAATTCGCCTGGAGACTGGAACACTTCCTTTGATTTATTAGATTATGTCAATGCTATAAAAATCATACATCAATTAGAATGGCAACTAGTCACACAGTAACGCTTATCAAATTAATTTTGTCAAGTCTTATGTTCAATTGACTTCGATTACCACTCGTGGGTCTATACATTTTGAAATGGCATGTTCAACATTATGGGGCTTACAGCTACTTCACGTTGAAACACCGGTTCCCGTACAATCACCAAAGTTAAGCAGTATCGTGCTGGTCAGTATCTAGTTGGGTGACCGCGAACAAATAAGAGTTGCAGTAAGATTGGATGTGCAGCGAGGGTAAGGGATGATAGCTCGGAATTATTATTCGGTGTTCCAGATCCGGTTGGGTTCATTACATTCACTTATCCTTTGTAACGCTATGAATTCTATTTAAGATGGAGAATAAGGTTGGAAATATGAATTACTAATTCTAATTTAAAATTTAAAAACAGACGCTGATGTTATGCAAAAGAAGAATCGTTTAGAAATATAGACTCTGGTAACTTTAGTTTTTATATGAAAATTAATAAAGAAGTTAATAATATTATTAACTATGCGGTGATAAAATAAAATTAAAATACTAATAAAAATTATACATATCAATGAAAATAAAATAAAATAAAATGAAAAACATTTTAAATCAAAACATAAAAATATGGGAATAAATAGGAACATATAAATGAATAAACATGATATTACAAAAACGTTTCTGATATAAAGGTAAAAGGCAAAAGTAAAAGTAAGATAGAAACAATAATAATTGCTATGTACAAAAATTGCTAATAAGATAAAAACTATAATAGATTAGCAAAAACGTTAAATTCATAATAATAATTCTAATAATAACGATAGCAATATAGTAAAGGTAGCAAAGAAATATAGGAAAAATATAGGAAAAATATCAATAAAAAAAAAAATAATAACAATATTAGTATTTGTGCTCCACGGGCCCGGCTGTACAATATTAATCTGGGTCAAAGAGTATAAAAATAGTTCTACGTAAGCAGATGCTCATTAACTCACTTCTTTTGTTTAAGAGATTATGATCATTCATATTTTTCAGGATTATTAATTTTTCAGAAAGACCTAAGTTACATCTGTTGTCTTTCCCACTGAAGGGCTTGGCATTCGCTATTGATTCTCCGATAATAGTTGGGTTTTTATATCCCCTTTTACCGGAATCAAATTTCTTTTTTACGAGAATAAAATATAAATTTTATTCTCGTAAGAAAAGAAATTATCATTATTATTATTTAAAGCTTAAATATATTTGGAAATGTAGTATCAATAATTGTTGTTTCTGAACAAGTGATTATTACAACTTTTTTCACAATTACATGATTTTCCATATACAATTCGTATTATTTAACCCATAGATAGTGGGGTGATTCATAACTTTCCGTAGGTGTGTGCGCGTAAGTGAATGTAACGAACATAACTGGAATTCGAACTCGGTTACTTGATTTCTCATTGCGAACCTCTATCCATCACGCCACCAGCGCATCAGAAGTTATATGAAATGAGATTTTCGGTAAAAATTTATATATATATATATATATATATATATATATATATATATATATATATATATATATATATGTGTGTGTGTGTGTGTGTGTGTGTGTGTGTGTGTGTGTGTGTGTGTGTGTGTGTGTGTGTTATTTGATATGCGTAGTACTTAGTGGATTAGCGCTCAATATCAGACACGAATATCTACTATCACAGTTCATACAAAAAGGATACCATCAACAACAAAACTGAACACAGCCAAGAATTAAACTATCGAAAAAAAACTGGTAGAACACTAAAATTCAAGAAGACCAAAGCCACCAAACCATAGCCACCAACACCTACCATTAAAACTACCTGCATTGTTAGAAACACACCCACTAACACAACCACTAATACATACATACATACATAGGTTTGAACAGACTGAGATAGATAGATATATATATAGATAGATAGATAGATAGATAGATAGATAGATAGATAGACAGATAGATACATACATACATACATACATACACACATACATACATACATACATAGGTTTGAAAAGACTGAGATAGATAGATAGATAGATAGATAGATAGATAGATAGATTTGAACAGACTGAGATAGATAGATAGATCGATAGATAAATAGATAGATAGATAGGTTTGAAAAGACTGAGATAGATAGATAGATTTGAACAGACTGAGATAGATAGATAGATAGATAGATACATACATACATACATACATACATACATACATAGGTTTGAACAGACTGAGATAGATAGATAGATAGATAGATAGATAGATAGATAGATAGATAGATAGATAGATAGATCGATAGATAGATAGGAAAATAGATAGATTTGAACAGATTGACATATACAGAGTGCGATGGGTAAATTGTCGTCATTTTATATTTTTAATTTCGCGCATGCACGTTGTTGTATTTGTTTTTCATATTGTCAGTTGCCCAGTATAGTAGTGTCAGTTGGACACCCTGAAACTATCCCCCCCCCCGCCAGAAATATGGAGACGGCATGCTGTCCTGCTTGTCATTCCCGCCAAAAGAAGATTTCAGAGTGATTGAGTGTCAATCCGAGAACAGTGTAGAAAATTAGGAATGAGTTGGACGAGTCTAATGGTGATTACGAAGGTACTTGGAGTGATCACTAGAGATAGCTGAGTTATGTCTCCATTCAACTTTCCACAACACCTCAGAATCAACACGGAGGCTTTGAGGAGGTAGTGCTGCCCTGGGTAAAGAGAGTGGCTTTTGGAAAACCCGATATCTGTTAACAGGACACTGCACTATACCATAAAAGCAAGATATCACCCTTTATCTGGTTACCAAACACCTTAGATTCCAAATACTTTTATTATGTGTGAGACGCAATTGAGCGATAGACCAACAAAATTCCTTGAAACGCCAAAAATGAAGAGAAAGGTAAGTTTTATGACAGCAATCTTTAACTTAAAAAAGCACACCGTCGAGAAGATTTGCAGAAGATTCCGAAGTCGTCTGGAAGTCATTGGCGATTTTATTGAATAAATTTCCTTTTTAGTATTTCAATATAATTTCTTGTAATTTTGTCTGTTAAAATGAGATGTCAGTGCTATTTTCATCTTTGCATAATTTAGACGACAATTCATACATCACACCCTCTATATAATTTTCTATATATCAGAACAATGATTGCTGCAAATTATGCATAGGAGAAACAGTGTGAATTTTTTTTTTTAAATTATATGAATAAAAAAAAATTTACAAAATAACACACTCAATTTAAATAAATTGTACTTTAATTAAAAGTGGTAGTAATTTACTAAGGCGAAAGTGTATAGACATTGGACCGATTGCTAAGATATACAGGACAAATTTGTGTTGAAATTCTCTCAATTTACCTTTCTTTGCAGAATGTCTGTTGTGACAATCTGAAATATTTAACAACGGAAAACTGTTATCGGTTAGGTTATATGTTTGGACGCGTTTCACAAAATTTGAATTTAAGAATTAAAAAAATAAAATTTTAAAGCTGAAAAACGTTAAATTCAGTTCCGACCCATATTTACAACCAACATTTACATATATATATATATATATATATATATATATATATATATATATATATATGTACATATATAATTCCATAAATCAAAACATTTCTTTAATCCGATGAAGTCCTTCCAAAGAACGAAACGCCTTTCGCATAATTTTGTCCATTTTAACACAAGAAAACGAAGTCCTTCGCAAAAGGAGATACATAGGAATGGACTGAGATGATTAGGAACTGTGTTGCCTTAATAGAAAGAATATCAACAGAGTTGGATAAATAGATCGGACCAACATATAATTCTTGGAGCTTTATTTTATAAATGTCTGCAAGTAGAAAATATAAGTGAAGTAATTTTTAAACATTATATATGGAAAACGTCGAAAAGTTCTAAACTGTATTCAATATTGTTGCTACATCTGGTCTGGTGTTCCTGTTGTGCATCTCGTGATTCTTGACAAAATCCAGAGAAGGGTGTGCAATACAATCGATCTCGATCAAGCATCTCGTCTCAAAGAACATTCTCACCGGCCACACGTGGCTTTCCTCTGTCTGTGGCAACTGCTCGGATTAAACCTTTTCCCCTGGTGCCCAGACTACATAAATTTAGGCGTGTAACTAGACTGGCATCTAGGTCCCAACGTTTTATTGTTGAACAAGCTAGATGCAACCAAATTTCTCTCGCACTTCCCACCTGTGGAATTCCTTTCTGATCTCTTTCTTCAATGACAATTGCAATCTTCAAGAATTTAAATGCAATATCAATCGCCTTGTTCTTTCATCTTGAACCCTGTTCCTTTGTGTTCTCTCCTCAATCCTCCCCATTCAGTCTTCTCTGTTACTTTCACTTTTACTTCCTATAAATACTGCGTTCTAGTGGTATTGTCGCCTTGATCGGAGTGGGATGAGTAGAAAAAGTAAAAACAAAATTGGAAATTATTAAAACTGATACTAGAAGGCTTGCGATGTGCTGAAAGTTTTGATGATATTGTCGGAAATGGAATTAGTACTTAAAGATGGTAACCAGTTCTTAAGAGAAAAACGAATCAGCTCATTATTCTTCAGTGTTCTACAGAACCTGAGCGATTATTTCTTATCATATTCTTGGAATTGACATAAAAAAAGACGCGTATATTCCCATTTATAAACTGAAGCTACTTTCTTTGTTACGATGTTAAGCAATTTCCTACTGTATGACAATTCGCTACATTTTGTGATTCTATAAGGAACTTGATATTAAAAATCTCTCTATTATTTTGTCTCTATAGTTTTGTCATACAAAAAAATTGCCCCCTCCCGCTCTCTTCTCCTCCCTCTCTCTCTCTCTTTCTCTGTGATTTGTTCATCTTTTTTTAGCCGACTTTTTTCATTTTCTTCCATCACCCAAATTCCCTCTCTATATGTTCTCTATCCTTTCTATCTTTCTCTCTCACTCACAATCTCTATCTCACTTTCTGTTTGCTCCCTCTTTTTATTTCCCTCCGATATAATTGCTCTTTCTTCTTTCCTCTCGCACTTTCGCTCTATCGCTTTTTTTCTCTAATTCAAATTGATTACTTTCTCCGTTTACATTTCTTCCCCCGATTCTCTCTCTCTCTCTCTCTCTCTCTCTCTCTCTCGACCCCACCCACCGTTCTCTCTGTGACGTGATTCTAAACGTAACCATATTTAATTCCGAACAATTTGCCCGTGACTTTTATAAACCTTTCTATTAAAATTGCGACAGATTGCAATTGGCGCAAAAAATATATATGCAAGAAGAAAAAAACTAAGCTAAATGGAAAACGATTTGTTTTTATACAAACGAAAATTACAATTGACTATTTTCTGCAATAAAATCAGATAATTTGGCATTACCCCCCGGCCGAAAAGAAAACATTTATGTGGCTACGTGATATAATAAAAGACGAAAATATGAGAAACGCACGCACACGATAGTACACATACACATACGTGAGCATATATATATATATATATATATATATATATATATATATATATATATATATATATATATATATATCGTTCGGCCTGAAATATGGTTACGTTTAGAATTACTTCACAGAGAATACGGGTGAGACGTGATATAGAGAAAATAAGAGGAAGAAAGAGAATGTAATCATTTTGAACAAGAGAAAGAAATTGAGGGGAAGGGTAACATCTGAAGGTTCTATGTGGCCAAGACGTCAAGATCTAATGGCGCTTTCCTCTAGGGGACACAGGCTCAAAACCTGTCGGAGGACGCATATTTTTTTCTAAGAAGATCTCTCAAATATTAAGGCCAATAGATGGAAATAAATATACTCTTTAATAATAAAAACATCATCGGGTATGAATATCCAATTAATATATATAAACTCGACTCTTCCGTCGAATTCGACGTATGAGGGTCAAGCAGATCAGTTCCTAGGAAACTGACAGCCCGACAACAGTACATAAGATTTGATTATAGTAGTTAAGGTTTTGTGCAGAACCATCCACACTTTTTGAAGGGCTGAATACCGAGACTTGGTGCACTACGTGCCACAGAGTCCCCAGAATACCCTCCGCGTATATATATATATATATATATATATATATATATATATATATATATATATATATATATATAAAAGTGAACATAGAAGTCAACACAAATTTTACTACGTTAATAAAAACACTGAAAAAAATAATAATAAAAAATAAATAAATATATAAGATAAAAAATAAAAATAAATAAAAACAAGCAAAATAATTTAACTCAAATAAAAAAATAAATAAACAAATAAACGACTTGCGGTAAAATAACCGCCAAAATAGTTTACCACAATGCACCACTGACCCATATATATAAATAGCCGAGAAAAATAACAGCACTGGTGGCCTGACGCTTGCATCTAGCATGAAACAGACTGTCGCCTCTAAGTGTTCACTTCTATGTTCACTTTTATATTTACACACGTTCTATCTCTGATATTGAGCACTTTATCCCATAAATATAGCACATTTTAAGAATATTTCTTCACATATATATATATATATATATATATATATATATATATATATATATATATATATATATACGTGTGTGTATGTGTGTGTGCAAAACAACACTCCGAAAGTGATGTGTTCTATTTATTTCAAAGGTAATTACTGTATGCAAAGTAACCCCACTGGATTGAGCAAGTTTTTAGTTTAAAAAAAAAACTCTATTTTTCTGCATAGTTGTCGGCACTGGCTATGCATTTACGAGGTGCTAACCAATTTGCGAGTTGGAAACGACATTTAGCCGCCCTTAATATAGCGTGTATTACCCGAATTACCATCAAGACGGTTGATAAAATGCATTACCCAACACATAAATGGGAGCACATCAGCCGTTTTTCCTTTATCAATGTTTGCTAAGTATCAAATAATGCCATCAACATCATTATATATTGTTAGTCTCATTACCGTTAGTTCTCTGCGCACTCCCCTCCGCAGAGTTGAAAGATGGGGAGCTATTCATTCATGTTTAGCGTGTTTTTGGTAATAAGAACTGGCGGAACCCACCTATACCAGATGAAACCACATTCGATTTCATTTAATATTACTAAAAGAAATATAGAAAGCCCAAGAGCCACTCAAGGTAGAGGTCTATTGTATGTGTTAGTTTCATGGGCGTGAAAAGAGGAGATAACAAATGTAGATTATGAGTATATATTCGATGATAATAGAGCCAAGTCTTGAAGAGGTCAAAATTGTAGAGTCGAGGAAGCATCCTCTCGGGATTCTGTTCCCCAACGTACCGGTTCTTGTAAAGAAGCTGACCGAAGGAAATTCCTTCTTATCAATGAAATATGAAGAGAAAGGTGAGAAATTGTCCGAGTTAAGAAGGTACGGTAGCCCTGATCTCTAAAGGACAGACCTGTTGGAACTCATAATGTTACTCTTCAAGGATTTGCGGATAGATGTTTATATGGACTTTTGTCCTCGTATTGGTTTGAGGAACGCCCCCAGAAAGTTTGTAAAAGTATTTTGAATACACCTTGTATAAATAGGCTCTCTGGACCACCGCACCATGACAGAACCAATGGCGTCATAATCTCCCGCTCAATTCAAACATATATTCGGCATTGGTTGCTCAAAAAAGCTGTGTTCTTGCCGGTGATATGCCTTCCATTTTGGATGTTGTCTTCGCTACAAGACATTGATATCCATTTGGACGAATCTTCATCCATTTGTACTAGCTTCATATACATTTTGGCCGACATTCGACTGCAAGAAAATTACACGGGCAGGAAGACCATACCTTTCAGTTATATCTTTTCTTGAATGACTAACCGTAGCGCAGGACTAGTTTGGAAAACCGTTTATTTGTGGAGGAGAACGCAATCAGTTTCGATTTAGTCCCATAGATGAAATACTTCAGGGATATTGATCAGTGTGGTCTTTGAGACGAAACTTATCGATATTGAATTAGAGAAGTTTGCGCGATTTCGCCTTTAGAAAATTCCGGGAACGCAAATATCTGCTTTAAAAGGAGATTTTTTGACGACGTATAATACATATTGATGAGGAAGTCAATATATAGAACGATTTTCTCCATAAAGCAGTTCGTATTTTCCGAGATAAAATAATGAACATCTATACACATACTTGCACTTAAAATACACACACACGCACACACACACACACAGACACACACACATATATATATATATATATATATATATATATATATATATATAATTATATATATATATATACATATATATATATATATATATATATATATATATATATATATATATATATATATATATATATATATATATATATATATATATATATATATGTCTCTGTGTGTCTGTGTGCATGTAGAAATAGTAAACCGATATATACATTTATATATATCATGAACAAATTTTAGGGAAAAATTAATGACAAATCGGAAAAAGGTATTGCGTGAGAATTTTGTTCGTTAAGTCACAAGAAAATTATATATATATATATATATATATATATATATATATATATATATATATATATATATATATATAATATATATCAGTGGACATTGATATTTTATATATAGATAGGTGAATATTGAGGTCAAAAATCAGTGTCAATGACTGCTTTTAATTATGTAACAAATTGTCGCCATTGGATGTTGACCTCAGTGTCGACTTTTACATTTATATTTAAATTCGCTCTATCCCTGACATCGAACAATTGAACTATATATGTAAAGTAGTAATTTAATTTATATATATATTTATATATATATATATATATATATATATATATATAAAATAGCAATTTAATTTACATATATATATATAAAGTAGCAATTTAATTCATATATATATATAGTAGAAATTTAATTTTCATATATATATATATAAAGTAGCAATTTAATTTATATATATATATAAAGTACCAATTTAATTTATATATATATATGAAGTAGCAATTTAATATATATATATATATATATATGTAAAGTAGCAATTTAATTTATATATATATACATATATAAAGTAGAAATTTTATATATATATATATATATATATATATATATATATATATATATAAAGTAGCGCATCTTAATATGATACTCTCATTTCCCATTTTTCTTTCTTGAACAGCTTTTACCCAGCATGTAATTAATTTAGCCATAAACGTCACAACTTTACAAGTTTTCATAAACACATGTACACATATATATATATATATATATATAATTAGTTTCTAACTATTGTTTTTTGTGATAACAGATTTTCTTATTTTAAACAAAAAATGTTTTTGCAACTGCTTTTAGTTGCGCTAGAAGTAGTGACCGTAAAAAATTCAGCTTACACCTGATGATTACTTCCCACATGAAGCTTTGAGTAGCTTCAAAGGATATGGAACAACACAAACATACATGCATATATATATATATATATATATATATATATATATATATTAGATAATGATCAGAGTTGAATCAGACAAGGAAACAGTGGTATTAAAATGTGCTCAATACACGTGTTAAAAATAAAATAAGAGAATCTTTGGTACTAGAAAACCGAGGTCTTGAGTCCTTGCATATATATTAAGAAATTCCCCTCAAGTAAATATAAGGCTGGATAAAGAAATGTGTACATTTCAGTTAACCTCCCACCACCAATATCTTTGCAATACCCTTGCTTTTCTTCTCTTCATCCTTCTTCTCCTTCCTTTTTTACACCCCCTCCTCTTTTTTTATTACACTCAACGTCGTGTATTTATTTATTTTTTTAATAACATCGCGTTCATTAGTTTTTTGTTTTTTTTAAATAGAGCGTTAAGGGATCATCTGATAAAAATCGTCTGAGTATACTGTGAAGTTGAAACCAAAGTAGCCGATTCAACTGATCTCCTGATTTTTAAAGAATATATATATATATATATATATATATATATATATATAAAAGTGAACATAGAAGTCAGCACTTAGAGGCGACAGTCTGTTTCATGCTAGTGCAATCGTCTTTATATATATATATATATATATATATATATATATATATATATATATAGGGTGACCCAAAAACACAGGAACTTTTTAACAATCCAATAAAACCAAGAGTGATGGAAAAAATATTTAATTCATAGTAATTGAAACCTTAAAACATGCCATTTAAGAAACAATGATGAAATTTTCATTTTTTTAAAATTATGTCCTGTAGATGGCGTCCTCCTGTACGAATGCATTCTTGAAATCTGCTGTTGAGATTCCTCATTCACTGCTGCAACATCTCAGCTGGGATACTGTGAATTTCATTCGCGTTACTAAAATGGCGAAATGTTTACTTTCTCAAGGTCACTTTCTCGCAGTGTTGCCACTTACTCATGTCTGGCAATACGCACTTCAAAAATTCCCGTTTTTTGGGGTCACCCTGTATATAACTGAAATGCAGTACCGGTATTTTAAGAAACAGTGACAGATGTCCTGTTTTGTTTGGGGAAATACTTTTACAAATACCCTACTTCGAGGTTTAATAAATTTAATTTAATTTTATAGAATTTTGGTGAAAGCTGGTCAGTTGAGACGCAAAAGAGGCTTCGGGCTTCATGCGGACATGTCAACACCAGTTACAGCCGTGTTTTGTCCCGTAAGGAGAGGGATAGTGTGCCATATCTAGCTAGATGCGGGCCTCTCTTCAACTGGTCAAGATACCGGTTTCTTTTAAGATATGTAATGTCAATAAAAACTGGGGGAAAACAACAGTTGGTAGTTAGCAAGACACGGTGTCTTGTGAAGTCGGTCCTGTGGGCATTTTGTTCCGCGAGTTGCTATGGCTTCCGAGGCGGTGTCATTTCTTTTTTTTTCATCCCTTCTCTTTCCCCTCTCTCGCCGATACTTTCGTATTTGCTGGGAGAACAGATTCTTTGCTTACATTACTACAAGGACGTCATGATAATATATTTTAAGATTTTTTTTTCGGATTTCTTACCCTTGAGCATGCAACATACAATTGCACATACGTAAATATTTATTTTTCTGCGGCGTTTGGCCTTTTATATTTGTTTATAGTTCTCGCAAACGCAGCGCGAATTGGAAAGTGCATTCTTGTATAAATAAAAACTCAAACAAAATACATGCAAAAAATATTGCAATTTTATTAAATAAGTATTTGTTATTTTAATTTTTAAATTATTTTTAAAATAGTTGGAGTATTTTGTATGTGAAATAACAAAACCTAATTTAAACACAAAATTAATTAAAATTTATTTTACTAAACTACGATTTTGTCTGTACTTGTGTCCCCTTACCTGTTTGCATTTCTCCCTGTTTCGATAGGCTAATGAATGTCTATTTTAGAAGGCGTGAAGACGGTCTAACGCAAGTCACAGAATTTTATATATAGATAGAAGAATATTCTCCCATTTCATTCTTTCAAAGCCGCCTCGTTGATGTTTATCAATAGAACGATCTCTTAGAATTAACTGATTCTATCAGATGGTAAATATGCTTTTGCATATAATTCTTTTTTAGAACCTTATCAGCTACAATCAATTTCTTAGTCACGCCTTCAAGATAACACTGCGTTAACCAGTTATATAAGAACTCAAATATGAATCTCTCTCAGACTTTTCATGCAAGACTACCTCCTCCCCTTGCAGCTTGTGTCATTTATAACCTGATCCTTAAATTCTTTCTTTTCTTCGAAAATCTCTTCATTCGAAATTCTGCTCTTAGCAAACTATTTCGGATTTCCAGAGTGTAACTTTATATGCTTAATTACCAAGTCTTCTCCGGGAAAGGCCATTGTAGGGGAGTGTCATCTATGACCATTTGGGACCATTTCGTTTAGATGGAACTGGCTTTTGTGGATGATATATACAGGCCTGGACAGATCTTTGCAGCACTGAGAATTTGATATCTTCAGATATTTTACTCGTATAGTTTTCGGTACCTTTGGTTATCATATTCACTGTCCCTTTTAACAACAGGGATAATCGTAATTTTAAACTTCCACATTTTTTGTTACATAGATTTGCAGGCCCTTATAATTTTTGAAAATCCTTTTTTTGGGAATATTGAAATCCTGTGTGCGAGTCATATCACTTAGCTGGCAGGTTCCTTTTTCTGAAATATTTTATGACTGTCTAGTCTATTTGTATCAATTTTTATGCCTGTGTGGATTTGGAAATTCCACAATACAGTCACTGCATCACCATTTGTAATATCATCCTGGTGGTGTTTATATCACGTACCTAGGAATTTCAATACCAGAGTTGTAAGAGACGTGACAATAAATATATTGTGTTAACCTTTCATGTTTAATAATGTATGCTTTCTCAGCTAGAACTGAGCACCCTGATAATATGTGGTCTACAAATTCATCTAATTTATGGTATAAGCAACAGGCGGAATTTAATACCATTTCTATATCTCCCATTAAGACCACTGCCTACTATTATGATTGATTATAGCCAGAAAATATATTTAGATTGTAAAATTTGAGGAGATAAGAATGATTTAGTGATACAAGTCTTACTAATTAACCCATATCTGGGGGGAGAATAGGTGGATTAATGTCTTTCTCAAGGGTATTTGCGCGTAAATAAATAAAACGAAACCAGCAGCAATTGAAACTCAGCTTTCATATTATACCAACCACACATCCAAACTTACAGCACCTGGTATACACCCATGTAGTTATAGACCAGGCTCGATGTTGCTTAACTTTGGTGATCGTATGAGAATCTGTGTTTCAACGTGATATTTCAACGTATGCATTGCTCTTATTGTTATCATAGTTGTTATTTTACTGGGTTCATGGATTTGTGGAATCTCACTGTTAAGAGAAGCTGATTTGCTCCCACTCTCTTGTCCGCTAGGAGAAACGCGGTAATTCTGAATCCATCACCATGAAAAGCTGATGCTAACTATGTTTAAAACAATGAAAGTGATACCTGTCAAATGTTTCTTGCTATTTTCCTATTTGTAATTATATACTAAAGCGGTATAATTATAGTCATATATTAGTTTCATATACCTGCTTATTATGAAAATAAACATCGAAATATTAAAAAAAAACAGTGAGAACCGTTGTTTATACGTAGAACTTTTTCTTACATTATACGGACTGTTATCCTTATCTTCATTGCTATATTCACAACGTTTCGGCCGTTGTAAGTTTCGCCCTTCTTCAGGTAATTGGAATTTTGAACCGAACACTTTATGTCGTTCACCGAGATAGATTGTTCTGTTTCCATGCGCCATGCCTCTTCTGAATGTCTCAGTTATCTCCTTTGACCCAACTCTTCAAGTTTTGGTTCACCACTGCTGAAGCCTGGTACTGAACTCACAACTCTTTGGGTTTAGTCACTGGAGCGTACAACGGACAAAACGTTGTGAATATGGCAATGAAGTTGAGGACAACAGTTCGAATAATGTAAATAATGTAAGTAATCATAATACCTCATCTCAGAGATATAGACAGAACTGTTTCTTCTTGGTATAACTTGGAAAACTCAGAAGTGTGCCATACCGGGAAACTTTCAGCACCCTATCGTATATCAACGCGTGAGTGTGTGCGCGCTTCTCTTGTTAGAAATCAGTGAATAATTATTATTGGCTTTTACAGGTGTTATAAGCAGCGGATATGTCGCTTGGAAGTAGGTGCTTCGAGGGTTTTACAATTCTCATTTGGCAGCAGTCCTGGTAACTTTAAAGGTGTTCGTCGCCGACAATACGTTCTAATCCGAAAATTTCAATATCTTCTTGCGTATTTCCCTTGAAGGAAAATAGCATTTGTCCGATATTTGAATTGATTAATTCCGGTCATCTTGCACCAACAAAGTGAAAGGATTCAAGGTGAAAACTAAGCTGTTTAGACTTCACTTTGACTCTTCCGATCATCGATTCATCTGACTATATTATTTATTCAGTCTTCACAGTATAGACAAACGCAACATCAAAAACTAAAAGAAAGCGAACGTTTTCCTTTTTTTCCATTTTAGATAGCTCTGCCTTAAGGATCGGTATTATCTTTCTTTTAAATGCTAGTGCTGTAGATCTTACTTTAAATGCTAACTTCTTGTGTGAGATAAACAGTTTTTTCTCCTCAGTGATTTACAGAGTCTTCCCAAAAATTGACATAATTTTGTAGCCTAATAAAATAGCTAAATCCCGATCAAATGTACTAAAATTTTGACCAAATTTGTAAAAAACTCATCGGAATGTTTAATTTTCCGTCTTTATTGGCCGTTTTTCTTTGAGAGAAACGTGTCCTGCAATGTTTATCTGCAAATGCTTCAGAACTGGTTATTTGATGAGTTCCTTGCGAATGAGCATTAACATATTTCAACAGGAAGGAGCTGCACCTCATTGGAAGCTGACTGTGCGAACTTATCTCAATAAAAACTACAAGAAAGATGGACCGGACTTGCTAGTGATAATGTCAATGTGATACTGAAATGGCCAGCATGTTGTCCTGGCTTGACTCCTCGTGAATATTTATGTAGGGCTATGTGAAATGACAATGCCCTCTTCCTACAAGCCTAGTGGAGAATAAGCAGAGAATCACTGTCGTATTGAAAAATGCTATGCAAGTCATTTTACAGCGTGTTTGGCAGGTGCTGGTCTACAGATTTGTCCTGTATCGTGTCACAGCTGGTACGAATATTGAACAGTTGCGAAGTTTTATTAAATCGGTTATAAATTGCTCGTCCCCTTGAATATCTTGTTGTAACTTTAGATAAATAAATATTTTATTCTTCAAGCCTATTAAAATTGTTTGCGACATGTAGTGACTCAGATATTCACCTTTTTAAATTATGTCAATTTTTCTTTTGTGGGTGGGGGCCCTGTATTATGGCAAAACATTGCCTTTTCGTAAAATATGCTTCATCCTTCCTAACAAATAACATTCAATGTTTATTCTTCGCAGATTTTTATATAATTTTTCTGAATTAAAATTCTTCTTAGCAATGATATAGACATTGTTTTTCATAATATAAGCCAGAGAGGCATTGAAAATAAAGAGTTACTCGGTGATGTATCAGTGTAAGAAATGGCGAGAAGTGAAGTTCATGGCCTTATTAAAGAAACCTTAAACGTGAAAACGTCAAGATTGTAATGATTTGCAAAACATACTGCCGGAATTCTGTTCCACAATGCAGAAGTTCTTAGGAAAAAGTTGTCTGAACGAATGTTTCAGCATTAACAGCCTTATAGAATGACCAATATTACATGATTTTGTTAGTTTCAGACGAACTTTTCCTCTTATATAATACTTTGTTTATGATTTATAAAACATCTCTCGCAAGGCGTATGGCCACATCACGTCATAACACATTCAGGTACGATCACTGAAGTTAAGCTTGGTCCGTAACTACATTGGTGACCGCTTGGTAATACCATATGCTGTAAAGTTGAATGTGTGGATGATGTAATGGAAAATTACTCGGAAATGTTAACCGGAGAGCCGAGATCCAATCCTAACTGGGTTCGTTATATTCAATTACGTGAAAATACCTTTGTGAAAAGTATGAATCCACTACTCCTCCCTCCAGCTATGGGTTAATTATTAAGACTTATATCACTAAAATGTTATTATCTCCCCCAATATTCTTACAATAAAAAAATATTTTTGGCTTTAAATAAACTGCAAAGGGTTGATAAGCCGTAAAAACTTATCACACAATCAAGAAAAACATTTTTTGCTTTGTATTTGGTGTCATTTTTTTCGTCCTTTGTTATATAACTTTACGATATAAATGTCTCATTAGCCGTGGAAGATGCGTCTTATAAGGACGAAAGGAAATGCACTCCTTGCGGGCGTTTGAGAATCCAGTGTAGCGGGGGACGAATCTAAGCATGAATAGGGAAAGAGGGATAGGTCGAAAGGTCTGTACAGTCGACCAGAAGCCTTAATTTATAAGTACAAAGAAATAAAGATCAATGCTCGAACACTAAAAGGTTTAAAAGATACGGAAGAAACCTGTGATAGTCTGGATTGATCAATAGTGTCAATTAATACCGGAAACCTTCAAAAGAGAAGAGTAAGCCTTTGTGTGCGCATGCTCAAACTGTGGCCATCATAAAGTGAGAACAAAATGTTATCGTTACATTATACCATGAATGAAACGCTGTTTTGGACACTAGGGGATCAATGTCATCACTACGTGTTTCCAGTCAGACGGAGCTGGAAATCGCATCTGACGAAAGAAATAAAAATATATTTTGGTCGATAAGGCCAATGGTTTGACATTACAATTTCGAAGAACTCACACGAATAGCTGAAAAGCCGTCAGATAATATGAGAACAAGCTGACAGTGTTATCTAGTTCAAAAGAAAAACATGCAACAATATTTTAATGATGAACAAAAAAAAACACACTGACAAATTGAAAAAAATGTAAATATAAATGTTACTTACGTTTAGAAAAACGCTTCTGATAAAAGACAGTGAAAAGGTTAGATAGAATGTGCTTCGGAAAGCATTTAGATTCTGAGATTCTCATTTTTCTCAATAGGGCAATCTTAAGCAATTCGATGGTAAAGTAGAAAAATTATGTATAACGAGGTTCTGTACTCTAGAAGTATTTCACCGGAATAAAAAGGAAACATCCGTTCCACTTAATTTGTAACAATTTGTCATTCTATTGCAAAATATTGTCCTTATAGATAGAAATAAAGAATTCATATTCTCCAAATCTAAAAATGCGAAAACATTAATTAGTGTCGGTTAACAAAATTCAAACACGTGCACACACACGCGTACTTCCGCACATACACAAACACGTATATAAGTATGCAAACACACACACACACACACACACACACACACACACACACACACACACACACACACACACACACACACACACACACACACACACACACACACACACATACATATATATATATATATGTATATATATATATGAAAAATATATAGTTTTATGGCATACTATATTTATGGGGAAAAGTGCTCAATAACAAAGTCTTTGTAAATATAAATATATATTAATAAATATATATATACCTCCGTTCGAAGTGCGTTAAGTTTCGTTGTTGTACCAAATCATCAGGCACGAATAATTTGTGGCTGATGAGTTGGTAGGACCACGAAACTTAAGTCGCACTTCGAACGTAGATATATGTATATTTATTAATGTATATTTCTTAGCACTGTCTAACCACATTGACCACTGTTTTGTTTACACCTTAAAGTAAATTTAATAAATATTTATTTGCATACCTGTTCACTGAAGACCCCTGTTGATGTACTAAGATAAAAGTAAGCAAAACGTAAATCCTACTGAAATAACTCCGTCGTCTTTTGTGTATTTGCACACAAGGCATTATTGACAAAAAACATTAAAATATTCTTCGTGGAATATATATATATATATATATATATATATATATATATATATATATATATGTGTGTGTGTGTGTGTGTGTGTGTGTGTGTGTGTGTTAGCGTGAGCGGGTGCCCCTGTTCAATTAAAGACGATCATAGCTTAGGATTCATTGAAACAGACAAGGAAACCTACTCGGTTTCATGCTAGATGCAATCATCGGGCCACCGATGATTGCATCTAGCATGAAACAGACTGTCGCCTCTAAGTGTTGACTTCTATGTTCACTTTTATATTTACACACGCTCTATCTCTGATATTGAGCACTTTATCCCATAAATATAGCACACTTTAAGACTATATTTCTTCATATATATATATATATATATATATATATATATATATATATATATAGGAAAATGGTTTATAACGTAATAATCAGAATAATTTGATGAAAATATATGACAAATTGGAAAACATTTTAATTTCCTTAGTGTTTGATACTTTTCCATGTCGACAAGGTGGGAAAACAATATACAAATTGTTATCATATATTTTCCAAAAGTTTTCTGATAGTTCAAATTATAACAGTTGCTCTTACTGCAGATTTGGAAATGTGTAAAACGCTGTATGCTTTTAGAAATTCCACTTTCTCATATATATATATATATATATATATATATATATATATATATATATATATATACGTTTTACCAGTCTGTGAGTGGACAGGATAATTCCGAGGAGGATATAAATCCAGGGAGACCTCAATGCAGACTACAGAGCTTTATTATGATAAGAAGATGACGGAGATTTTAATTATCCATGTCGTTTATAATTTATATATTTTTATTATTGCGGAAAAGGTTTTCATTTTGATGAGCTGAACATCTCGGTATTCACGAAATAAAAATTATAAGCAAAATGGATAATTGAAGTCTCCGTTGTTTTTTATTATCATATATATATATATATATATATATATATATATATATATATATATATGTGTGTGTGTGTGTGTGTGTATATATATATATATATATATCAAAATTTAATTTATTATCAAAACTCAAAGATAAAAATTCACTCTTCTATTACGATTTAACCTCTATATCATAAATGATTTAAATTTATATATATATGTAGAATCTGCAGATGCCTGTAATTCCATGACATTTTAAATTTAAATTCTTTTTTTTTAGAACTAAACATGAATTTGTTGTGCATCTTATTCCCTGAAAAGTGCAAATGGTAAATATTGCAACTCTATTTCCTAACATTTCTATGACTTTCATAAAATTAGCAACTTCATTACGGCGCACATTGTTTGCCCTCCTTTCTAGGTCCCAGAATTATTTCCGCTTTCATCTCCTGAATGAAGACAATTTTGGAAAACATTTAAAAATATTTTTCTCATGATTCAACAACAAATTATTGTAGATGAGTAAAATGGTTTATTTTCTATTGCATGGGATTTGTGACAGCAACATGAGTCAGATTTAGGTAGAGAACAAAGTAATAGAATATTGGGACTTTTTAAAGAGATTGTAAGTATTTAATGGGAAAAACCTTCTTGAAGAAGGTCTGTTTTGTATTGCTGCTAGCATATGTACTTGAGTTTGTCTGTTATTCATTCCTGATTGTTTTAGGGCCTTGGTGATAATGAATCACTACTGGAAAAGTAGAATACTTTACCATTGCCTTCTACATATTTTGGAATTTAAATCCATCTTTCTTCTAGGCGGCATGCCACTAAGATTAAAAAGGTGCAGTCTTTCCTACACATATCTAACGAGAAAACCAAGAAATATACGTATTTGCCTTAGTAAATCA
This sequence comes from Acanthosepion esculentum, assembly GCA_964036315.1. Lineage (NCBI taxonomy): Eukaryota > Metazoa > Mollusca > Cephalopoda > Sepiida > Sepiidae > Acanthosepion > Acanthosepion esculentum. Next base: position 103,713,643 of record OZ038496.1, read on the forward strand.
GTCATATTAGCCTTCTTTAAAAAACTGTCAAAATAGATGAATTTCTTATTGATCCTAATAGTGAAGATTGAATTTCAGAAAGCAGCATTTTCAGTATGCCATTATTTTTAAGAATAAATAAAAGTCTGGTCTAGTATAAGAGATTTCTGGGGAAATTTGAAAAACATCAAGTTATTGTCAGTTTACTAATTAGAGAGTTCTCGTTGAACGATCACCGACGGTATAAAGAAAATTTGCGCTTGATAATTATCAAGTTAAGATATTACTTGTGAACAATGAATTTTATATGAAGCCAGAGAAAGACGATATTCTTAAAATGTCTAAACTGCGTCTAGAGATTATATGCAAAAGAGGTATTGTTAAATATTTTATGTAAAATTCATAGATATGTCTCATCCAATGAAATAATTTGTACTATTATGTATAGCGAGTAAGCGTGAAAGCAATTACGTCCCAATTTTCAATTTCAGATTGATATTTAGTATTTTCTCAGTAATTATAGCAGTTTACAGTGTCAAGAGATTATTTGCAAGAACTAGAATTTAGTATTATGGCTCGTAAAAAAGAACTAACAATGAATAAAAAGAACGATATAATCAAAGAAATTAGCAAAGGAAAATCTTCGCTTCAAATTTCTAAGGATTTGAAAAGGGTTCATCGAACAATCAAGAAAAATATCAAATGAGAATTCAACCAAGTAAAAAAAAAGTCTCAGGCTGAATTCAGGAATTTAACAAAGCGAGATCTATCACATAGCCGAAGAGAATTAATAAGAATATTTGAGGCCCCTGGAGCTCCTATGGTGTAAAGGCAAACAAGGTGTAAAGCATTAAGGAAATTTGTTGATGTAAAAAATCAAATAAAGAAACCCATTTTAACAAAAACAAACATAAGGAAAGAAGATTGCAGTGGGCAAAAAAAAAATACATGAAAACTGATTTCAGTAAAGTGCTTTTTACAGACGAATCAAGGATCACTCTCGATGGGCCCGATGGATGGGCTCAAGGGTGGGTTTGCAAGCAACATGACTCAAGAAAAACTTTTAAACGCCAACAAGGCGGCGGTGGGATCATGATATGGGCAGGGATTATTGGTAATGAGCTCGCGGGTCCATTTAAACTGAAAGACAGGGTTAAAATGTATTCCAAAAGTTACTGTGATTTTCTAGAGCAATATTCCTTTGAATGGCTTGATAACCAGTCTTTAGCCAAGCGTAGATCTATGATCTTTATGCAAGACAACGCACCAAGTCATGCATCAAAGTTTACTAAATCCTGGTTGAAAGAAAAGGGATTTGTTGAAGATTCTCTTATGGACTGGCCTTCAAATAGCTGTGACTTGAATCCCATTGAGAACCTGTGGAGCATCCTTAAGAGAGATATTTATTCTAATGGAAGGCAATTCAACAGCAAGTGTGACCTCTGGGAGGCAGTTAAAGTTGCTGCAAACAACTTACCAGCCGCTAAAATTGCAAATCTAACATCAGATGTTGACAATAGGCTGCTAAGAGTTATTGAAAAGAAAGGAGCATTTGTGCAATAAATTTTAGGAGGTTCTTATTATTTTTTGTTAATATATCTTTTATTTTTAAAATAAAATGTTATTTTTTGTTTTTCCTTTAAGAAATTGACGAATTTGTTCTAAAATCTCTTCATATTATTTTTTTACATTAGTTTTACAAGGTATAATAATGTAAAAGTATCAAAATAAATAGTTGCAAATAAACTACTGACAGTCAAATTAGTCTGTTTTGTTAACTTAGTAAAAAATTTTACAACCAAAAACAATAGTTTTCTCTATCACTATATATCTAAGTTAATAATATTGAGTAGAATCTAAACAACATCATAATAGGACTTTTAACATTAAAGACGCAACTCTTTATACCAATTCATAACTTGCATATAATCTCTAGACGCAGTTTATATGAAGCGCTGAAAAGCATTTAGATCAGGCGATTATCGTCTGATTTATTTATGCCTTGCTATGAGCTAAGGGATATGAAACATCCAATATCGTTCATTTATATGCAATTTCCTGCTTAAACGTTACTAAAGTATTCTGTTTTTTAATCGAATTGTGACAGGCGATGAAAATTCGTTTGTTTACAACAAGGCAGATCGTGAAGAACGGGAAACAAATAAACAAAGTTTTAATCATATAAACGGATATATTGTGACTCGAACAGAGTAATCTACAGTTGGAATCCTCCAGGGAAACACTCGATTGATTCGAACAAGTACTGTTTCTATCAAGACCAAGTGATGGAAGCAGTCATGGAAATGCATCAACCACGAATTAGCTAAAAAATAGGGTATTGTAATGTTTTATCACGTTATATCTAAATAATACGATTCTTTAGTGTCCAAGTCAATATTTTTAATACGAGTTCCACGTGTTCTGATAGCTCATCAAAAGCGCACAGCTTGATCACCTTATGGGATAATATGACTTTGTTTGAGGCATATGCAGCTGGTTTCTTTTGAGCGTTTCCTAATCCAGGTTTAGTGTTGGGTTCATTGCTTTGAACTAACGACAAAGAGACAATTCATGCAGTGGAAAAAAATCCTCCCCACCTGCTCTAAATAATTTTAATGTCGTTTCATCTGCACGGAAGGTGATGGTCTATGATTTTTAGAATGTAAAACGCACTGTATTTATTAACCCGCTTCAAAAGGGTAACACCATCAATGGAGAGTACTATGCTGACTTACTGAGGCAGTTATCAAGAACCTTCGCCCAGGGAAACTACCGAATTGTTTCACCAGGACAACGCTCCAGCACACAAATCCTTGGTTTCAATAGCTGTTGTGTATGACTGCGGTTTTGAACTCACTGTTCTTCCCAGAATTATTATAATCTGTTCCCAAACATGAAAAACACATGCCTGAGAACCAGTATCATAATAATGACGACGTCATATTTGCTGTTCATGAATTTTGTTTGACCAATAGAACGATCAATCTTCTTTCAACAGTCTGATGTCAGTTTATCTGGACATAAACAATGCAGTTATTAATAAGAAGAGTTAAAAATGGCGCACGCAAGATTGCACAGTTCTAGCATCAATCCTTCATAGTCAACCTATAAACCTTCCAGTCCACCCTCCTACTGTCACTGTTTTACCCCCGTGTCCTTTTCATTGTATACTGAACCTTTGCATTTCCAAATAGTTTCTTTGCTAGAAAATTCTCTTAGAGAAAATAATTTAATTCTTCGGAAGACTGCATAAGGCAACGAGAATTGTTTTTCTGTCTGTATGATTAACAGAACTTTTCGATGAGTAGAATTTATGAAACTGACTGAATTATGGTAGACGATGATAGAACAAAACGAACAATTTATGATTCACCGAAGTTAATTTGAAATTGTGATTTGTTTTATTTTTCATAAATTGAACTACATTTTACGTTAGCAATATATAAAGATAAACAAAAAAAATTTATAAGCATTGAAATTATATATCCTTTAGAGCTTTGACTAGGAAATCGATTCTTAAAAGTCTAATCGATTGTTATTACATAAGTGAATTTTCCTGTTCTTTTTATATATAAACTAGCAGTATGACCCGGCGTTGCCCGTGCTTGATTAAAAAAATCGTACGACTCATACAGCAAACGCTATCACTTGACTTAAAATAGTTTTGCCCTTCCTTGTCTTTAAAGGAGTGCCCTTTGCCGTGCTGATGTGGCTACATGCCTTACTTCTTGCCTATCTCACACTGCGAATTTTTTTCTAAGCTCTATACTAAACATTAAATCGGTTACGAAAAAAGAACTAAACAAAATGAACAGAAAACGATCAGCTTAAAAAAAGGACTCGTAACTGGAAAAACCGAATGAAAAAAGAATGTTAACAACAAATACTTTTTGACACCTAACCCAGTTCTTCGGAATCAGAATCAACGTTGAGTTTGAGCAAGCGAATGAGCCAATTGGAGTAAAGTGCCATGCAGATTTAAATTTTTCCCACTTGTGAGGAATGCAGCTATTGATTTTTTTTGCATGCTAGATAACATTCGTATCAGTCAGTTGTTGGCTCTCACGCTGGCCAATAGAATCTTCCTGCCTAATCGTGGCAGCCAGCTATAGACTCTCACTCTGGCCAGTAGAAAATGGCCGCAAAGTACATGAAAACTACCGTAGAAGCATGAAAAAATCGATTATTTCCACTATCCATGAGATTGGGAAATGCAAAGTCGGTCCTGGCCTTATTACTTATTTGAAGCAAGTGCATGTGAATTTTGGTGCAAATCTGTCGAAAATTGCGGCCGTGCATTGGTTACACACACACACACACACACACACACACACACACACACATCCTGCCTTTTATAGATAGAGATTAATATTTATCAAGCTGCGTCCGTAATACGTACCCCTGGCCTTATTCAACACATAGCACAGAGGATAAAGGTGTTAGTTAGATTCAGTGACAGGACCCAAAGAGTGTGAGTTCAATACCCGGTTAAGGCGATGGAGAACTTGGAGAGAAATCCCTTAGACATGGAATGTGGAAAAAGAACTGTCTACCTCAGTGAGCTAAAGAAAGGGTTCAGTTCGACATTCCAACCACCTGAAGAAGGCCGGATCGTACAACGGCCGAAACATTGTAATAAATATAGCAACAAAGATTAGGACAATAGTAGGAATAATGTAAATAGTGTCACTGTGTGATTCAGAAATACAGGTGATACGGGAAATTTGAGTTTCCCTTAAATTAGTTAATACTTTTCTATATAGATTTTGTATGTGCTTTCTTTACAGGTATCCCTGCAATATGCTGCAATAGTATTCATTTGGGATTTGATTGCATAACTATGGATGGTGACGGTGGGGGTTACAATTCGATACGATTTACCCACTACTTGTGCCGAACCTAAACTCAGGCAAGCAAAATTTTTGCATGTACACGAAGGTTTTCTATAGAAATCACTTTGATATTAAAGGGATTTTATTTAAGTTTCGCTGGATCTAACAATCGGAAATGTAAATCTTTATTTTTGTCATCCAGGGGTTTCGTTTGCAAAATTTCCAGAACAAGTTTTTTGTTTGTTTCTTTTAAGTAAGTCTCGATTCCCCATTCTATCAGCATGTCTGATGCTAATATCTAGGTGTGTGACTCATTGCCTTTTATCAGACTACCATTCTCAGTTGACACGAAGTAGAAAGACTATATACAATCTATTGCTAGGGCTGCTGCTAAGAAAGTCCGTTCACTGTGTCGGGCGAGACATTTTTCTCTCCTAAAACTATCTAATATATCTGTAAGTCTACCATTAAACCATGCTTAGAATATGGTTTGGTAATCCTGCTGTATATTTCGATATTCTTTTAACATCCAAAGAAGAATCAGCAATATTATTGGTCCGTACCTGGCGTCTCGGCTTCAGTCACTTTCCCTCCGCCGTAAAATTGTTTCCCTGTGGCTTTCTATAAATCCTTTCGTGGTAATTGTTCTGATGTACTCTCCTCTATCGTACCTAGATTTTATGAATTTAAGTGCAGTACTAGAGTGGCAGCAAGGTCCCATCATTTTACACTTGAAATGGCGGATAGATGCAACCGTAAGTTCTATACCAAGCGTTTCTTTTCTTGCTCTTCCAGCTTCATACTTTCCAGCTAAATTTAATCTAAAATAATTGCCAATCGTTATCTACTGTCTGCCTGATTATCCTTCAAGTGTTCTCGCCCCTTAAAGTTTTCTGTTTTCTAATTATTTCACAGACAGTAACCACTTCTATCTTAGTGACGTTACTGCTTTGCATAGTGTGAATTCGATTACAAATATACTTAAGCGTGAATAATAAAATGGAGGGGTGAATAATATTTAAGTAAAGACGGTTCTGGCCATAGGGAAAATGCTGTTGACAAGATCGGAGTTATCTCTGTCTAACGGTCAAGCTTGTGAAGAAGGAGGCAGATTGACTTGTTAACATTTTAACACAAGTTATTATATTATTCCCCGATTCGAACCTCTACGTGGTACTGAGCATATTACCGGCCGATTTCATTTATTGCAACAGGTTAACACTTTGATTTATTGTTTTCGGCAACAAACTGAACTCACTTATTATTAATTAACATTTTTTCATTTACGTTTCTCCTGGTATCCTGTCTTCAAATAAGACCTTGCGGCCCTTATCGCTAAATACTTTTCCTGTATCAAGTCTACTTATCCGGAAGGCGGAGAACATGTATCAATATTTAGAGGCTGACCCACACTTTGTGACTATTTTCCTTGATTGATTTGAATAAATCTCGTTATTTTATTGTTTACTAGCTTCTTTTTTTTCATCCAGTATTGATTATGTTAAGATATTTTAGCTTCACCTTCTGTTTATCAAATTTTTGTTTTAATAAAATGATTGATAGATTTATCTCATTGATAATTTTAAAAAGTTTCATGGATGCAGCATCTTTGATTTTATGCAAATTAACAAAGACAACTGATCTTCCATCAGCGATTTTTTGGCAAATTTTTGTGTCTTTAAATGCTTTGGAAGAAGGACGACTATTAGAATTTTTTTATCTTTTATTCTGTATTTTCAAGTTAATGCGAAAAACGATTGGATAAAAATCATTTATGCCACAAGATTGAATCGATTTGCTGATAAATATCCTTTGTTGCATTAAAATAGTATCGATTAAATTTTATAAATATTTTTCATCTATTTTTAAAGAATTTTTTTTCCGTTCTTTTTTCTTTAAAGTTCTAACCTTACTTTTAAGCCGGGTAGACGAGCATGGTTCAGTCTTTTAAAAAGCGTGCAACTTATTTTTATGACAAAATGAAATACTACTCTAATATTTCCGAAAACATAAAAAAAAATATAACTGGAACGGAGGCCATTAATACAACGATAAATAAAAGGAGAACGTGACTGAGAGACGGAGAGTAAAGAGAGTGATAAAGACAGACATAAAGACTAAGTTCTGATTACTTGACACATCAGCAGCTAATCAGTTGCCAGTTTCCATTAAAGGTATTTAAACATGTCATCTGAATTGTTTGTTAAGTCTGAAATGCACTTAAATCCATAATCTACACAGTTCTGGTGTCTTTATTTTTAATTTTTGTCCTCTAGACACATTTTCCTGGCAGAGATTAAAATAAGCCGTAAAAAACTACTTTGACCTCGACAAAATATCAATGTTAGCATTGCGAAGAAATGCCTTTCAGTATATATATTATGTTAGTGTTTTTAATTGCTAAGCGAGGCTAAGTTTGGCACAACGTAACTGGCATGAGTTATCCAGTGATGACTAACCTCACTATTTACTAGTGAAATGGTCTACTTGGTTAAATACTAATTCATGTGGATCAATTAGTGACTTAAATAGTATAATATTTCGTTTCTGTGCATGCAGCCATTGGTGGAATTCATATAAGGATCAAGATATAGAACACTTCGAAAACAGACAGGATGTCTCATAAAGTAAATGACGCTACATATTCTTACCAACCTCTACAACTCTCAGTGTGTTTGTTCTTTTAAAATCGGATATAGGTTATAGATATCTGCCACTCAATATAGAGCTTTCTATGCATTTATCGTCTGCTTCTTAATGGCTGAAGCTGATGTGTCTTTTATTCTGGAGCCTGTAGTTGGGGTTCAATCCCACGCAAATCCATGTGCTATGACAATCTCACTTTTTCTACATATATATATGAAATGCATCAGAAAAACTTTTTTCCAGTTTGTCATACTATTTTCATATATATATATATATATATATATATATATATATATATATATATATATATATATATATATATATTCTAATCGATATATATACAGTAATCCCTCGATTAGTGCGGCTAATGTGTACATTAAAACATACGCATTAATCGAAAGATCATTAATCGAATATAATACCCTTTTGGAAATGATGTACTTTAAACCTCAAATTTCAATCTTATTCGCAATTACTTTTTAATTTGTGTACTTTTTAATTTGTGTACTTTTTAATTAAAATATTGGTACATATAAAAAATATATAATAAAAATGCTATGAATTCAATATATCTATAAGTATTTCATGGTAATTTTTCGGCTGACCTCATTACTATGAAACCTAGACTTTTTAAATTTAAGCGTAGTACTGGATTGACCTCAAGATCTCATCAATTAACCGCTGAGCTGGGTATACGTATCCGTAAGTTGTATGCTAGAACTTCTCGCAAATTTCGCTTGTGGAACTCTCATCCCTATCCATGAATTCAAGGCAACTTTAATCTGCAAAATGTTAAATGCCTTGTCAATCGTTATCAGCGGTAATTATTCTTTTCTCTTCTCGCTCATTATTAATGTATAGCTGTTCCTAATTCTCCCACACCCTGCAACCTCGTGCTTTTTAATGGCTTTGCATGGTGTGAAAATGATTGAATATATATACATAAATATATATATATATATATATATATATATATATATATATATATATATATATATATATATATATATAAATGTGGGCACTAACTTAAACACCAAGCCCCGCTGTGTATTGACTCCAATGCCCACTTTTATTTTAAACAAATATGCTCTGAGCTCGTTAATATAGCATACCTCGAAATTGCATTTTTATCAGCCCCCACCCCACCATTTATATATATATATATATATATATATATATATATATATATATATATATATATATATATATCATGAAATGGACATATTTTCTATGAAAATGTCTCGGACATTCAGGCCTGTAAATGTTGTTAATACTGTTTATTATAAACAGAGCATTTACTTAAATATTTGTATCTAAGAAAAGAACGTATAAACATAAAAACTGTCTTAAAATAATTTTCGCATTTGTCCATTTCATAATGTGTGACGTCATTTCTTTACATTTCGATACGCATTGAGCAGAACGTATAAACATAAAAAATGTTCTTATATCAATTTTTGTGCCGACAGACTGAAAATTGCTAAGCCAATATATATATATATATATATATATATATATATATATATATATATATATATATATATATATATATATATATACATGTATATATAATAATAATAATAATAATAATAATAATAATAATAATAATAATAATTCGTCTGTTGCTAAGGCAATATATATATATAGTTATATATATAATAATAATAATAATAATAATAATAATCATTCGTCTGTTGCTAAGGCAATATATATATATATATATATATATATATATATATATATATATATATATATATATATATTGGCTTAGCAACAGACGAATGATATTAAGAAACTTATAAATTCAAAAATTACTGGTATAATTTTCAGTCTGTCGACACAAAAATTGATTTAAACAAAGTTGCATCACAAGCAACATCAAATTCGCTCCACCGTTTGTCCAGATGGAGAGGGTCGATTCCACTTTTATTTCCTTTCTTTTTTTGTACTGTTCTCCAAATCTTTTGCTAGTAAAAGCCAATCGATTTTTTTTTCTTTTAAAAAGTAATGAAGAGAATTCCTGCAGTTCAACCCGCTTTTGCGTAATGGCGGTGGTGGTGGTGGTGGGGGGGGGCGTTCACCGTCTAAACATGCAATCTGAAAGGTGACAGTCTTAAGGCCGATTTCGAAAATGAAAAGTTATGTTGATTTTCCAAATCAAGATGTAATATTGCCTTGATATTTTATGAGATGAATCATTGTCATCAATTACTGAAATTAAGTTAAAAGGAAACCTCATATTAATGCTAGTATTTTTTTCATCATAATTTCTGTTAACTTTTATAGCAACAACCCGGACTAGCTTTTAGACATTTTTTAATAAATAGAGAAAAAATATAAGGAGAACGTTTTCTATAAGACTAAAAATCCCATTCCTTATTATTATTATTATTATTATCATTATTATTATCATTATTATTATTATTATTATTATTATTATTATTATTATTATTATTATTATTATTATTATCATTATTATTATTATTATTATTATTATTATTATCATTATTATTATCATTATTATTATTATTATTATTATCATTATTATTATTATTATTATTATTATTATTATCATTATTATTATCATTATTATTATTATTATTATTATTATTATCATTATTATTATCATTATTATTATTATTATCATTATTATTATTATTATTATTATTATTATCATTATTATTATCATTATTATTATTATTATTATTATTATCATTATTATTATCATTATTATTATTATTATCATTATTATTATCATTATTATTATCATTATTATTATTATTATTATTATCATTATTATTATTATTATTATTATTATTATCATTATTATTATCATTATTATTATTATTATTATCATTATTATTATCATTATTATTATTATTATCATTATTATTATCATTATTATTATCATTATTATTATTATTATTATTATTATTATTATTATTATTATCATTATTATTATTATTATTATTATTATCATTATTATTATCATTATTATTATTATTATCATTATTATTATCATTATTATTATTATTATTATCATTATTATTATCATTATTATTATTATTATTATTATCATTATTATTATTATCATTATTATTATTATTATTATTATTATCATTATTATTATTATTATTATTATTATTATCATTATTATTATCATTATTATTATTATTATTATTATTATTATTATTATTATCATTATTATTATCATTATTATTATTATTATTATTATTATTATCATTATCATTATTATCATTATTATTATCATTATTATTATTATTATTATTATTATTATTAACAGCAGCTATTCGGGAGGCGTAATAGTTACTGGTTTGAAAAGTGGAATCGGATTGCTGAGTTCAAATTCAGTCGTAGTTTGCTGCATTCACTTTGCGATTATTACCCCAGAAGTTTGACTATTACTAATAACTTTCAATGGTTTATATGTTCTGAAAAACTTAATAACTAAGGAAACGGTTCTAGGGAGTTTCGGTAGCAACCTTTTATGCCACACCTCGTCAAAGGCCTTTTGATATATCTGAGGATGTCGCCATTGTAATGAAAATGCATTCATATGCACATATATGTTCACACCTTGTTTCTAATGTTTATGGCAGCATACTTCTATATTTTCACCTGGTCCGCCATCACTGTGTTCTTATCTCAAGGTACCGCAACACCTATTATGATTCATTTATGGCTTCACTTGTGTACAAATGTGATATCAGGGAGATTCTTTCTCATTTTTTTTTTTTTTTGGTGGGGGTTACTTCTCATCCATTCAGTTTCCTTCTTCAAGAATCCGTTTTTGAGCCACCTCCATGATTCAGTATCTGCCACCTTCGGTTTCTTGCGCAAATATTCCCTGTAAACCTTTTTCCTTCCATGATTTGATTTTCACATTATAGATTCACTTATAGATTTATCTTGTAATCTAGTAAAATTTCTGTCTCCCTAATAAACTTTTCATTCAGCGCAGCTTCGAGCATCCCTATCCTGGTTATTGTTTACGTATTCACGGAAAGACTGTGTCATTTTTGTCTGAATTTATCATATTTTACACCAGTATCTCCCAACCATTTTTAACCAGGGCCTCTCTTCAGGCACAAATCGTTTGTCAACGCCAACCCCCGGGTAAAATATAATTTCTAATATTATACTGAGTTCATCTTTCATAGCAATATAAACCCTGAATTATTAGTGTAAAAATAATGTTAACATTGTTTTCATTTCTATTATAAATGCCAATGATTAAGATATGCTAAAATAAACAACTGTTTTCTTACAAATGATCTCAATGTTTTTAATGTCATTGGTGCTTCCTGGCTAAGGCTCTTACTCTTGGTTCATTTGATATCTTATCTCAATGTTTTCAATGCATCAGTTGTCTTTCATGCTTACTGACTAAGGCTTTTCCTCTAGGTTCCATGCAGCTTAAAAGGAATCGTAGATCTCCTCATTTTGTAATCTGCAGGCGGTTTCTTTTTTAGTAAGAAGGTGTGTAACTGTCTTGAAACTATATTCAGCCATATTGGAAGTTGGAAAAGCAATGAAGAAAAAAGGTTTGATAGCTTCCCACAGCTTTAGATACCTTTAAAAAATACTTTTGTAGCTAATACTGAATAAATTTTGAAAATTTGAAAAGAAAAGGATAACTGCTCCTCGGCCTCCTGAGTATCTTCACGGCCTCTTAAATAAAACAAAAACTCCCTGTGCCTCGTTTTAACACAACAGAGCCCGGGGGCGCTAGCGACTACATTGGGAAACACAGATTGACACGATTTATATTTGCACGCCAGTGTGATATCAGCGTTACTTCTCTCTAGGATAGAGTGTCTAGTGATTGTATGCACATAACTCAGTCTATGGTACCCCAGATAGTTTACAATATGGGTGATAATCAGAAAGTCGTACAACATCGAACGGAATGCTTGCAGTTCTAAGCAACGCAAACTTCTGAAAACGAACAGGCGCCACAATTTCTTCCGATTATTTCAATGTAGGACTTTATTATTATTATTATTATTATTATTTATTTCGATTTTCATTTTGATACAAATATTTAGCATTCTTTCACATAGACCTATAGTAAATAAATGTTTTTCTTAAGAAGCTATTCATCATATCAAATTGAATTTTTCAAAAATAAGATTGAACTTTATAGCATTATAATTTGTGTTGTTGTTGTTCTTGTTGTTGTGACAAAGTTGTGCCGATAGTTTCACTATCAGACCGATAAGGCATTCGGAAGAGTTATAATGGTCCGAGCACTTTTCTGAACATTTCTTGTAGAATTTACATCTTCACATCAGAAATACAGGCTGGAAGAGCATTGGATGGTGGAATAATGGATAGCGGTTCGGATTGAGAGCCGAGTTCGAATTCCAGTCGAATCCATTGTTACAATTTTTTGTGTACCGCTGTTAACTAGTGAGCAAACCAAAATGAGCTGACTCATTTTATAGTCCACCCATAGAAGTTTACCAATCAGAAGACGTGGAATATTCAATCCGACGTGTATAAAGACGACCATTTTATTTTCTCGGAATATCCACTGCTAACCTGTCAGATGAAAGACCTGAAGAACTACGTTTTCCTATTCTCTCCGAATATCCACTGCCAACCTCTGATATGGAAGACCTTAAGAATTCCTGAATAGCTGCTACTAGATATTGCTGCTGTTTCATTGAACAAATTACTTACTACGTTGGGTTTCTACATGCAGACTATGTTAAACATGTCTAACATCCATTACATTCACTTACGTGCAAGTACCCTTGGGAAAGGTATGAATGCGCTTCTTCTTTCCCCAGCTATGGATAAATAGCAGGACAGACCGGCTTCTATAGCCTTGGAAGGCAACTGGTCTACCGTACAAAGAATTGGCAACCTACTGCGGAAAAAATCTGCCTCGTCAGTCATTTACCAAAAATGCATGATCGCCTAAGCTTGTATCACGCATGGCACATAACTGACTGACAGACATTCCAGTGGAATCCATTACATTCACTTACATGCTAAAACCCTTGGAAAAGGTACGAATCCTCTTCTTCTATGCCCAGCTATTGGTAAATAGCAGGGCAGGCCGGGTTCTATAGCCTTGGATGGAAACTGGTTAACTGCAGAAAGAAATGGCAGCGTGGAAAATATCTGCCACGTCAGTCATGTATTGAAAGATACGTGATCGCCTAGGCATTTATCACGCATGGCAGATAACTGACGGACTGAGCTTAGAATGGATTTAAGTGAACTATTCTCAATAATCTAGTTGATTATTATTATTATTATTATTGCATTTTCAATTGTTTTCTATGCATCTTTAATTAAATGCATCAACAGACTGAATTCATTAAGCCAGTATGGAAATATTCTTCTTCTTATTATTTGTATATTTTATGTTTCCTTCTTTGTATCCTGTAAAGCTAGTCCCAAACTGTTGCCCTTGGGCCCTCTAGGGCAATTGTCTCTTAACTGATAGCATTTTTCTTTGTATATGGGATGTTCCTATTAGGGCGATCTTCTGGGCAATTTGTATGTTGATGCTAACTGGAACACGTTATTAAAATTGTCCATTCCTTTTCTCACGAGACTCAGAGCTCCGATTAATACTGGTACAGTATCAGTCTTTATTCCCCATATCCTGTTAATCTCGATCTTCAGGTCATTATATTTAAACAATTTGTCGATAGTTTTTATGAGAAAAAAATCTAAGATGAAACTGCTATATCAATAAGCATACGCTTCCTGAATTTATTGTCTTGATAATAACAGGTCTGTTGGCATTTATTTCCCTGTTGGTTCTCATTCCATCTCTCAGTGGTTTCGATTTTGTGCTTCTTGCATATCTCCCAGTGCACATATTTCGCTTCTTTGTTACATCTGCGGGTATATTCATTTGGTGCTAGTTTCGGTCATCCTGAGATAATATGGTCGACAGTTTCATAATATCGTACGCAGATCCTGCATTTCGGGTTAGTTCCATCCTTGATTATATGACAGTGATATGATTTGATTGCGAATTTTTGATCCTGAGCTGCAATAATTAGGCCATCTGTCTCAGTTTTCAATCTGGTGCTCCTCGGCCACTGATGTGTTTTCTGTTGGTCCACATCTACTTCTTTCGTTCTTTTTAGGTATTTGCCATGCAACGCCTTGTCCTGCCAGATTCTTTTCTTGTGTGTAATTTCATTTGGCCAAGTTGTTTGGCTTTCTGTTTTACTCGTCGGGCGTGGATGGTATTCGCTCCTTTTTTAATTGGTAGGGTTTCAGTTATATTAAGCTGTTACTTGATTAGTGCAGCTTCTTCGTTGATGGAGTTTATTTGGTGTTTTACTATGGGAAATTGTCATTGTTTGTGGTGAAATATGCTTCCAATGCGATTGCTGTAGTTTTCAGATTTAATTCAACTTGGATTAGACCTAAGTTTCCTAACGCACAGACAATCAACATCTAATTTCTGACCGTGCCTCCTCCTTTGAGTAAGCATTTATTCTTCAAAGATACATTGCAGTCTGCAAAAACTGCCGTTTTAATAAGAGGGTACATTTTGTTTTTGCGATGTCATGGGATCAGCTTTGATTTACTATCTGTGTGTATTGTGAAGTCCCATAAAATTGTAACAGGTTCTATATCTGTAACCGGTTTTGGTTGGTGTTCATACCAAATTTCTTGCAGTTTCCTTTCCGTGGGCGTTGCAGATTTTCCAGTGCAGATATTGACACACTCTGTCGTGCCGTGTTTTATATTCAGTGGGTGCCCATACCGTGCAATCTGATACAAGATGGTCAATTAGGTTAACACAATTTTTTCAGTATGTATGCTTCATTCTAGTAAACAAGCATTGGTCCTGTGCAGCAAGATTAAAAACCTTCGGTTTCGAGCTTTTAACTCTGCACTACCTAGCCTCTGGGTTTTGTCTACATCAGCTAGTTTGATACACGCAGAGTATTGACCGTGAAGCGGTTTATCTTGCCTTCGTTTCTGTATCTGGTCAGTTGCATTTGCCTTTGCTTTCTTTTCTTAAAGTATTTTGCAACTTCAGTCGGTCTATTGTGTTTTAGTTTTATTTCTTCACTCATTATTATTATTATTATTATTATTATTATTATTATTATTATTATTATTGCTGTTGTTTCTGTCGTTGTTGTTCTCTTGTGAGCGTTAAGGGAAATCGATTAACAGCTGATTACCCACTGATTTATCAGTAAATTCGTGAACCTCTCCCCCAGTAGCGTGCTGTTCAAAATAGTTTCATTTCCGCGGATTTCTCAGCACTCGCCTCCAAAGTGTTTGGATCGGTTCCCACTTGTCTGTTACTTGGAACACAACTTACACCAATTTTCTTCCATAGGTAATTCAATTCTTGGACAAAATATTTCGCATTTTCCAGTGCTTTTCACTTCTCACCCTCTTCCCCATTTCTTGTGCTAAGAGTCAACTTTCATGACAACTTCTATTCCAATTACGTGCATGATTTGGTTTTTACAAACTTCAATATCAGAAAGTTTTGTTTTCCATCTTTTTTTTCATTTTTACTTATGAGTGTCGACGAAAGCTTGAGATTCGTTCTTTTAATAGTATTATTATTATTATTATTATTATTATTATTATTATTATTATTATTCTGTTTGCTACTCATTTCCTTCCGGGTTCCAACCAAAGACCTATGATGCGAAATGAAATCATGATATCTTCCACTGAACATTTAAACTAAAGTAATGAATAAACAGATATAAAACAAACCAAAATCTCACACATTTTACATAAATAAAGTTGTAAGGTGAGAACTGTACTTGCTAGAACAATTGTTTGTATTTTTTAAGGCATATGCTACCAGCCTACATTTAATAGGTCATTATTATTATTATTATTATTATTATTATTATTATTGCTGCTGCTGCTGCTGTTGTTGTTGCTGTTGTTATTTGATCTACAAACGCAGCAAATTTTACTGAGCTTGGAAGCAAATTAGCAATTGTCCATGACCAGTGGACGGAAGTGGGAGATTTTCTTCATGGTTCGAGAATTGTGTAGAATTTACAAGTAAACCCAAAAAGCGCAGTTTTCTACAAACGTCGAATCTTGACATTGACCCAAATTTTCTCGAATCAACTCGGGAATTCAATTCCTATGTTTCCCAGAATAACGACAATAATTGGGATTATTTCCACACTTTTCCTTAAATGCAGTTTTTATACTTCACGTTTGAAACTAATATAGTTTTTGTTTTCTTTTCATTCTTCTACTTTTTCACTACTCTATCGTCTGCGATGCATACATAATCTATGATGATGCATGTTCTTCATCGACTGCCACAATGTCTATTTTTATCCGTGTAATGCTACATGGTCACATTGGATTATAACATCACATTTTCAATGACAACTAAAAATTTTGTATAGAAAAACACCAGGTGTCAGCGTATTATTATTATTATTATTATTATTATTATTATTATTATTATTCCCTTTGATATCTGGCGTTTACACATTTCTTTCCGGGTCCCGCCCAGGGACCTAAGGTTAGAAATGGCATCATGACACTTTCCACTGAAAAAAAAAAAAAAAAAAAATTACATAGATAAAGCCCTTCGTAAAGTGTGGGCTGTACTTGTCAGAACAATTTTTTGTATCTCTTTGAGGCATGGACTTCCAGGGATCCCTTCAATCAGCCTACTGGAATCTTTTCCAACCAGTCCAAGGGCTCCAACTACAACAGGAATTGTTGATGTTCCCATGTGCCACATTTTTGAGATTTCGATTTCAAGGTCCTTGTATTTTGACAGTTTTTCGAATATCTTCAAAGACACATTGCAGTCTACAGGGACTGCCATATCAATAAGGAGGCACTTATTTTGTTTGTGGTCTTTAATAACAATGTCTGGGCGGTTGGCTTTGATTGTTCTGTCAGTGTATATTGTGTAGTCCCATAGAATTGTAACAGGTCCTATCTCCGTGACCGGGTCAGGGTGGTGTTCGTACCAATTTCTTCCAGTTTCCTTCCCATAGGAGTTGCAAATTTTCCAGTGCAGATATTGGCCCACTCTGTCATTATTATTATTATTATTATTATTATTATTATTATTATTATTATTTAATCTCTTACTCCAGTCATAACTAGTGACCTACAAAGTAGATTAAGAGACAAAAATTATTTCCAATCTGTCAGTGATCTTCTGAGTATCCTGTTTTCTCCAATATTGCCAGACTCCCAAACCTCTTCAGATTGTTCCTAGTGCCCCGATAACTAATGTGGCGACCGTCACCTACATGTTGTACAACTTCCTAAACTCTTTATAAAGGTGGAGATACTTATATGCCATTTTAATTTTTTTCTCTATATTCGAGTTGGCGAAGATATAATCCAAAACCTAAGCAAAGTTTTAAGAAACAGAAAAAAAATCATTTGAAACAAACAAATGAGAACTGAGCCGTTATATGATACCAGTCCTTCTATATAGAAGGGAATGTTGAACAATCAACCACACAGATGAAAAATATATTTGATGCAGAAAAATATGGTTCTACAGAAGGATGCTGAGAATAGCATGGACCGAACCTATGAGTAACGATGAAGTTTTAGCGAAAATGGAAATATAAAGGACATTTATACTTGTACAGGAAGAACTGAATATTTCTAGGGCAGATGATGAGAAAAGACGGTTTGGAAAATTTGATACTCTCAGGACAGATTAAAAGCAAGAGAGACAGAGGAAAAGAAAGTAAAAACCACCGAACAAGCATGTGTAAATGGATGACAAATCGGGGTTTAGGAGAGATAACAAAGAAATACCTACAAAGGAAATAAAATGCGGAAAGCCACGATTTCTTACGTCCTGAAAGGTCACGGCACATAGACAAAAATATCTGCACACTCATTCTGTTTCTAACTGATTCTTTTAATATCATTTCACTTATTTTTTTTAGAGTCTAGCTTATAATTTTATTTCCTTAGAAATGTGCTCTACTAAATCTCTGTGCTTACTAGAATAGCGTATAATGTTTGACGTGAATAGTTCAACACCGTGTGTCCTTCCCTGACCGAATCTGCAA
This sequence comes from Acanthosepion esculentum, assembly GCA_964036315.1. Lineage (NCBI taxonomy): Eukaryota > Metazoa > Mollusca > Cephalopoda > Sepiida > Sepiidae > Acanthosepion > Acanthosepion esculentum. Next base: position 103,732,154 of record OZ038496.1, read on the forward strand.
GTGATATTGTAAACACTGAAGTCATTATTAAATGCAGCCAACCGGGGAAGTCGATGTCAAGCACGAAGACATAAATGATTGATCAAACTGTCTCGAAGAATATAAACATTGTGCTGAATATCACACTGCTTGGAGATTTTAAATGAGCTGGAATAGCAATTGAAGTATGCTCTCTGCAGGCTAAAAAGCGCTGTGAGATTTGATTGTTTGGAACCGAAGAAAACTTTTGAAAGGATTAAGAATCCCTGATTATTCATTGGATCAATTCGAATAGAAGAAATGAAAGAAAAAAGTTCAATCTCATATCAGCTTCTGTTGATAAGCACAGACACTTTAAAATATAACATTCTCTAATTTTTGAGACGAGAATGTCTGTATCTTGCATGGGATTGATAATTAGGAAATTAATAATTAATAATAAGGAAATTAATATAATAAGGAAATTAATATTTAATAATAAGTAAATTAATATTTAATAATAGGGAAATTAATATAATAAAAAAATAATTTTTAATAATAAGGAAATTAATATAATCAGGAAATTAATATTTAATAATAAGGAAATTAATATTTAATAATGGGGAAATTAATATAATAAAAAAAATAATTTTTAATAATAAGGAAATTAATATAATAAGGAAATTAATATTTAATAATAAGGAAATAATTATTTTTTACTATTAAGGAAATTAATATAATACGGAAATTAATATTTAATAATAAGGAAATTAATATAATAAGAAAATTAATATTTAATAATAAGGAAATTAAATTAATAAGGAAATTAATATTTAATAATAAAGAAATTAATATAATAAAGAATTTAATATAATAAGGATATTAATATTTAATAATGAGGAAATTAATGTTTAGCAGAAGACAAATATATGAATGTTTAAACTTTCGTAGCGATTAAAATCTTCCTTACGTTTTATCCACAGCTTATGAGGACCATAAAATCTTTTTCGTCCCGTGTATGATGATAAACTACATCCGACAGCAAGGAGACTAATTTGGAGTTTGGAAGTTTTAAGGAGCATTGACCAACCTCAGATTGCTGTTGTTTTCAGTTTCACCCTGACACGGGGTGGTCGCACCTGTTACGGTCCCTGACAATAGTGACCACCACAAATCTAAACACTTAAACAGTATGAAAAATATATTTTATAGCAAAAATACCAGTAATACATTTTTATAAAAAAATTACGAACAATATATTATTGTAGGGATATAACCAACAATAAATTTTCATAAAAAATAACCAACAATGCATTTTAGAATAACATGGTTAAGAACAGATTTTATAGTTTGTTAGTTTTTCACCAATATATCAAATGCTTATGGGTTAACTAATGCCGAAATTTAATTATCATGGCAGCATTAATAATTTATTTCATAAAAATGTATTCCAGGAATTGCACCAGAGAAAAACTTGGGACACTACGTAGTCTGTGACTTGATGGAACCATTGTTTGGATCTGGTAGAGGTGTGACGACGAACAATTGTTTTATGTCCCAGTGCCAACTGCAGAAGTTTTGTTGCAGACGAACGTTAATATTTCTGGAACATTCACAGAAAAAGGCGTGACATTCTTGAAATTATGAAAACTGTGAAATATAGAAACATTTTGTCATCGAAATTCATCTTTTCAAACAGGGTAGCAGTGGTCAGCTACGTCCAAAAAAAAGAAAATGGTTCGTGTACTTTCCACTCAATTTCTTGATGATTCACTATCCAATAAAAGTCACAAGAATTCCAACATGGTATTTGAAGACAATCACACCAAAGACAGGGTGCACAATGCAGAAAAATTGGTAACACAACTTAAAATGGCCTCTGAAAGTTTTCATGCACCTGTTAGATATTGGAGCTCTAAATACGTTCATAATTTGCGTATCGAAAAACGATGACTGAAACCCCCGTATTAGAGTTAGACAAGGAATTGTCAAAACCGAACATTCTGCGCAGAGCAAGCAATCCAACTGGTCTATTTTCAAGTTGCCAGGGCCATTGAGCTTCGGGTGTATTTGTTGCGCGCAACACTGAAGCTCAAAGCACACCATTAATATCAGGGCAGCAACACAGCCCCAAGAGGGTAAGATACCCCTATTGTCCTAGAAACAACGATCGGAAACTCAACACAATTTGCTGTGACTGCAAATGTTTTGTCTGTGCGATACATAGGCAGATCAGCACAATTGTGACATGTGCTAAGCGCACTGTAGCGATAGCAAACCACGAATCTATATTACTTATTTTAGTGAAATTATATAGCTGTGTTTTTATAGCGTATTTATTGGAATGTAAAAATATAAAGACTTTTATGAATAATAGTATATGCGTGAGATTTTATTTACTATTACGTCTGTTGAAATAAATAAACAAAGTATTATTGAACAAAATGTGCTGAAATATACTTTCGCAAACCTAGAGAATCTATTTTGAGTAATTTACGTCAACCAACACTGAGAAATAAAAGTAAAAAAAAAAACATGGGTTACACCGATGATTCCAGGTTGGTAAACAATATTGACTACGTAAGCTTGGTATATTAAGGATTAAGGTCTGCACGTAAATACGTGATCTTTTCATTCATTTGGTAATTACTAAACAAGAGTAATGTATCGATGTTAAGCGACCATGAAGAGTCTGAGATGGAATTAGAACTGAGTTTGCCAGTTATTATTATTATTATTATTAGCATTATTATTATTATTATTTTTATTTCCTTTGATATCCGGCGTTTACACATTTCTTTCCAGGTCCTGCCCAGGGACCTAAGGTTAGAAATGGCATCATGACATTTTCCACTGAAAAAAAAATAAAATAAAATAAAAAATAATTACATAGATAAAGCCCTTCGTAAAGTGTGGGCTGTACTTGTCAGAACAATTTTTTGTATCTCTTTCAGGCATGGACTTCCAGGGATCCCTTCAATTAGTCTACTTGAATCTTTTCTAATCAGTCCAAGGGCTCCAACTACAACAGGGATTGTTGATGTTCCCATGTGCCACATTTTTGAGATTTCTATTTCAAGGTCCTTGTATTTTGACAGTTTTTCGAATATCTTCAAAGATACATTGCAGTCTTCAGGGACTGCCATATCAATAAGGAGGCACTTATTTTGTTTGTGGTCTTTAATAACAATGTCTGGACGGTAGGCCTTGATTGTTCTGTCAGTGTGTATTGTGTAGTCCCATAGAATTGTAACAGGTCCTATCTCCGTAACCGGGTCAGGGTGGTGTTCGTACCAGTTTCTTTCAGTTTCCTTCCCATAGGAGTTGCAAATTTTCCAGTGCAGATATTGGCCCACTCTGTCATGCCGGGTTTTATATTTTTATATTATTATTATTATTTTTATTATTATTATTATTATTATTATTATTATTATTAATAATAATAATAATAATAATAATAATAATAATAATAATAATAAATGTTTTGAAAATGTTCCGATAGTCACATTGAAGGGTTTCCTGGTAGCCCATGCCTTAAAGAAATACAAGCCATTATACAAGTACAGCTCGCACATTACGAAAAGCTTTACCTATGTAAAATGTGAGTGATCTTGTGTTCTGATATGTTTTTGTTTTTTTATAGAAATCATCCGTGGAAAATGTCATGAAGCCATTTCTGACATAGCTGGGACACGTAGAAAATGTGTATACAACGGAAATCAAAGGACATAACAATAATAATAACGATAATAGTAATAATAATAATACTAATAGTACTGACACATTGAGGTGATCCCTGGTTGCGTACGCCTTAAAGAAATACAAAATAAAATTGTTCTCACAAGTACAACGAATGGATTTATCTCTGTAAAATGTGTCAAAGGTTGTTTTATAGTTATTTATTTACTGTCACGAAGCCACATCTGACCTTAGGTTTGCACCCGGATGGAAGTGAGTATACATCAGAAATCAAAGAAAGCAATAATAATAATAATAATGCTGATGATGATGTCGTTATCGAAGTACTGGGTATGGTCCCGAAGATCCTTGTAAAAAGACAGGACAAACTGATAACGAGAAGCAGAGTTAAAGAACTCTTTACGACTGAGCAAAATGTCGAAAACTAAATAGAAGAAATCCCGAGGAGGTGCCAGACGAGATCAAATGAAATTAAATCGAAGATGAATGAATGATTCGTATGTTACTGGTAATTTAATAATATTGAAATTCAAAAGATTCTAGACCACAATTGGCAGAACATATATATATAAGAATAAAATTTGAAAATCGATCTTTCCCTAGTCAAACGAAATATACATATCTATACACAAGTTTAATAAACTAGTTGAGTGTGTTTGTTGTGGTATCATGAATAGGTTTTAATAAGAAATTAAATCCAAACTTTCATTTACATTTAATATACAGATAGTCTTAGAGTCAATTGAGTCAGAAGTAAAAAGAATTAAACAATGGTCACAGTTGTTGGGCGACCCGATACAACAAATGGTTAAGAAATTTATTGAGTTCGATTCTCAGTATCTACCTTGGAAGTTACCTAGGTATTATTGTATCATGTATTATTGCATCATGTATTATTGTATCATGTATTATTGTATTATTGTATCATGTATTATTGTATCGTGTATTATTGCATCATGTATTATTGTATCATGTATTATTGTATCATGTATTATTGTATCATACTGACTGATTAATTAATTCGTTTTTTACAGCTTATCAAATTTGTGGATGTTATTTAAAGCCATAAAATATATGAGATTGTAAGAATTTAGTTTGCCTTTTAGACAATAATGTTTTAGTCATACAAGCATTACTAATTAACCCGTATCGAGTGGAGAAGAGGTGTTTCCATACCTTTGCCAAAGATATTTGAGCGTAAGTAAATATGAACCCAACACGAATTGAAACGTGGTTCTCCGCTTCAAACTTCCGAGCTATTACCCATTACACTACTAAACTTGAAGCACTTGTTATTCCCAAGTTGTCACCCATCTTGACGCTGCTTAACTTCGAAGACAGCACAGGAACCGGTGTTTCAACATGATGTGTCCGTAAACCTTTAGTGTGTCAAACTGAGTAAATACTGTTACATTTCTCGGCTATTCGTACAAAATCAAATTTATGGAGACAAGGTGTCGCCTTTTCTTACGAGCCACTGATTTTGCACATTACCCGTCTTTCAATTATTGTTATTTGCAATAACAAACTAACGTTTCTAGAAAGTAGGAAACTTTAATATATACACATTTCATTTTGCAATTGACAAATGTTTCTCCAAATCAGGCAAGGTTAATAGTGAAGAATTAACGCAAGCCATAATGACAGAATACATCTATTACGTGTATAATATAAATATATTTCTAATGAATTTATTAGCGGAAACGAAAAATCGGCAACGCTTGCCAAGATATAATTAGTGCTACTCAGAGAATATGACTAATATATGGTTGATATAAATGTATTGTTAATACTTATGCTTGAAGAATGCAATGTAATAATTTTTATTATAAGCATGCAGTGTAAGACAATAAGAAAGTGATTGTCACCTGTCAGGAATTAATACAATCGTTACTCATTAAATCAGGGTACCATGTGGATGCTATGAATGCATTAATTGATTTATTATAGGAATTTATTTTCAAGAATATCAATGTTAAGGTATTATTGCAATTGTTATTAATAGCATTGGTATATTAGGTTTAAAATGCAAATGCATTATTAATGATTATACTATTGGATTGAATTGAAAATCACGAAGAAAGAGATGGTTAGTCATCCGGAATTAATGAAATGTTACTGACATGATTATATATACTAGCTATAATATAAACTCCTCAAAGATCCGAGCCCGGTATTACTACGAGAGTTACTGACAGATGTTTCGTGTTAAATATATATTTATTTTTGAATTTGTAGGCCTGATGAATTGGATCGTGATTACCATTCCAATGTAATAAATTATAACCATGGAATATTAGTGTTTAAGCCTTTTTATTATATTCTTACTCTGTCCTGGACATTGAGTTCTACCTGGATTCTATCATCTTGGAAATACATATATATATATGTATATATATATATATATATATATATATATATATATATATATATATATATATATATATATATGTATGTATGTATATATATATATATATATATATATATATATATGTATGTATGTATATATATATATATATATATATGTATATATATATATATATATATATATATATATATATATATATATTATATATATATGCATATATATATGTATATTGACCACTGATATTATCTATCTATCTATCTATATATATATATATATATATATATGTACATATATATATATATATATATATATTTATATATATATATATATTTGACGCAATCGTCAGGTGGCTTGACGATTGCGTCTAGCATGAAACAGACTGTCGCCTCTAAGTGTTGACTTCTATGTTCACTCTTATATTTGCACACGCTCTATCTCTGATATTGAGCACTTTATCCCATAAATATAGCACACTTTAAGACTATATTCTTCATATATATACATATATATATATATTATGCAGTGTTACATTAGAACATGTACATATGCATTACAAAATTGTACATTTTTGTTTCAACCTCAAAAAAAGGGAAAACCTTTTTTAGACGTCTCATCGGGTGGGGAATTACGGTGTTACTATTCTATACTATGAGAACAAGAGTAACACCATAATTCCCCAGCTGATAAGACGTCTAAAAAAGGTTTTCCCTTTTTTTGACGTTGAAACAAAAATGTGCAATTTTGTAGTGGATATGTGCCTGTTCTAATATAACGCTACATAAGATAAATTAATATTTACGGCTCTAATTTATGTATTGAGCACTATTTTTAAATTAATGTTTTGAACGCTGTAATCCTACTGTTCGTTCTTCTAGACTTTGATATTATATATATATATATATATATATATATATATATATATATATATATATATATGTATTAATGTGGTTGTTTCCCGATTGACAACACTAGAGAAAGGTTAATTTTTAAAAAACTGTGGATGCTCTTGCTAATAACGCATCGCTCTTCAGTTATTAATTGAGCTCTCTTAGCTACCGGCGTTTGTATACATCACGTATATGATACGTTAAAATTTTCCCTTTCTCCGCCGTGCGTCGATTGCTTAGGGATAAAATTTCTGAATGGTTGCTATTCGGTCGAATTTTGATCCCAGCTTGAAGCAATCAAATGTCTAACCACACTGATGGGCTGTGATACAGCTTAACTGGCTTGTATGTAATTGACTATATATATATATATATATATATATATATATATATATATATATATATATATATGCTATAGTAAGTTACCCATAATAGTAATGGACTATCCCGTACACCATAAATACTGCACCTCAAGAGGAAGCAGTAGTGTGAGACCCAGTCTCAGCTATTCGGTCGAACTCTCTGCCTCTGAGGCAGAGGGGAACTCTCTGCCTTTGGGCATAGAGGAACCCGGACGAGGCTCCGCCGAAGGGTAGAGCCTCGTTCGAGGTGGTTGACCACCCCGATCCCGTTTATACGGGTTCTACGGGCAATTTTTGCCCGAGCCTACGGGCTCGGAAAGCCCACATTAAACCGGCCTTGTGCCACATTCGACAGACGTGGGCGTGTTGTTAAACATCGTGTGAGATCCAGTCCTTTTTAGACGTCTCACCTAGCAGGTCGAACTCTCTGCCTCTGAGGCAGAGGTGAACTCTTTGCCTCTGGGCAGGGAGGAACCCGGACGAGGCTCCGCCGTAGGGCAGAGTCTCGTTCGGGAAGGTTGACCAACCCGATCCCGTTTATACAGGTTCTACGAGCAATTTTTGCCCGAGCCTACGGGCTCGGAAGCACACATTAAACCGACCTTGTGCCACATTTGACCCTCGTGGGCGTGTTAATGAACATCGTCTGAGTCAGACACAGTCAGGCAGTCGGCCAGTCAGTCACAGAGTCGCATCAGACGATTACTGTAAGACATTAGAATAGTGATACTTCGAGACAACATAGTTCTCTCTAACCTAACCTGATTGTTATTACTAACACTTCTACTTCTTTGTATATATTCTGTTTGTAATATATCTGTGTTATTCCATACCTGTGTTCGAGTTATTCTTCATTGGTTCTACCTTGGACCATCACCGTAGTACAAGGAACCTGAACCATAACAATATATATACAGGGTATCCATAAATTTCGTGTGCACTTTAAAAAAATTATAACTTTATTTGTATTTACGATAGAAATAATCTGTTAAAAATGTTATAAAGTTTAATGTACCTAGTTTTAAGTATAGCTAAAATGACTAATGTGATTTCAGGCATTACTGTAAATCAGTTGGCAAATGTTTTCCGTGAACTGCAAAATCGTATTACCCTTTGTATTGCTAATGATGGAGGACATGTGGAATCTTAAATAAAATTTCAATAAAACCTTACAAAATATAGATTTACTTCTTTCTAATCCTTTTTACAAATTATTTCTATCGCAAATACAAATAAAGTTATAAATTTTTTAAATTGCACACGTAATTTATGGACACCCTTTACATATATATATATATATATATATATATATATATATATATATATATATATATATATATATTGTTAATTATGAGAGAATTGCACTGAAAATTACAAGATTGTCAATGGTCAAGAATTAAATTAATTAAATCAAGAATTACATTAAGAATTTTCTCATGGAAACACATTTGTAACCAGTATGAAATGAGTAAACTTGAATTAAAGCCAATGCTGCCTTATGAATGTTTCTGATAGCACTTTTTGGATGGTGCTGTCGCATAGATTATTTATCGGGTAAACATTGGACAGTAGATAAGTATTCGCCAATTCATCTGGATTTTGATCATTCTTGACGATTTCTAGACTACCTATTTTTGTTAGCATTCGAATTACCGCAGGGTTTATTCGTTCAACTCAGTGAAAGAAAAATCATCTCATTAGATAGAAGGCACAAACCTGGTTACGATTTTCACTTTAGAAATCTCATTATGAAATTTGCGCACGATGATAATTTTTCCCATTTCGAATCAAATGGTTGCCGCAAATCACACTCTCCGCTGAATAATTACAAACGAAAGAAAATGAAAAACATTAACATAATAAAGACAATGAGAGTTCGGTTGATCGCAATATCAGCGAAGAGGAGATTAAATTTAGATAATTATATGATTTTGATAGAAGAAAATTTGATAGAATTATTCTTACCCTGATAATGGGGTATTACGATCATTAAATTTAACGATTATCCTATTAGGCCAGATTGAATAGACAAAATGATATGTTAACCGTAACTACAGATCATTTTCTCCATAGAAAAATAATAGATATTAAAACATTTTATGTTACACGAGGATTTAAAAAGAAAAAGACAAAATACCTAGAATTTCAAAGTCTAAAATTCCCCCATGCATTAAATATTGCTGTCACACCTGGTTTGGTTTTTCTGCTATGTGTCAAGAGATTTTATACAGGGTGTTGCAGCTAAATCCGACACTTGACAAAAAGAAAACAAAATAGGTAATAAAAACAAAATTATATATGCAGATACCCGACAGTTTCTGTCTATATTTCTGAGATGAGGTATTATGTACAGTATTCACATTAGTCGGACTATTGTCCTCATCTTTGACGCCATATTTATTACAACGTTTTCAGCCTTTCAGTATCTGTCTATATTTCTGAGATGAGGTATTATGCACATTATTTACATTATTCGGACTATTGTCCTCATCTTTGTCGCCATATTTATTACAACGTTTCGGCCCTTCAGTATCTGTCTATATTTCTGAGATGAGGTATTATGTACACTATTTACATTATTCGGACTATTGTCATAATCTTTGTCGCCATGTTCTACTGATTTTATCACAACGTTTCGGCCTTTCAGTATCTGTCTATATTTATGAGATGAGGTATTATGTACACTATTTACATTAGTCGGACTATTGTCCTCATCTTTGCCGACAAAGATGAGGACAATAGTCCGACTAATGTAAATACTGTACCCGACAGTTTATTTAGCAACAGTTAGAGTTACATACTACATTATTTTTCAATGTTAACCGCCGGCGGAAACAGGGAAAAACGCATAAAAAAATAAGTTTAATAAGAATTGAAATACTAGTTTTTAGGTCATATAATCTTATTGAACCATTGGAGGAACATAATTTTTTCCCCCTATCATAACAGGCACACTTCTTGACCTGATAAGACAGTATTATAATGCACAACAAGGTGCATCGCCATTTTTAATACGACAAACACACTGTCGTTTATCGTGTACGTGTATCACGCGCAAGTGTTTACTAAAGTTGAAAGCAAATGTTATGTATTAACTCAGTGACTGTAAATACAAGAGTAGACCACGTACACGCCTACCTCAAGAGCGAATCAACAGAACAGATTAAAAAAACAGGAATTATGTGACGAAGAAGTTTAATAAAGCCATATATTTTATATAAAATTCCCCGAATTCAAGGCTCAAGAACTACTTATGGTCACTGAATGTGGTACGTGATAGGAATTATTTCAACTCTATTTTCTCTCTACATGACAGGTTAATTTAATCTTGTTAAGGATTTCTTTCCTATTAATCGTTTCGAAATTCAAATTTGTTTTGTAAAGAATATAAAATTTTCTGTATACACACCAATTATTTAAAAAAAAAACAAACCCTTACGAGTCACTTGTGGGGGATTCTATCACAGAGTTCTTTCTGATCAATTTCCCAATCTTTAGAATTCTTTGGAATCCCTTTATAGTCAGATAGAGAATTTTTTTTTATCACCCATCATAAAATGAAATTATTTAAAATATATAATTATTTCCTCTTCCTCCTATCGGCACATGCCTGTATTTTCCTAATAGATGCCTAATAGAGGGAATAAGGATTTGGTCGCATGTCACATTTAGTAAGCGCTCAAATCTCAAGCAGTTAACCTTCTGACTTCCCAGGTTCGTCTTACAAAACGGTTAACAAAGAAATGACTTGTTGAACGGAGCTTAAAATCCATTCTTCTTCTGAGGTAGATGTTCCCAATTAAAATACTTATATGCTAAAATTCACCCAACACAAGGCTTAAGAACCACCCAGGATTGAGGCTTACTGAATGAGGTGTGTGATACAAATATAAAAGAAAACAGAAAGAGGTAAAGATTATGAAGATGGGGAGGGGAGATAGCGAATCTCATACGGTTACTGAATGGGGTGTAGGATTTGAACTTCTCCAACGTGTTAATCTAATCTTATTAATATAAAAATAGTTAATCCCTATGAATTGTTTCCAAAATAGAAATATCTTTGTGATGAATATAAAAATATTGGAAACCTTTAATTACTGCCGTCTTAATATTAAGTCTTAGCGGTTCGAGGAGGTCAAATTGGCAGATGATCTGAAAAATGACCTACAATCCGTTGTTAACTTGGGCAAGGAATACCTTGTTAATTTTAACGCCTCAACAACGAAACTTCTCTTTATGAATCATATAAGCGACTGCTATTTACCTTTCATCAGCATGGCCGATGCTAAACCCCAGAAGAGTGATTTCTCGGGCTAAAGTTTTCTGCTGAAATAAGTGAAAAGATTATATTGAATCAGTTTCTTCAATCTGCAGCTGTTAGTTCCTGTGTCATGCTAAACTTTTTTTCTCTCCAGAGTCTATTTTACATATTTATCAGTTTACAATTCATTTGGATATTACTTCCAGATATGGTATGCTGATCATGCTATACATTTAGAGATTCTTAATGAAATCCAAAGAAGAACTTGTGATATTGTTGATCGCGACCTGGCACCTCAGCTTTAGTTACTTTCCCATCGGCATAACATAGTTTCCCTGCGCCTTTACTATAACTACTTTTATGGAGGCTTGTTATGATGAACTATCTTCTGTGGTAGCTAGATTTCATGTTTTTAAGCGCGGCACTAGATTTGCGGAAAAGTTTCTCCTTTTTATATTTGAATTGATGAAATATGACCGTATTTTCTATGCTAATAACTTCTTCTCTCACACTTCTTGGTTGTGGGACACTCTTGTAGTTTCTTGCTTTCCCGTCAATTTTTATCTGCAAAAATTTGAATGATATCACTCTTCTATTTTTTTAAATTCTTGTTCTTTTATAGTTCCCGCTATTAATAGTAATTTTCTCATAGATTATAACACATAGTAACAAAATGCGTCTTAGTGGTTTTATGGCCTTTCACGGGGTGAAATGATTAAAAAAAACTTGTTTTTAAAAAATCTTTGCTAATCATTTCTTGGCGTTCCTATTGGATCCATTTTCTAAACTTTTCAACACCCGACGTAAAAATGAAATTATTTAAAATATAAAATTACTTCCTCTCCCAGCTATCGGCTTGTCTTTATCTTCTTAATAGATGCCTTTAAAAGGGAGGCAGATTTGGTACCATGTCACATTCAGAAAGATCTCAGCTCACAACCACCCAAACAGCTACCTTCCCAGGATCGACTTACCAGACAGTTAAGCGAAGGAGAATGACATGATGAACGCAGCTTACAATTCATTCTTCTTCTGAGGCAGGTGTTCCCAATTAAGACTCCTCGAGAAAGATTCATCTACCGTCAACCCCTGCCTCTACTCGATAAACGTCAAGAAATGGTTTACACACACACGCACACACATACTCAAGGTTTTCTGTATATGACCTTTGTAATGTTCTCTACGCGCATGCGTCACTCTTTTAAAACTATTAATTGTTTTGTGCGCAGACATTTATTAAGCTATCCATAGTCTGGTACAGATGTACAGGAACTTACGAATCGTTTCCTGTCGTCTATGACTTCATTTACTGAGACACCAACGCTGCACAATAGGCTGGATCAATGTCATTTTTTTCTCGCTTAATTATATGAAGGACGGTAGTTGTAGCATCGTTTCTAGGAGGATGCTACAGGGGAAGGAGGTGATGGTTGGGAGAACGCGTGTCAAAACCTTGGATAGAATTTAATTGCTGCCAGTAGTCATGCCCCACTAAGGAATATGGCTCCGGAAGACATGTTAACCCTTCGATTACTTACGGCCGTCAGAAATTTTTTGCGTCATTTTTGTCTTATATCAAAAAGTTAAAACAATTCAATTCAACATTGCCATTATTGCATTATTTTCCAAACCGTAGTTTATATATATATATATATATATATATATATATATATATATATATATATATATATATATATATATATAGGTAAATAGCAGGACAGACTGGGTTGTATTATTTTGCGGGAAGCCGGTCTGTGAGAAGGAAAAACTCTGAATTCAAAACGTGCCTGGAGAGGGTTGTTCTCCATCAGGTTATCTTGCCCAAGAAACACCAATTCTACTGTGGGTGCAGTACACATAATGCCCCTACGGCACGACGGATGACGGGATAAAATACACACACACACACACACACACACACACACACACAAACACACACACACACACACACACACACACATATATATATATATATATATATATATATATATATATATTATAATATAGAGAAAGAACAGTAAGATATATTATCCGGTGTTCTTATTAATTATTTTTATTTTCACAAAACAATGATCAATGCAAATCTACAGACCATAAATATTATAAATTTGCTAATTTAAAAATAAGGGTTCAATCGCTACACAGGAATTACCATGTTTCAAAAACAGAAACTAAAAACTTCAAATTCAATTATAGAATTAAATTAAAGTCCCTAGTACTGATTCATTTACAAGCTAATTTTGGAATGACTTATTTTGAAATTTACTGAGTTTTATAATCACATATATTCATAATATTAGCTTCTAAGGATACGGCGAAATCCAATCATTTTGACAAGGGGCGGTGGGGTATTCATTTCCACTGATAATTATTGTATCAAAATATCAGTTACATTCGAAAAGAGGTTAAGTCAAAATATAGTTGGGGGCTGTTCAACGAATGATAGCATACGTTCATCTCATGTCGTCTGGTCTTTATCAACTTAAAGAAGATTTTCGGCAATTTTCTTTCGCCGTTAAATTTGTAATTGTATATATAAAGATTTTTTAAAAGGGTTGTTTGTATATGTGTACGTCGTAATGAACTACAATTTTTCTTAATTTTAATTAAAAGTAGACTATATTTTTATCCTTTGAATTTAGCTCAACTTTCCTTTCATCGGAGAAGAGAACATTTATTAAAAAAAATCAAGTGAGTCACTTTTATCGAACAGCACTGTATATATATATATATATATATATATATATATATATGTATTTGATCTTCACCGTTTCGTACAACTATGAGTCAAATGTCTGTCGCAAATAGTAAATTTTCGCTTTCTTCTTTTACATCGAGGACTGTTTTATTACTATCGACCCTCTCTCTTCATTATTTTATTTTTATATGCAGATAGATAGATAGATAGATAGATAAGCGGTCATGGCTCTACAAAACTTTCTCTCTCGTGTGATTCTAAACAGTTTTTTCTCCCTTTGCTAACGCCTCCCACCCCCAGTTCAGTGGCTCACTGGCTTCCCTCGGCCTTCAATATGCCACGTGAGGGACAAGTTTACCAAACACTCCTTCCTCATTATGTGTCCAACGTATTTTTATGTCTTCTGGTTTTGCGTATAACTTCTTTCTTTTGCCATTTTCTCTATGACTTTCTCGTAGCTTACTCACTTCGTCCATGCAATTCTTAGTATCCTTCTGTAGAACCACATTTATCCTGCTTTTAGTTTTTTGCTCGTCCCTGTGGAAATTGTCCAACATTCAGCGCCAGTTGAGAGCATAGATATCACATAGCAACGCAGCAGAATGTTCTTTGTTTCTAACGGAATCCTGGTTGACGCTACCAGGATTTATTATTGATTCAATTAGGACAATGTCGATATAGATAGAAAATAATTCTGCAAAGAAAACTTATCTTTATCTCATGCCTCTTTCTATTTTCGTGTAGCTACTCAATTTATTTTCTATCCATAAGCAGACGGTTTGCTCCCAGTATAAGTTCTGGATTATTCTAACATCTTTTCCAAATAAATCGAATTTTCCCAGCTGCAATTAGATCGTTATGCTCTACGTTGTCAAATGCATCGTCTATGAAACATAAGTGAAAATCCTTTTGTACCTGTATATATGGATGATTGATAACATTTTGATCGTAAATAACGGATTTTAATCCGGTCTCCTTGACAAAGCCGCACTGATCCTGTCCTGTTTCCGATTTAATTCTGCTTCGTCCTCTATTCATCAGGAATCTCATCATAAGCGTGATTACGTGACAGATTTGTACTAATCATCCGATAGAATTCGCATTCGTTGCATCTGTTCCCTTGGGTAATCTTACGAAGATGGCTGTGGCCGCTTTTATAGATTGTGTGTATTAATTCTGCGACCTTTTCGATATCGAAATAGATTAAGGGTAGGGGCATTTCTGCTACAATCACTTCAGACCCTGCTGCTTTGTACCGCTTTATCTCCTCCCGTGCTGATCTTATTTCATATTTTCGTATTTCTAGTCCATCACTATTTGCCAGCACAGGTTTCTCTCTTGTGTCGTGAAGAAGTAATTTAACGTATTTATTCCCACCCCAGATGAGGAATTTTCTTTTCCTTTTTCTATTATCAGTAATCCATCCTTGTATGTTACAGACGTTGTTGTTTGGCACAACCTCACGTCCTGTCCACTTTTCCTTTATTCTGCCACGTATATTTGCTTTATTTCTCTTGATCATTATCTTTTTTTTTGTCTACTTTTCATTAATCTCTTTAGCCTGCTGACATTTTTTCTATCTTACGCTATGCTATTCTATTCCTTCCTAGTGCCTCTTGTCTCTTTTTCATCATCTTTAGAAAATCTTCTGACATTCTGTTATCGGTCCTTACCTATAACTACAGAGTGAACTCTTCCTAACAGTATGTATTCTACGCCTCTCAAGAGAGAGAGACGAATCGAGTCGAGCCGATAGTAGTTCACTCCAAACCAGACTGACAGTCATACTAACACCTTCCACGACTTGTATTATTTATTTCGTGTAATATATCTTCGTTATTTCTACTCTTGTGTTCGTGTTGTTCTTCCTTGGTCCTAACTTGGACCATAACACATTCATTCATTACTTTCTTGTTTCCGTTTTTTTTTTTTATGATCTCGTTAACTGACGTCACTAGAACTTCTCTCAGCATTCCACACTTTGTTTCTGTATTTTTGTTCCGGCTCTATTCGTTTAGAAGTCTCTTTTTGTATTTTCCCTTGCAACTTCCGTCCTTCAAGACTCTGTCATTTTGTAGTTTAGGTGCTACTTTGTCCTTCTTTATTTCCGTAGTTTTACACTTATGTAGCATACTACTGAAATATGGTTACCCCCACAGTCGGCTCGTTGCTGTTTTGCACTGTAAAACTATGTTTCTTGATCCTTTTTGATAGTTAGGTAATCTATATGGTTATTTGTGTCTCCTTCTGTGTTTCTTCATGAGACAAGCATCTTGGGTAATACTGGAACTAAATGTTGGTGAATATTTGATTGTTTACTATGCATGTCTCTGGCTGCAATTATTCCGCAATCTTAATCCAAAGTTGCCAACTATTTCGTCTTCTAGTCCATTAAATATCTTCAGTTTTCTAAAACTGATAAAATGATTTCTTGGGATCTACATAGGGTTTAAGCGTTGTCGATAGAGTTGTAAAAGTCAGGAGTTTGTCGTTCCAAGTAAGCTTCATGAAATTTCGAAACTAAAACCGTTATTTAATCTATGGTGATAGATTATTTTCTTTCCGCAGTCAATGTCGTGGGATTGTTTTTTTAATTAATACTGCTGACTCTACCACCATTGAGTCTCAAACTGTACAAGCCGGTCCAAGGATTTAACTTGTATTTGCTATATCACTTAATTTACAAACCACACCTTTGTTCGGTGGAACAATTCTGAGACAAGAACTTTGAGCCTTAACCCTACTCAACCTGCTGCTGAAATAAATAGTAATTCTGCTGCTTATCATATCTTGAAAATTAATTTGAATCCCTGGCATTTACCTGATTCTGAAATGGGTAATTTAGAAAAAAAAAGGCATCGACGCATTATTTTACTTATCAACCAAAACTTTTATTCAAAAATAAAATTCTGTTATTTTTCCCCAGAGCCTCAATGTAAGAATAATGAAAGAGCAGGTTATCGGTGCGTAAAAATATAATCAACTAGCAGAAGCCTGTTGTGTTTGCACTATTAAATTCGGAAAAGGAAAGGATCGTTGTCTTTTCCGCTAAAATTAAAATAACAGAATCAAGGTGAAGAAAAATTCTAAATGCAAACACATGGGAAAGGCAAAGAGAACTCACTCTGTAACATTTTTTTAAGCTTTTCACCCCAAGCAAAGCGGGAATGCCACTAGCGAGCAAGGAGTTACAGAGAGTGGGAGCAAGAGTAAAGAATCGTGAAAGAGGAGGATGGGGAATAGATGAAGGTATCTGGAGATATCGATTGACATTGCATTTGAATATTTGGAGATTATAGCTATCATGGAAGCAATTAAGAGGAAGGGAGTTCCACAGACGGGAAGTGCGAGATATGAAGCTACTGGAGTAGAAGAGACGGCTACATTTAACCGTGTCGACGGTGAAAGGGTGGGGCTGACATGCCAACTTAGTGGCACTTTTAAATTCATGCAGTTTGGGAACTAGCGAAAATCAATCGTCTGAGCAGTTACCGTAAAAGTATTTGTAGAAAAGACAGAGGGAGGCGACTGTGACTTTCCCGAAAAAGTCATGACAATTCAAATTTTCCAAATACTAAAAATATTTATGAAGCTGAGGAGATTACCAAATTCCCGAGTTGATGTGTTCTCTTTTTAAATAGCTGATGGAGATTATCTTAGTGACAAACGTGGGGTACAAATATAGACAAGGACGGTGTCATTCTTAAAAGTTTACAAGCCATCCTTTACAAGGAGCTTGTAAACGACTTTTTTGATACCAGTATCAAACATTTAATCAGCTTTTAATAGTAAATAAGACATTATAAAAAGACTCATGGCATTTTGCTTATTACATTAATGCAAAGACTTTCCAGCATCTTTTGACTAAATCTGTTATTTATAAAAAAGCAATAGTCTTATTATTTAGTCATCAAAATCTTCCGCTGGAATTTTATGACCGTACACCATCTTTCATAATTTTTGTGACCCTACGCCATCTTTCATCTAAATTGTGTATTCTATTTATGCATTATTCTCGAATAGACATTTCACAACAGACAAAGGAAGTCGGTTTGTTCCCAGTAACTAAATGCAGAAGTATGAGTCATAATTGCAAGCGTGAGAATGTAGATGTTGGATGTATAAACAACCAAAAATTATATGAGCAGTCTCACACATATAACAGACAGAATGTAAGGTCCACGAATCGCACCGGGTGTGTATAAGGAACGTACTATAGACTGAGCGGGAGAAATTGACGTAATATTGTTGGGAAGATGTTAAGTGACGATGGTTCGTGTCTCGTGTTACATGTAATCGATATAAACTTTTCTTTACACCCTCCTAAGACAATGATTCCGATTTTGATTTGATGACTTCTTTGAGGAATGTTTTGGCTTATTCAAATTGCATGAACGTCTAGCCAGACAAGTAATAAAGCAAAACAAATAACTACCTAAAAATGCTAGGATTGGATAACACATTGTAAGAAGAAAAAACCAATCATAGTTCTCTGATGGTTTAGTTGCAATGAATATTTAAAAAAATATCTGACGTTCAAATTGAGCTGGGAAAAAAAAGGTTCTCGTTTGATAGGCGAATTTAAGCAATGTGGCTGACAGTTCGTCCGTTGAAAAGGAACCGCTTTGAATCTTTCAAATATACGTAATATAAGCGAACTGCTACAATTCGAAATATGGTTTCGGCTCTAAATAACACCAAACGTGTTGATAAGCCGTAAAAATCAAATCAATCAATTGTTATTATGTAAGAAGACCTCTAATTGACTTCCGTGCTCAGAAAATATTTTTCTTCGAATGTACGATTAAAACAAATTGAATGGATACATATTTAATGTTCGATAATTTAACATATACTTCATACTTTATCTTTTATTCAATGTTATCAGATGCTTTCACCTAGTGCAGACTTTAATTATCCGTTTCCTTACAAATTTCCGAAGAATATTGAAAGCTGTAAAGTTTCTTTTGAGTTCTTTCTACATAGTAAGGACAAAGTATATCTTTTCGCAGAAAAAAAAATTATTTCCAAAAGTATCAATCCAGAAAAAAAAAATGAAGAATTGGATAAAATTCAAACACTATTCTAAGATTTTCCTAATATTCTTTCATAAAATGTTAGAAATGATATTTTTTGCCACTAATACCCGTGTTACATAATATGAAAAGTTACATCAGATAAATTTTCATTTTACCGTCAGGGCATGTAAAAAGCTTTATCCTCTGTCAGACAAATGCCGAGTTAAATTTAGACAAGAAAAACTAAAAGAACCTCTAATAAACCAGATGCAGCCATAAGCCAAGTCATAAATCTTATTTGTAAACCAAGTGAATCGGTGATGTTGCCTGCTAAAGACAGCCTAGCGTTTACAAACTCATTATTTAGACATTAGAATGATGTTTTTTTATGCGAACAGAGAATCGGTTAATAAAAGGGTACTGATGAGGGTGCCATAAGCGTTATTACACGTGCAGACATGTGTTAGCATTGTAAATCATGGAGATCATTATAAAAGGCATAGGCTGATCAGCGATAACGTGGACTATTAAGAATAATTTCAAATTAGAAGACGCATTCTACTAATACTGACTGCACGAAATAAACCACTTAGGTTTTTATGGGGGAATTTTACTCTTTGGTCTCTTATATTTTGAAAGTGAATAGACTGATTACAGATATTATGTCTGTCCAAGGAATACAATTAAATGATGTACATGGCTAATGGCTGCCAGTTTAATTTGCAGATCGGCCGACCATTCATTTTCTCGGGTGTGTGCGAGTTATTTTGAACAGAAGAGGTGGACACATAATATGTATTTTGTAATTTGATATCTCTAAATTTGATTTTATGCAGATATACACACACACACACACACACACACACATATATATATATATATAAATATATATATACATACACACGCACTCATACATATATATATATATATATATATATATATATATATATATATATATATATATATATATATAGGGTGTCCATAAATTTCGTGTGCACTTTAAAACATTTATAACTTTATTTGTATTTGCGGTAGAAATAATTTGTAGATATACAGATATATGTGTATATATATATATATATATATATATATATATATATATATGTGTGTGTGTGTGTGCATGTGTACGGATGTGTGTATTTATGTGTGTGTATATGTACGTGTGCAAAAAATTTAAAAAAAGAATTTACAGGTCTGTTATTGATGTTTTACCCCATTTTCTCCCTTTCATATTCTCCATTTGGAATTGTGAGTTTAAAATTCTTTCTTTGCAATACGGAGGAAAAATATATATATATATATTTTTAAATTGGTTATTCAATTTAAATGTATTACCCTTTCATAATTATTATTGATGATATAATATTTAGATTTTTGATAATTGAATACTAAAGTCATCGCCTAATATTTTTTTAGAGAAATATTTTTAGGGAATTCTAAGTACACACCTATATATATATATATATATGTGTAAGCATGTGGAAACACTTAAAAAGATATATGTAGGTATTAATACATGAAATTACCCGTGTATATCGGTACATGTGTACCTGTATGAGTGACTGCACATGTAAAAGAACGTATGTGTATGTGAAATTTGCATGGATGTGTTTACAATATATGATAGAGCAAGATCTCTAATATTACCTTCAAATATCACTCCATATTAACTTAAAAACTAAATTTTAAGTAAGAGAAATTACCAATCTAAAAATAGTCGCAAATTAAATTCATGAATAAAATTCAAACTGATAGATATATCACCTTAATAATCAATTACAACTAGAAGTAAACTTATATTTGAAAATAAAATTTTAGTGTTTTAATGTAAATTCTATGAATATTTTTCTAATCGACAATTTCATATTAAATCCCCAAAATTTTTTGTAATAATTTTTTTTAAAAACATATATAACATATAATTAAATTCCTTATAGACTGTTTAAACATTCAAACTTATATCAAACATTATAATATTTAGGAACTCTCAAAGTAAAGCAAAATAACAGCGTCTATTTCATTCCAAAGAAAGTTAATGACACTTTCTCTTATAACTTCTCTCTCTTTTTCTCTTTATACCTTTTTCTCCTCTCCCCCTTCCATATCAATATATAACTTCCGTTAAGTTAACCGATTTAATGTGTCAATGTCTGGATTTCCTCAAACAATTTAAATTTGAAAGAATAGAAATGTTACATCTAACTCAATCATGTCTCTTTTTCCCCCCTCACTTCCTAACTTCGTTAATTTACATATACTTAATACTGCCCGTCAGAAATTTGTAAATTTCTTTTCATTTTCTCGTTTCAATCTTTGGAAGTAAAGTCTGATGATCCGCGGTCCTTTAAAAGGGCTGTGGTGAAATAATTTATTATATGGAACCTTAAAGTGGTCTGTTTTTATTTAATATATATATATATATATATATATATATATATATATATATATATATATATATATATATATATATATACATATATATAGTGAAAGTATATATATATATATATATATATATATATATATATATATATATAAATATATATATAGTGAAAGTATATATATATATATAGTGAAAGTATATATATATATATATATATATATATATATATATATAAAGGACTGGCAAAAAACGGTTAATTTCTGAGGGAATGGAAAGGAAATGATGTCTCGAAGAATCGTCACTCAACGACAAAGAAGATTGTCAATGGTGTAAAGACATTAGGGTTGAATGTATCGAGGAAGTTAGTCACTAAATGCTCTCAACGAGGAGGACTTCGAAATTGTCGCCCAAGGAAAACTCACTTACTTAAGGCTAAACCCCTAAAATGCCATTTAGAACAGGAGAGTAAATATTAGAGCCTCGGTTTTATGCTCAGATGAAAAAAATATTTTGTCACATGAACTCTCGTTATGAATAGAGGAAAGTGAATGAAGCTTACTATTGAGGGGTCTCCCCTTTTCACACAAATGGACTCACCCAAGGTATACATTTACTACTGCCAGTGAATACCAGTGAGTCAAGTACGTTAAGTCAGTCAAGGAGTAGTAGTGGAATGTCGGACAGTAGTAGTTGTAGTAATAGTATTAGTAGGAGGATGAGCCGAGTCGGTCGGTAGAATAACGTAGAGGCAAGAGCCATAGTAACAAGCACGTAGACTCAGTAAGAAGTCATACAACGATACGTCGATAACAAAGACTATATATATATTTTGCTACTAACCCGCATTCCTGGAACTACTAACCTGTATTACCAGTTTGTATTATTACATTAATACATTTATTTTCCTATATTCAGTATTGGCGTTTATTATTTGATACCGGATTTCATCACGGAATC
>OZ038496.1:103759741-103872241 GCA_964036315.1 Acanthosepion esculentum
ATCTGTCTTTCAGAAGATGGCAAGCCAACAAAGAAAGTAATGAAAGTTATGTTACGACCATTTCTTCTAGCAAGAAATCCTTTTGGTTGAGCTGAAAAATACCAAGAAGAGAACAAAATACATCATATTATAATTTTGCTTATTCCATCCTTCCGTAGTTACCACGAGCATTGCGACCTGTCATTACCTCGTAAATAATGGGATATTTTGTCTTGAACGGGATGAAAGACAAATAGAACATATTAGACAGCCTCAAGAGAGAGAAGATAGAGGAGGCGATAATCTTCTAATTTGTTTAAAGTCTGCTTCACCGAAATGGAAAAGATTTCAAATTCACCTTGTTTTCATTTGTACACTCTTACATCTACTGTATTTATAATTACGATTGTAATTGAAATATTTTATTAAGAATTTTTAACGATCGTCCACGGGGATTTTATAGTCGACTTACTTGAAAGAAGCTTAATCAATGTTTTGAGAATCTATGATTCACCAAAAAATTAAAATTAGAAAACTGTCCAATTTTTTCGGGTATTATTAGTTGAAATAATTGTCGTGAATAAACTAGTGGTGTTTTTTTTTTTTTTTTTTTTTTATTGAGGGGTAAAAGTTTTGGTCAGTGTTCCAGGCTTTATCGAATATCTACAAAGCATTACGTTCTAGAATCTCAAGAGAGAATACGAAAGGCAACAAAAACGGAATCGAATGAACGGGGGAAAATGAATAAAAAAGAAAAAAACGAATTGCATAAAAATGAGTCAAAAGAAAGAAAAATAGAAAGAAAGTAATAATTCGAAATGAAGAGACGAAGAAGGGAAATATAAAAGACGAGCATAAATAGGAAAGAAAATAAGATTAAAGATGATTACGGGGAACACTAAAAGAATATCAAAGAATTTAAGAAAAAAAAAAAGAAAAAAGACAAGAAAAAATACAAAGAATAAATTAAGGAATGTCTAAGAAGAAAAAGGTGGAGAGGGGGTGAAAAAATGAAAAAAAAACATTTAAATAAAAGAAAGAAAGAAAGAAAGAAAGAAAGAAAAGGCAGAAGATGAAGAAAAATTTAAAAGAAAGAAAATATGAAAGCAAAAGAACAAAAAGTGAAAAATTAAAAGACGGGGAAGATACGAAATAAAAGACATCATTAAATAAATAACGCATGAACATAGGAAACAAATGTAAGAAAGAAAGAATGAAAGAATGAAAGAATGAAAGAAAGAAATAATGAAAGGAAGGAAGAAAGAATGAAAGAATGAAAGAAAGATGTAACAAACAAATAAAAGAGAGAATGACAAAACGAAGTAAAGACAATACGAAATAAAGAAAGAGAGAAAAAGAACAATGGAAAGAACGAAAGAAAGAAACGGTCTAATAAAAATATACATTCCTTTTTTAAGAAAGAAAGAAAGAGGGAGAGAGAGAAAGAACAAAAGAAAAAACAACGGAAGCGGTCAAAGATAAAAAAAAATATAGTTAAAAAAATGAAAAGACAAACGAATAAAATAATAATAAAAATATCCGATATAAAAAAATAAAAAATAAAACAAAAAAATGTAGAAAAAAAATGGCAGCAAACTGACCAACTTCAGTATTGTTTTCAATACGACAAAGGCAAAAATCTCAAGCAATGCACTGGTAACGATATAGAACAATCTCCAGTTGCAAGCATTGTGCAAAAAATTTATGAAAATCCCAGCTGTTTTGATATCATGATTTAAGAGAGTAGACACGACCAGATTTACAATAAAAGGAAAAAATTCAGCATTAAGGAAATCTGAGAAATATTACACCGCGTATTCCTGTGTTGTTAAAACTGATTCAATGGTATGTCGAAAAAGACATTGGTATTGAATTTCATAACCGACGCTCTTAAATACACAACTTTGCAGGGAAAATCTTGTCTTTTAAACCATATAATTTCATTTTCTTTCTTTCAAAACTTACCAAAGCGAAGCCAAAAGTTTCGTTGGAATAATAATAATAATAATAATAATAATAATAATAATAATAATAAGAAGAAGAAGAAGAAGAAGAAGAAGAAGAAGAAGAAGAAGAAGAAGAGTAGGAGGAGGATGAAGAGGGAGGGGAGGAATATCAAGACAACCGTCGAGTCGCAGCTGGCGAAAATACCAGGGTTACCAAACCTGGCAGGCTAAATTGGAGAAACGAACTAAACAGCTTCCCAAATTGTCCCTCTTTTAGGCTTGGGGCAATCAGGACAATCTCTAAGGATCTCTCTGTATCTCAAGATACCCTGAAGTTACTTGACATCAGTCGGAGTAAGCAGGTGTCAGTGATGCTTGGATCAGCTCATCTGCTAAGGAAACGGTTTTATTGTATATGTAAGCTTCACGTAAGAACTGAGATATGACCTTCATCACCCGGGCGAAACATGTAAGAGTCGGAGAGGATACCAAATATTAATAATAATAATAATAATAATAAAATGACCTTGCGTTAAAGACTAAGACAGTAAGGAAAGAGAAAGAGTGGTTCCGAAATCTATTTAATGAGAGTTTGAAATAGATCCGAGAAAATTAACAAAACCGATTACAAACTGAGAGAGAGAGAGAGAGAGAGAGAGAGAGAGAGCATCATTTCAAAATGGCCCAGCAGCTGTCATATATGGCCGTGAGCTGCTCGGTTTTTGCTGTTTAGTTTCGACAGAGCTCAAAGGCGACTATGCGGCCTTGTTTTCCACCGGGCAACCCCTTTCCCCATAGACGGAACGTTGCAAGCGTCTCGCTACTCTATCGCTATTTCCATGGAAAGTGTTCAGCCAAATTAGATTTCGTATTTCCACGAGTTAAGGTCCTTCATGCCAAGCCCTATGTAACGAACCACCGTCATTCCCTTCGTATTCCATTGCTGAGAATTAAGTTTCTCACGAGAAGCTTCTTCCACCGAACCACTGCTCTGTGGAAACGGCTCCCAAGAGGATGCTTTCCCCAATCACTACAATCTTATCCTGCTCAAGTCTAGGATTAACCGTTATCTTCCCCACCTATCCACATAAATTGTGCCTCTCAAACTGTAACCCCCTACCGCGAGGGCCTATCACTAGTATATCGCTATTTCTGTGGAAAGTCTTCGGGCAAATTACATTCCTTATTTCCAGTTGTTCTAACCTTCTCGGCTAAGGCCCGCCATGCCACGTTTATTGTAGCGAACCACCTTCATTACCATGATATTCCATTGGTGTAATGTAAATTTCACTCGAACCCTTTCCTACGAACCGCTAATTTGTGGAATTGACCCCCTTCAGTACAATCTTGACCTGTTTAAGGCTAGGGTTATCCATCATCTTTCCCCACGTATCCGCATCAAACAGTGACACTTGGCTCTAATTGTGATACCCTCTACTTCCAGTTGGCTGTTGTGTCTTGTACAGTGTGAACATTATTGTTAAAAACGAATGTTCCTCTCTCTCGACTTTACTTTCCCTCCGCCAACACTTGACTGTTATTTATATGAATACATTCATGGCAATTGTTATAATAAGATCTCCTTCTTGTTATGTTGATCACATGAAATTACGCTTATTACTAGATTGGCATCTAGGATGTCTCATCTTTTTAATATTGGATTAGCCAAATGTAACCGTAGGTTCGATTCTAATTGTTTCTTTTCTTGCATTTCTCACTTGTGGAACTAATTTCCGAATACTTGCTTCGCTAACACCTGCAATCTCCAAGCACGTACATACAACTCGCGATCTTCTGTCTTCGTGAAACACTTTCTTTTATTGACCTTTCACCTCATTACAATCACCTCATTCCATTCTTACGGTAATATTACGTGGAATCACCGTTTCTCATATAATTACCGAGGCTAAGTAACGTCGAGCCTGGTCAGTACCTAGATGAGTGACTGCTTGGGAATACCAGGTGCTGTAAGCTTGGATGTGCGGGTGATGTAACGGTTAACGGCTCGGAAATCGGAGAGCTGGGTTCGAATTCCAGTCGGGTTTGTCATATTGCCTTATGCACAAATACCCTTGGGAAAGGTATGAATCAACCCCTTCTCCCCTACTCCCAGTTATGTCTTAATTTGTAGGACTTTTATCAGTAAATCGTCATTGCCTATAAAGGTTTTTTATAATCTGGAAATATTTTCCGGCCTCAAATAACCAGCAAAAGGTTGATAAACCGTAAAATGCAAATCAAGTGCATGCGTCTGTGAATTTGCTACAGCGTACTCTTATCTGTGATTTTTGGTTGTGTCCATCATAGAGCAACAAGTTCGAGGTTAATTTCTTTTTTAGGATTTTACTCCTGACATTTATTACTCTAATTGTGTTTGTTTTTATGGGGGCAGCCATCTTTGTGTTTACCTCACATATGCATGCAATCAATATATTGTCGTTGCTTTTTTTGCGTTTACGGCTATCATAATGTTTTTAATTCTGCTCAGTTTATATCTGTGTCTTTCTTTCTTGGCATTCGTTAGAGTTGGTGTTACGAGAGGTTTTTGCAATATGACGAAATGTTTTGAAATTCTGGCTATATTTCGTATTGTTAAAGTTATTGCTAACATTTTTTGTCAAGATCTACGAAATCTACATTTCGTTCAATTTCGCAATCGTTGAAATTTAAATAAGTTGATTTGTTTGGAAAAATACGCCCCCCTAATAAAACCAATTGCACTTCGTACCCCCTTACCTGTTTGCACTTCTCCTCAAAAGGTGATTACAATTGGTCAATGTATGGCAATTTTAGATGATGCGAGGACAGACTAACGGAAGTCGCAGTATTTTATATATAGATTCCTATATTAATATCTATTATTAAAAAAATTCTTATATTATAAAAAAAATATTTCTGGCTTTATGTATTCTGTAAAAGTTTGATTAGTCGTACAAAACAAACGAATTAAGCAATCATTCCATACCTAGTAACCCCTTGTGTTTTAGCGGCTTTATCACCTTGCTGGGGGATATTTAAATAAAAAGAAAGAAAAATCCTTTCAGATATGTCCAGATAAAAACCTAGAATAGTGTGTGTATAAGAATTAAACACAAGTAGAAAATAGAGCAGAGAGAAATATATATTTTTAGTGATAAAGCATGCAAAGAAATAGGCGAGTAGCGTCGAATAAGTGCATTAGGAAGAGAAAACAAGGGTAAAAAAGGGTAAAATTATGGTATTAATGTCAGTCTTATATTGAATGCCACTGAAAAGTGAATGAAGCAATACTCCCTTAAATTCTAGCTTCTCTGCGTTAGAAAACATAAAGCGGTGAAATGCTTTTAAGGAGTAAAATAAAGGTTCTTTTTCTTATATATTTATCTTTTATTACTACTAATAATAGTTTGAGAAAGATGGCGGGCCAACGGCGGGTGAGTGAAAAGCCGAAAAAGAGCCAGCAGGTAATGAAAGCAAATTCGGCAAAGCACACAAGCAGAGGCCGGACTGCAAGCACGAAATTAAAAGTCGTAACGACGAAGGAAATAGATGATAAGGGAGGTTAATTCAAAGGGGGAAAGTTGACAGCTCGGATCAAATGGACGCAAACAAAAAAAAGACAAATAAGCGTCGACTTCAAATTGCTAATATATTCAAACGCAATTCGAGCCGTGATAGAAACATCATGAGAAAATGACAGGATCTATAATGGATAAATATTTATGCTATTTAGATAGTTTAGATTTTAAAAGTACACGAATGTACTGAAGAAGGCAATAAAGCGATTATTAATCAGTTTTAAAAGTCAACGTTAGAAATAGCATTATTTTAAAAGTAGAATTGAATATGGAACATACCTTTTTTATATGCTGTAGGACGGAGCATATAAAAAGATCGCGTGTTCCATATTAAGTACTACTAGCTCTCCACAACTTCCTGTCTTTTTTGTTCTTAACTTTTGGCACTTTTTCAACCCTCTTTGTCGGTGTTCTGCCATCCATTCTCTTTTATTTGCCACTTCTCTACAGGATGTGAAAATGGGGCTGTGTAATGGAACGAGAAATAGCAGAGCCGTTTTCCTGTCCCAGTCTAGTTTCATTACATTCACATTCGCGCAAATAACCTTAAAAAATGAATCATTCCAGCTATGAGTTAAACAGTCTAGCAGAATATACTTTGCCGCCTTGGTTGGTAACCAGTCTAGTAGAACAGAAACTATGAATTCAAAACTGTATGTATCCCTGTTCAAACACATATAATTATGCAGCTAATATATTGATCATGGGGTTTACAAAATCTCTGTCAACCTTAATTGATTGATACAGGATATGGGCAAAAATGGCTCACCACAGTTTCCTGTATTTGTTGTTTAATTAACTTTTGACTCTTTGCCATCCATTTTTGTCTTCACTCTGTCATCTATGTACTCAAACTCATTTCCTCATGCTTTTATTGCGTTCAATATATACTAAGAGTGTTAAATTCTCCAAGCCTTCTTTCCTCATAATGTTTTCTAGAAAATCAAGCTGTCTCTTCCTTGATGTACGTATCATGTGCCTTGTAGTTATTATTTTCCTTTAAGAATTAAATCCGCTTGCGCTTGATTGGTACACGGTCATAAAATTTAGTAGAATAGTGTGAGATACAATTACCGAATTGGTTTGTTAGACGAGATTGATGACTATAATGCTACAATAGACAATTATTCTTATTTTTAGGGATTTCTTTGCTAAACAGTGCTCTCCTACGGAGAGTACTTAAGAGTATTTACCAGCACTGTAATTAAAGATAAACTAAAGAGACCAGCGTAGTAGCTTTTGATTTATTTATTTTTTACTAATGTTCACACACTAAAAGGCTCAAGAGGCACTTAAGGCACAGTGTTACCGAATGAGGTTTTAATATGAACGTGAGAGGAGGAGGTAAAAATTCCAGTTTAAGAAGATATATCGGAAAGATAACGAAAAGCCCTTACGAGGTTAAAATTGTAGTGAGCGAGAGAGCATTCTCTTGGGAGTCTGTTCCACAGAAGCTGTCTGAATGGAAATTCATTTTACTGAAGAATCGAGATAGTTAATCTCATTGTACGTTGTATCATTGGTCTTCAATGTGACGGCCAGAATATGGGGTGGGGAGGCTGAACAATTTAGCTTGTCAGTTCGTTAACCATAACGTAGACATTTTGAACGTTATCTAGACTGAAAAGAGAAGGGTTCGCAGCTACAGCTCGTATATGGCAGCAGTAATTCATTTTTTATCTTGTTCTTTTGGTTTCGTTTGTTTTATTTTACGGTATATCAACCTCAATGATTTAGATAATGCCAACAACAGTTTTATTCCAGGTAATATTTTTTTTTCGAAAATGTATTGCTGTTAAAATTGTTTTCCTTAAAAAATCTATTTCCGGTAATATTTTTTCCTCAAGAATGTAAGTAATATTTTAAAAAAAAAAAAAACTTGTATACTCTATTGATACGATTTATCAAATGATTCCTTTCAGTTGCAGATATTCTCGCATTAAAGAATTGCAAAACTACTTCCTATCTCTTTTCCTTATACAGTGTAACCCGGATATAAGATACCCTGATATAAGAGAAACCCGTATATAAGAGAGATTTTATCTGGTCCCGACAACTCTCTTATATCCGGGTTACACTGTATAAACGTGTGTGCCAGGCAGAGATTAAAGAATATTAAAACTTAAATGAAGCAAAAAAAAAATGAAACAATGAAAGCAGAGTAAAGAAATAGAAGAGATTTTTCTAATGAATTTCTTGCCTTGCATGAATTGCATCCGCAGTTTCAAGAAGAGCGTTTTTTTTTAATCATCTCACCTTAAGCAAAGCGATAAATACGTAAGGAGTTTTTGAAAGTGGAATGTAGGTAAGAGATAAATCTGTATCGAGGAGAGTGGAAAATAAAAAAGACGGGATTCAAGGAGTTAATGTGAGGTTGCATTTATATTTTTTTCAAAATCGTAGTTGATAAGAATGGAAGAAGTCAGAAGACAGTGCCACAAGCAAGAGGTGTGAGCAAAGTAAATATTAGAATAGAATTTACGGTTGCAGGTAGCAATTTCACTTCCAACTATAACATCACAGATTGTAGAAGCAAGGTTGTGAAAATTATAGAAAGCCGTATTTTAAAACTAATTTTAATAGCTCAGCAAAGTTACTTCGAAAAAAAGGAGATACAGTTTATAACATAAAACATTGTAAAACACTGAAAAATATTTTCAGTTTTCTATTCTAGGGGCTTTGTGAGGAACGCATTCTCGTTTCAAAAATGATGGACTCAAACATATAAACTCAACACCGTTGATAGAGATTCGGAGAGAAATTTTGCTATAAAAGTCATTCGACAAATTTGCATACTGTTCGTATGTCTGCTCAGAACCGAACCGCTTTTTAAAGATACTAGAAAATGGTCAGTTCATTTTATCGCTCCTGGGATTGTGTGTATCCACTTGTCTTATCTTTATAAGAATCAGATTAGAACAAAAATGGAATATTTTTGTTATATCTGGGCACGAGCTACTCATTTCCAGTCTTGATAAGAGTCCAAAGTTGTTTTATTTACAGCTTGGTGAGAAAAAAAAAGCTTATTCTCAAATAACAAAACTCGGAATTACCAATTGAGGATAGTAACAGATTTGCCTGGTCTTAAAATCTCTTCCCAATACCAATCAGCCAGTGACCTGATCTAGTAACCTAGTGTGCCGAGAGGAAAGTTGTTCATCTCGTTCAACTCACAATTCCACACGAGGACAACATTAATTCTGCTCAAATTCTGAAACAATTGCCATTTTAAAAATTGCAAGGCTGCAAATGCTAAACATTGGTTGGGTAATTGTGATACATCAGTACGTGCATGCGTACATGATTCGGATTCATTTATTTCGAAATTAAGCAGAGAAAAGTAAGAACGACCATGAAAGATATTGAAGCGGTAACTGAGAAGAAAGGCAATTTGGAACTTGCCGAAAAGGAAATAAATAAAGTGTGTTAGAGAAACGATCCTAAAGAATGCATAATAGAACTAGTTCATCCAATTCCAACATTTACACCCGTCACCGTCTACGTTACGTCCACGGAGACGAAAAACCCTCATTACCCCTGTGTATCATATGCAATGGGAAAATAGTCTGCGAAAGAAACAGCCGTATAGATGTTCCCCTGATCACTATAATCCCAAATTCTTATCCGAATAATCTTAACTTTCTATCAGCACCTCATTTTCTCATATCACATCTCGTTCGTCAGGACCATGTTAGAATCTGTCTCTATTTCTGAGATGAGGTATTACATACATTATTTACATTATTCGGTCTATTTTCCTCATCTTTGTTGCCATATTTATTACAAAGTTTTGGCTGTTGTACGCTCCGGTCTTCTTCAGGTGGTTGGAATGTCGAACTGAACCCTTTATTTCGCTTACTGGGGTAGACTGTTCTAGTTCCACGTGCCATGTTTAATGGATGTCAGTTATCAGTTATCTCCTGTTAATTTCCCTCTGAAAGTTTTCCACTGCCTAAACCAGGTATTGAACTCACACTCTTTGAGTCCTGTCACTGGATCTAACTAACGCATATATTCACTGTGCCATGTGTCCTCAAGGAAAATTAACAGGAGATAACTGATAGCTGACAATCATTAAATATGGCACGTGGAACTAGAATGTGACAGAGTAAAACGATAACAACAAAAATTGCAATATGAGCTCTGGTAAATATATGTATTGATAAAGCAAACATTGCAATATGAGCACTGATAAAAAAAAATCCTTGCTGAAGTTATTAGGTTTATAATACCCAGAAATTCATACACATATATCCTCAAGCACAGTCTTTAAAGGCGTTAGTGACAATACCCAAAGAGTGTGAGTTCAATACTCCGTTAAGGCAGTGGAACGTACAGAGGGAAATTAACGGGAAATAATTGATAATTGACATCCTTTAAACTAGAACAGTCTACAGAAAATAAAGGATTTAGTTCAACATTCCAACCACCGGAAGAGGTCCGGAGAGTACAACGGCCGAACTGTTGTAATAAATATGTTGACAAAGATGAGGACAACAGCCCGAATAATGTAAATAATGACCGTTTTTAATAGTAAGCTTTGTAATGCTTCACGCATTTCAGATGAAAACGGTGTTTCTCAATACCCTTGATATTCCAGGTGTTCTTACCATCAAGTCTTAACTGATAATTCGATGTAAATCATATCTCTCAGACATCTCAACCGGAAACTGGAAGCAGACAGCAACCGTAAAATATATCCGAGATGCAACTGAGAGGAAAGACAATATGGATATGGCTGCAAAGAAATGACGGAAGTGAAAACCGATAGAGAAAGTTACCGAAAGAATGCATAATCGTCGTGGAGTAGTATACAAGTCGCACCAGTTGGTACTGCCTCTCATTAGTGACATTGGGCGGAGTGTACTAAAATCCGTTTAGAGTCAGTCATAAAACGGGACGCCTTATCACCAAAACTTCTGATATTAAGTACAAAGAATATTCGATAATTACTGTAACAAACTGTTCTTATATTCTACTGTGCTATTTCTTTGCCAAAGACACAACATCGTAATGTTTCGCTATTTCGATGAAAAGTCCTCAGGCGAATTTCCGTTTTTAAATCCACCAATTCAGACCTTTAATGCTAGAACTCGTCATGCAACTTAATATGGAATCACCGTTATTTCCCCTTACTCTATTCATGGCAAGCTCCAGTCTTTAGTTCCGTTTACATCCATCTCTTGTCATTTTACTTCCACGGAGGTGAAGCAACCTCATTTTCCCCGTGTCTCATATGCAAGAGGAAACTTTCACCCAGCGTGTATCTCATGAACTTATATTTTGCGAAACAGACACCCACCTGGATTCTCCGCTGAGAATCGTAACTTCTTAAAATCAAACATTAATCGTTTATCTGTCCTTCTTATCGGAATAATCTTCACTCCCTATCAGTATCACTTTACCCCATATCAAACCTCGATCATCATAATCATTTTAATAGTAAGATTTGTATTGGGCAATCTTTCAGCTGAAAACTGTTTCTCAATTCCTTTGATTAGCCTGGTCTCCCTACCTAAAAAAACTTTAACTGATAATTACATGTACATCATATTTCAACGCTAACAAAATACTGCAATGGAACATGCCTAGCTGTCTTGCAATTTTTCCGACATGAAACTATTATACTATTTGGAGTAGTCCAAAAGTACTGTGATCATTACTGTGATCTTCATAATTTCAATATATAAGCACTTATCAATAGACTACCTTCAGTTTCCAGCAATGCTCCGGTATGACATCATCATCAACAAGGCTATTTACATTATTCGGACTATTGTCCTCATCTTTGTCGCCATGTTTATTACAACGTTTCGTCCCAAGTTCTCCACTGTCTTAAACAGGCATTGAACTCACACACTTTGAGTCCTGTCACTGGATCTAAACAACACCTTTATCCACTGTGCTATGTGTCCTTGAGGAACTTGGAGAAGGGAATTAACAGGAGATAACTGATAACTGATATCCATTAGACATAGCACGTGGAACTAGAACAGTCTATCCCAGTGAGCGAGATAATGTGTTCAGTTCGACATTCCAACCAGCTGAAGAAGGCCGGAGCGTACAACAGCCGTAACGTTGTAATAAATATGGCGACAAAGATGAGGACAATAGTCCGAATAATGTAAATAGTGTACATAATACCTCATCTCAGAAATATAAACAGATACATCAACAAGGCGCAATGCAAATCTTCTAAGATATACTCACTTTAACCTGACTTGCTGATGGTCATGTAAATTGGCGTAGAAATGTATCTCCGGCTTCCTTTTTCTTACCAGCATATAATAGGAGAGGGTAATAATGTGGATTGCCCAGAGGTTATGTCCAATCAGAGTAATCCATCTTCCCTACCATGTACTTTTTGGCCGCAATTTGTTAAATTGTGTAAATCTTCTCTTTTCATTTTATTTTGCATAGAAATACATTAAAGAACATCTATTTACTGTCTTGTTATATCGTTAGATTCTACCGGGCAAAGCTGGGTATTCCTGCTTGGAAAATCAGAAAAGGCCTACCAAGTTTTCTAATCTAAATTCTGATCATGTAATGTCACTCGCCATCCTTTACAGTAAATTAGTTATAATCTCACATTAAATCACACAATATCATGCAGTTTTAATTATAATCAGATATAAGATTGGGAGCGCGTCGAGAAACATCATTAATTGACGTCTGTACTCTAAGGAACAATACCTCTTTACATCAGTGAAAATGGTAGGATTAGAGACACTCCCAGATGTCTCCTACTGTCATCGAGGAAAAAGAGTCATACACGATCTTGAGTTGTAAGCAAGCCTCTTTATGTGATATTTGCCAATGACATTTAAACCTGGTTAGTAAAATAGTTTTGCAAGCCATTGTTAGACTTCGATCTTTAATCAAGCTTAAGACCATATCAGGTTAAAGCATGTGTTCTCGTACGTTCACCGAACTAAAGCAACGTCGAGCCATGTCATTACCTAGATGGATGTCCGCTTTGTATCACCAGGGGATGTTAGCTTGGATGCGTGGATGATGTAATGCATAAAGACTCACAATTTGAAGACGAAGAGCTACGTTCCAATTCTGGTCGAGATCGTTATATTCACCTATGCACAAATATCCTTGGCAAAGGTATGAATCCATCTTTTCTTTCCCTGCTATAAGTACGACATACTTCATTAAATCATTATTATCTTCCAAAAATTCTTACATTCGAAAAATATTTTACTGGGAACTTGTACCAACAAATCTGAACATAAAACTATATTAGACGCTGGGCTAAAATTATGTGTTTAAAAGTATTTTGACATTAGTCAACTCGACTATAATTTTTAGGTGGGCGCCTGGCTAAGGGCTCAAAATTTAGCGTTTTGGCAAGGAGAAACTTTCCCACCATGAGACAGTTTCTGACCAGGAGGGACGTTCTGATCAGAAGAAATATTTTGATCAGGAGACACATTCTGGCCAGGAGACACGTTCCGACCTTGAGACACGTTCTGACTAAGCGACACGTCCCAACAATGAGGCACGTTCTGAGCAGGAAACAAGTTCTGATCTGGAGACACGTTCTAGCCAGGAGACTTGTTTTGATCAGGAAACGTTTTGATAAGGAAACACATTCTGACCAGGAGACACTTTCCAACTAGGAGGCACGTCCTCACCAGGAAACATGTTCTGATCCGAAGACATGTTTTGCCAGGAGACGCGTTCTCATCAAGAGACACGTCTCGAACTTGAAACACGTTCTGACCAAGAGACACGTTCCACTATGAGAGACGTTTTCATCAGGAGACACGTTCTGAAGAAAGAGACATGTTCCAAACATAAGATACGTTCCGACCATGTGACACATCCTGATCCGAAGACAACTTCTGAGCAGGAGGCACGTTTCGACCATGAGATACATTCTGATCTTGAGACAAGTTCCGAACATGAGATGGCTACGGTTAGATAAATATCGTTGAATTTGCCTACTTTACTTTAAAAGTTGTGTTTCTAACTATCCGGGATGTAATTTGAATTTGTTTTATATTCACTCTCAGAAAGACAGGGTTTAAGGCGAGACTGGGTTCCTCGTCAGTACACTAGGATTCTCGTAAAATTCGCAAGTGTAAATATCATTGTTAGTTGGTGAGAACTGTCCTCTCTTTCGCAGCTATTCGGCAGGCCCGTACTGCAAACATTTCTATACGAGAGCCATACCGTTTATCGACAATTTTTCACAGACAGAAAAACATTGCTTTTATAAATTAACGAATAAAATTCATTGCTTTCAAGACGAAGTGGGACAATAGGATCGCATTCAAAATGTTTCCTGAAATGTCACAGATGTTGAAATAAAACACATTTTTATTTTATTTTATAGGCTTTCATATAAGAATGAATGTATAAATATAAAAATTAAATTAATGTATAAATATAAAAACATAGTGACAATTTACTCAGCCTTGGGATGAAACATTCATAATTTACGGATCCATTCGCTTACACGTCCTACCTTGCCAGTATCATATGCATGGATTAGCAGCCATGATAATGTTATCTAACGACGTTTTCCCTCTACCCAGGGGATGCACGTTCGAATCTTAAGAACGCATATTTTTTTTAATAAATGAAAACAATCTCTATATATAAAATCTCTTTTTACGATTCCCAGAGCTCCGATTCTATTAGTAAAGTCTCGGTCTTCATTCCCGACATCCTGTTAATCTCGATCTCCAGATCCTTATATTTGGACAATTTCTCGATAATATTCATGGAGATGTTTCTGGTGTGTCAATAACATACACTTCCTGATTTTCTTATCATTTATGATAATATCAGGTCTCTTGGCTTTTATTTCCCTGTCAATTTGAATTGACAAGTCCCAGAGGATAGTTAAATGATTATTTTGGGTATTTGGGGTATTTGGGGGATTTTTTGCTTCTTGCATATTTTCCAGCGCACATATGCCTCTATCTTGTTATATATGTGCATATATTAATTTTTTGCTACTTTCGGACATCCTGGGATAATATAGTCAATAGTTTCTTCATATTTTCCACAGATCCTGCATTTTGGTTTACTTCCATCATTGATTATGTGACAATGATCGGATCTGGTTGCTAGGCTTTGATCCTGAGCTGCAGTAATTAGGCATTCTGCCTCAGCTTCAATCCGGTCTTCCTTAACCACTGATGTGTTCTCTGTTGTCCACATCTGCTTCTTTCGTTCTTTTTAAGTATTTGCCATGCAATGACTTGCCTCCAAGTTTCTTTGTAATTTCATTTGGCCAAGTTGTTTTGCTTTCTGTTATACTTGTTTGGTGTACATGTTATTCGCTTCTTATTTTTAGGGTTATTCCTTGAAGAGGGCAGCTTCTTTGTTGATGGAGTGGATTTCGTGTTTTACTACTAGTAGGAGAGGGTCATTGATTTTTTTGTTTTTTTTAGGTATGCTTGTTGTAGTTTTTATAGTTAGTTCAAGTTGGATTGGACCTCGGCCTCTAAAAGCTCTTGGTACGTACAGCCTATCAAGATCTGATTTCGGGTGGTGAATCCTCCTTTGGGTAAGCATTTTTCTGATCTTGGCGTCCAATCTTTTAATGTCATTCAACTTCCATTTAATAATGTGACAGTTGTATATTATTTTGGCTATAACTACGGTGTTGATAGCCATCATTTTATTGTCTCCCCATTAATGTCGATTTCTAACATCAAGTTTGTTTTCTAGGATCAAACGTACCCTCCTATAATATTCTTTTCGGATCTTTTAAATATTGTAATCCATCCTCTTCATTAATACCTAAGTATTTTATGTAACATCTTGGTCTAGTTCCTTAATCTTGTTGAGATCAACGTCTAAATTTGTAGTTTACGTTAATTTTTTGTCACCTTTGAATGTGGCTTTGGCATATTTGTCGATTCCCAACTCCATCGTAATATCTTCGCGGAAGGTTTTGACTATGGTCAGTATGTTTTTCTGCTGGTAGTCATACTTGGTAAACGTTTTAGGATCATCAATATAGAATAGGGGATTCAGTTTGCCATTTTGTGACTTGTATCTTTAGCTCCTCTTGTTCGGTTGTCAGCTGTGTGGCGCTAATGCAAGGCAGAAGAGTTGTGGTGACAATAAATATCATTGGTAGATCTGGCTTTTGATACTGACTGGCCTCGATGTTAATGATTCGTTTGTATGGTCTAGGTAGAGAGTAGTCTTGCAGTTTTCATGCTCTCCGTTATGAATTTGACCGTTGTCGAGTATACTCTCTATCTCTATCAATGTGTGTAGTACATTGTCAAACTCCTTTCTGTTGTCGATCCATGCTATCGATAAGTTTCTTTTCATTGTTCTCACCTCTTCCAATATTGTTTTAGTGATAATTAGTTGGTCCTTGCAGCCGTAAGGTCCTCTTTTACATTCTTTCTGTCCTGTTGATAGGAAATTGTTTTCCTCAAGGGAGTTTTATGTCCTCTCGATTATGATACAAGTGTGGATATTGTGCATTGGTGGTAGGCAAGTGATGTGCCTATAGTTCTTCGTGTTCTGCGTCTCTTCTGTTTTGGGAATTAAGCATGTTACTCCCCGCATGAGGTACTTGAGGCATTTTTCTGCCTTTATGCCCGTGCGATGTCTTGATGAGTGATAGTTTTTTTTTTCATCCCAAAATTGTCTATTCGGTCTAATCCTGGTGCTTTCCAGTCTTTGGTTTTGCAGATGGCAGCGGTTGTTTCAGTCATATTGATATCCGTCCATTTTTGGCACTCTATCTGTGTGTGTTGTTCCTGTTGTTACTTGATCCTATGTAGCTCTTTCATTGTGCATTTTGTAATTTTCCCACATTTTTCACTAGAACTCATGGACTGTATGGATATTTCGTGGGTATTTTATCTCTATCTTATTTTTCCAAGTTCTCGATATAGCTTCGTGGCATCTTCTTTGAAGATCCTGTTTTGTCAGAAGAATAAGGCTTGATTCTCTGTGACTTCGCTTGAATTTGTTGTTTTAGCTTCTCTTTAATTTTTGGTACGTCAGTTTTATTCTTTATGACAAAGATTCGTTTCAATTGTCTCCTTTTTCTTTCCTTCATTTTCGAGCCCTAATCCACTTTAATTCGAAGTGATAAAAGTCCTCGCAGTTTATTTGCCAGGACTGTCCTCAGTGTGCTTTTCGTCTAGTTCTCGTTGGGTAGAGTCTGTTCCAATTCCAAATCTTTCGATCTCACTTTGGTTCCACACTGGGGATCAGGGTCCTTTTTGACCTGCATGACGGCAGATTCGGTTTAGCAATATTCTTTCGTTGGGACATCATTATAGTTAGTTCGTATTTACTTATACGTGAGGGGTGGCTCGTGGGCGCCAGAACATATCCATACCATCATGTTCAGGGGGCCATGCCTCCTCCTGCTATTTTTAATTTACTATTGTTTTATAATTTTACGCTTGGTCATAACCAGCGATCTAGTGTAGGCGAAGGAAGAGATTTTTTAATATTCCCACTTAATTAGACAAAAGACAACTATTAATAAAAAAAAACTTAAATGAACGAAGGATAAAGGGTGCCCATATTAGAAATATTTTGGTAGTATTTCCTGGAGACATGCTGAACCAAGGATTTTGTTGTGTTGTTTTTGAGATTATTATTATTAGTATTATTATTACTAACAACAACGATAAAACCTTAATTTATAAGCGTTTGGATCCCAATGAGTCACAACGTACTTCACCAAACTCCGACATAACTTCAATTTTCAACGGAATTTTCTTTGAATTTTTTTCCTCTTCTGTCTTATGCTAAATAATATGAAACTATATTCAAAACTTCCTAATCCTGTTATTACACGAATATATATTACCCATAAATACAATCAATATATTGTTATTAATAATATTTCACGAAAATTTATTATGTGTGTTTGTATTGTATGGCTTATAAAAGAAAAATTATATATAAATTACTGATAATTAAATAACAAAAGACCATTCAAATAAAACCGACTAGCAGTCGATCAGAAAAAGCTGGTCGATCAGAAAAAGCGTTCAATTAGAATGGAGCAAAAACAGCATCATGTTTAGATGTAACAGAGTCTGTCTTCTTCAATTACTTAAAGTACTTTAATTTAAAAACCTTTTGAATTAATGCAGTTACTGATATAACAGAAATAGTCTGTATTTATTCAATGGAAGTTAGCTGAGGACATTAAGGAGTAAAACAGTCAAAATGAAGACCAATTCAGAGTGCAATTATTTTGGAGTTTTTGAAATACAATTTGTCAGTGTACTACCAGGGATATAGAAGATGATACATTTATAAAGCAATTGTTAAGTTTGATAAAAATTGGTTGAAAGATCAACGAAAAATAAGAAAGAAACCAGTAAAAATCGCCATTTTGCATAATTTATGCGGGTTTTCACTATATGGGTGGACTCAATTCCCAAGTTAAATGACTGTTAAATAATCAACTTATTGATTGATACAATTTTTAGTTTAAAACTTGTGTTGAACTCGATTTTTCGTTTTTCACGGTTTTTCGCTAAACGAAGTGACCTAGAAATAAAAATGATGATTCGTTGAGATCGTCATGATATAAGTAACCTACATACCGAGTTTGAACGAAATTGGAGAAAAATTATTGATACTTTACGCTAAGAACGTATCACTTACATTGTACGATCTATATGCGAAGTTTCTTTAAAATCGTTTGGATGGATATCGAGTGAAAATGTATTACACAGGCATAAGACCCTCCTCTGTTTTATATATAGAGATGTCAATATCATTACATTCACCACTACTACCATTATTATTATTACTACCATTGTATTTCCCTTTATTTCTCGTTCTACTTTCTATTATTAGTAATAAGAGTCTGGTCTGCCTGAATCAGGTAAGGATTACGATTTGCGTCAACAATTAATAAAACTAATAGGCAGCGATTACATATAACTTAGTATATAACTTATTAACATACATGTCTTTAAAATTACAATATATCTAACATTTAATTTGCGGCTATATACTAATCAATGTCCATATATATGTATATATATTTAAACATATATTGTTAAATATAACAGACAATAAATGTCTATCATGTCTGATCATGAGCCGTTCTAAACTTCGTATATTTGCTTTAATTTCGTGTAAAATTTGAATATTTTAATGAAGCTAGTTTTTTATCTAAGCTTTCGGCTCACATGAGCCATCCTCAGAGTGGGTTATACAGACATTCGAAACAAAGATATTCTTTTATGTTGAATATCTTTGTTTAAATGGTCGTATAACCTTGTAACTTTCAGAAATATCCTTCAGTGACTGCTTTTGTAATTCAAAGACTCTGTTAAGAGAAACAGCTAAAAATAACCGAAACAGAAAGCAAAAGTCAAATAAATCTTATATTTGCGTAAAGAATTAAGACACTAACAATGCAATTATACCAGTAAATACTAATTACCTAATCTGAAGAGGAATAAACACAACAACAATAATAATGATGGCAATGGAAATGATCACAATAATCCAGCGCAATCATAAAATAACTTAATAACATCTTTAAAATTAATACATCATTAATTTAAAATATAATTTGCGGTAATGAGTAAATCTATCTATCTATCTATCTATCTATCTATCTATCTATCTATCTATCTATCTATCTATCTATCTATTCAATAGTGTTCCTATCTATCTATCTATCTATCTATGTCATTCTGCTCATATCTATCTATCTATCTATCTATCGATGTCATTCTGCTCATATCTATCTATCTATGTATCTATCTATCTATGTCATTCTGCTCATATCTATTTATCTATCTATCTATCTATCTATCTATCTATGTCATTCTGCTCATATCTATCTATCTATCTATCTATCTATCTATCTATCTATCTATGTCATTCTGCTCATATCTATCTATCTATCTATCTATCTATCTCTCTCTCTCTATATATATATATATATATATGTCATTCTGCTCATATCTATCTATCTATATCATTCTGCTCATATCTATCTATCTATCTATCTATATATATATATATATATATATATATATATATATATATATATATAAATGTGTGTGTGTGTGTGTGTGTGTGTGTATTTGTGTATTTAGGCAGCAAATTCTCTTTTAGGCATGTCTGATTGTTATGCATTTGCATAACTATGTATAAAGACTTATATTAATGAACAACATATAGTTTTGTATAACTTGCACCCGTGAAGACGATCTTGGAAGAAGATCGAAAGTACTTGCAAATGAAAATAAAAGAAATTTAAACAGCTAGAGCACATTTCTCTAATTCCCCGGAAGTTTGTTCGTGAGTTTGAACGGATTTTATTAAAAATTAGCAGACATAATATCTGCAATTTATTCATCACACACACACACACACACACACACACACACACACACATATATATATATATATATATGTGTGTGTGTGTGTGTGTGTGTGTGTGTGTGTATTAAATATGTTTAAGAAATATAATCTTTTTTAATACAGTTTTTTTTCTTTTTTAATAATATAAAATTAAATAAATTTTGATTTACAGTCAGATGGATTTAAATTAAATTCAGATTTTAAATTAAATTCAGTTCGATATATACACTGAGTTCCATTTAAGTTGAAGTATATATTCCAGAAGATGAAATAAAACAAAATAAACTAAAATAACGACAAAAAGTAAACAATTTTAAAACAGATAAATAATTGCATAGAATTTTAAAATATTTACGTTAAAATTCATTAGGAAAAAATTACGCTGAAATATTTACATTAAGTCCGTTCTACATTTTACGTTTTTAAGGAGTCTCGACAAACATGTCATATCTCCTCGGATTCCAAACGCTATTATTATTATTATTTTTATTTCCTTTGATATCTGGCGTTTACACATTTCTTTCCGTGTCCCGCCCAGTGTCCTAAGGTTAGAAATGGCATCAAGACACTTTCCCCTGCAAAGAAAAAAAAATTGTTTAAATAATTACATAATTACATAGATAAAGCCCTTCGTAAAGTGTGGGCTGTACTTGTCAGAACAATTTTTTGTATCTCTTTGAGGCATAGACTTCCAGGGATCCCTTCAATCAGCCTACTGGAATCTTTTCCAACCAGTCAAAGGGCTCCAACTACAACAGGGATTGTTGATGTTCCCATGTGCCACATTTTTGAGATTTCTATTTCAAGGTACTTGTATTTTGACAAATTTTCGAATATCTTCAAAGATACATTGCAGTCTGCAGGGACTGCCATATCAATAAGGAGGCATTTTTTTGTTTGTGATGTTTAATAACAATGTCTGTGCGGTTGGCTTTGATTGTTCTGTCAGTGTGTATTGTGTAGTTCCATAGAATTGTAACAGGTCCTATCTCCGTAACCGGGTTTGGGTGGTGTTCCT
The DNA here is from genome assembly GCA_964036315.1 of Acanthosepion esculentum. Classification (NCBI taxonomy): domain Eukaryota; kingdom Metazoa; phylum Mollusca; class Cephalopoda; order Sepiida; family Sepiidae; genus Acanthosepion; species Acanthosepion esculentum. Next base: position 103,780,591 of record OZ038496.1, read on the forward strand.
ACCAGTTTCTTTCAGTTTCCTTTACGTAGGAGTTGCGAATTTTCCAGTGCAGATATTGGCCCACTCTGTCATGCCGGGTTTTATATTCAGTGGGTTCCAATAACGTGCAACCTGATATAAGATGATCAATGGTTTCTGGGTATTTATCACATATTATTATTATTATTATTATTATTATTATTATTATGATTATTATTATTATTATTATTATTATTATTATATAACTAGACAGACTCATGCGTTCACAATAAAATTACTTTCCTTATTTCTTTCAATCTTTGTTGTCTTTTCATTCTTTTTATTTAAATGTGATAAACAAACATCGGATATGTTTATATGTGGAAAGAAGAACGATGCATATATATATATATATATATATATATATATATATATATATATATATATATATATATATCTTCAACCATATACTCTCTTTCCTTTTTCTTTTCTTCTATCTCTCCGTAAGTTATTTTAATATACCTTATTTTGAACAGATCTTCAATGATTCGCCAACTTCCTTTGATATCCCGCCAGCCGGATTTTCTTTCAACTGCATTCTTTACCCGATCTACAGTTGTATGTACATTGACATTTCTCACCTGATTTCAATTTAGTCAGAAAAGTCAGAATAATAGTATAGACTAAAATGAATCGGGCTTGGGAAGATACTACACTCTTATCCTGGGTAAAGGTCGTACATATAAAAACACAAGATAACAGTACAGAAAAACGATGTCTCAAAAATAAGATTCGAAATATTTTCCCACTTATAAATCTAAACATGTTACTGTTTTTTTGTTTGTTTTTTTTTTAATCAAGAAAAGACAAGGAGAACAAGAATTAGTTTTGCCGTTAACTAAACTCAGACAATTGAGGAGGGGGAATCGTGTATATCTCCCCCTCAAACAAATCCAGTCCTGGCAACGTATCTTAAAAAATCATGAAACGAATTCAGGGCTTGCACTTAGGATTGACAATTGATTGTTATAAACAAAAGTGTAAGGTTCTTGCTTTTCTGGTAAAATCTCTACTGGAAATATTTGTCAGTTTATCAGATCTTGACGTCAGCAAAAAATGAACTGTGCAAAAATATAACTTTTAGAAATCATCCACATTTTCTTATTAAATTCTTGGATTCGTGATTAGTACGACAAAAATAATTGCAAGAATCAAATCTTCCAGAAACCCGGTTGAAAAATATTCGCCCATCTCTGTTATTCCTCTCTCTCTCTCTCTCTCTCTCTCTCTCTCTCTCTCTCTCTCTCTCTCTCTCTCTCTCTCTCTCTCATTAGAAAACTTAGAGAAAAACGGAAAATAGAGAGAAGGAAAGATGAAAAGTTCATTTAAAAGGAACATTTTTTAAAAATTCAATGAATTGTAGAATATACGAGAATTTGAAACTGAAATTTAAATGATAATTTATAAAACGTAGAAAAAATTCAATCAATTGCTTTTAACTGGCAAGAAAACATTAATAAAGTAAAATGGGGATGAATAATGAGGGTAATGAAGTTAAACACGTCTACGGATCGAAAACTTTAATTTGAAAATAAAATGAAAATTTTAAATAGCAAGAAAAAAATAAGAATTTGAAATTCAACAAAATTGGCCCTTCTCACTTTTTTCTTCTTTCATTTTATTCTCTGTGTGTGTGTGTGTCTCTTTCTCTCTCTCTCTCTGAAAAGGAGGTTTTCCCCCAACCACGATTTTATTCTTTACAAAACTGCCACTTAATTTAAGAAGATGATAAGAACGTAAAAATAACAAATAACATAAATTATTTCCGAAGAAAAAAAATCAATTTTTTTTTCACCGAAAATAAAGACGGCGAAAGAACGCTGGATAGAAACTGGGGAACGAATGATTTGGTGGTGGAAACGGGGAGTAATAAACGAAAAACCTATTACCGAGCAACTTAAATCGATATCAGAATCGAGGCTCGGGGCTTTTCAAATTAAAACATGAAACGGAATTCTTTGTATAACAAAACGCGTTGGATTTTTTTTAACTGTTGATAAAGTGCGCTATGACTCGAGGGGAAATCTATTGGGCTTGTCAAAAATTTGTTCATTTTTTTTTTTTTTGTAAAAGATGGCATTAGAAATGTTTCATTTTAACTACATTCAAAAGATCGCTTTTTGTTGTATTCTAAAAGCTTGGTATGTTGTTTATTGAGTTGGACATTGAAGATCGCTAAACTCCTGCAATATGACAGTGATTGCTGAACCATCTCATTACAGATGGGCAAGAGAGATGAATCAAAAGATATGTGGTTATACAGAAGGATTCTGAGAATACTATGAACAGAATATGTGAGCAAAGGCGGTATTGTAGAGACAATGGAAAAACGTACAGTTATATTTAACATCATTAAAATTTCTAAACAAAGGATTTGAGTGCAATTTGTTTCCACAGTGGTACTAGCAACCTTTGTAAAAATCACATTTTGATAGGCACTGCATATCTATCAAGCAATGAAATGAAAAGTATGTGTAGAAGGCAGAGTCTATAGTAATGACTGTAAAGAAAATAGCTTTTTGTAAATGAAAACTTGCTCTATACAATAAAAGATTAGTCTGCTATTTCTTCATAATATATCTCGTGAAAATAGATGAGGTATTACATTCGGAACTTCTACCATTTATATGCAAAAAAGAGATTGACACAAAACTATGATAGCAAAGTATGAAAGAGACTGTCAAAATTCATTTTCAAAACTCATATGAGTTTAATGTTTCGTACATCCACCTAGGAAAAAGAAATGTATATATATATATATATGTGTGTGTGTGTGTGTGTGTGTGTGTGTGTGTGTGTGTGTGTGTGTGTGTGTGTGTGTGTGTGTATTAAAATACAGCGTTATATAATCAAGCAGATTAAATATAACGGTCAAATTAATATGAAGACGATATTGAGAGAGTGTCAAGATAAAGGTATCAAAATTACATCTTGACTGTCAAGCTTCACCCCCATCTTCAGGCCATGTAGAACTAAGCATTTTGCGGGATCTATATATAAAAATATAAATGACATATATATATATATATTTAAATTAGCAATCATGATGTCATAACTATATATACGCCTAGCCTATTTACATACAACCACCCAACCAGCATAGATAGTCATGAACGTAAATAACAAACAGCATCATTCGAAAACAAAACAAAACATAATGAAAAATGAACGGTTTATTGCAACCCCAATCCCCTTAATCTATTTTATCATACACAAACCGTGATATATATATATATATATATATATATATATATATATATATATATATATATATTAATTTACAGAAAACAAACGAATTTAAGGCTTCATTAGTTATAATTTATTTCACCAGAGAATTTTACTTTTTTCTGGATCTTCAGCCTTGACTTTCAAAGGTGAAAAGAAAACTTAATTTAAAATTTACACTTTTAAAGAGCAGTTTCAGGCTTATATAAGATCACATAGAAGGTGGCGAGGAATAGTGTGAGAGACATGGCCGGAGGGATTGGAGAGTTTTAAAACTTATTTTTATTATAATATTTAATATTGAAGAGGAGTGGGTAAGTATCAGACATTGACCTATTTAATCGGTCAACTCAACGGAAATGATATGGGAAAAGGGCAAAAACACACAAAAGGGAAAAAGAAAAAAGGGGGGGAAGTAAAGAGATAAGAGATAAAAGATGTACGTAGGGTTTTTGGAGGATAGACAGGAGTGGTTTAGCTTTAGGAATTTAGATAAACACAAATTATAACGTTTGATAGTAATTGAAATGTTTAAAAACTCCACAAAGAAATTTGATTTAATGCCTGTTTGCAATTTAAATATTTAACTTCTTCACAAAGAAATTAGGGATTTAATATAAACTGAATATTATATTAATAAACAAATATAAAAAAAATAAAGATTTATTAATATTAATATTTTAATATTGTAATATTGTGAATGACTGTTAAGGTAAAATCTTTATGTTTTTGAAATCTTCATATATATATATATATATATATATATAAACAAAAAATTATATATAGATACAATTAAGGAGTAGTGCCATTTTGACTGAAGATCGCATTAAAAGTGAAAATGAGTGTCACCATGTAGTATTGATGCATATGTCCATATTGTCTCTTTCTATATATATATACATATATATATATATATATATTTGTTTCACTTACCCGCTATTAATCTCATAGATATAGTTGAATATCATATTCTTGGTTAACCCAAACATATTCGGTTAACCCAAACAAATAAATAAACAAGCCACTCCCGCTAACATAACCGCCAGAATGGATTACCCACAATGCACCACTAACGCATATATATAAATAGTCGAGAAAAATCCAAGATTCGCGGTCTGACGATTGCGTCTAGAACGAAACAGCGTGACGCTTCTGAGTGTTAACTTCAATGCTCACTTTTGTATTTACATTTAGATACGCTCTATCTCTGATATTGAGCACTTTATTCCATAAATATAGCACACCTTAAAACTATATTTCTTCATATATATATATATTTATATGTATGTATGTATGCATGAATATTCCTTTTTTTTATCAGAGTATTACATCATTTGGATGTTGTAGTTTAGGCGTTTCTATTACATTTCTAGCATTGGTCTCATCAATTAATACTAATATATGTACTGAAATACATTATCCATGAAATATCTGTAACAAGATTAAATGGGACCAATTTAGAAGACAAGTTGCGTTCTGTCTTTGAGTCTTCATGCAAAAGAGCTTCTCGTCGCCAGTCATAAAAAGAGCAACAGATTCTTCATTTACATTTTTCTTTCCTATAATTCTTGACCACTATGGTGTGGTGAATTGAAAGTGTCCTGAACTTTTGTACAACTACAAAGAATTTTGTTAATTTTGTATGCATCGTGTTCGTCTCATTTTTATTCAGCAGTACAATTAAAATACAACAGATCGCAGATAATCTTCCTCTCCCTCTCTCTTTCAGTCTCACTCTCTCAAATCTTTATATCTGGGGAAAATCCAGACCGGTACTTCAACTCTTAATCCAAACTTATATAAATCCGGACACTCGCAGATCCGGAGATAAAAACCTGGCCATTGAGAACTTGATTTCGAGCTGGGCTACAAATGAAGTCACGAGCAAATAATTGCCCACTACTTTCGCGTTTGGCATATTAATAAAATCCTACAGAAAATTCCCGTGTTTCTAAGTTTGGATGATGCCAAAGAAATTTGTATGAAGATTTATTCTAATCATTTCTCTGTCCTGCCTACACACACACACACACACACACACACACACACACACGCGCGCGCGCGCGTGTTTGAATTAACATCCCTAACATACACAGGATGCGATGGATAAATTATCGTCTAAATGACGCAAAGGTGAAAATGACACTGACCTCTCATTTTCGGCAGGGTTAGGGTTTACCAAAATTACACAAAAATATATTTGAAATACTAGAGTAAATTTATTCAATGCAATCGCTATTAGCTTCAACGACGGCCTCCAGACGATTTCGGAATCTCCTGGAACTCTCCTTGTTTAAGTTGGTGAATGCTGACATAATCCTTGCCCTCAGTTCATCTTTCGTGTTACAACGAGTTTTGTTACTCTCGCGATCAACTGCGCCTCACAAATAATAATCAAAGGACGTGCAGTCTGGGGAGTTAGGTGGTCAGATTTAAGAGGCGATGTCGTTGCAGAAATTGTCTGGCAACCATGACTGGGTTCTCCTGTTTGTGTGGTATGGTAGAGTCATGTTGCCAGATATAGTGTCTTCCAGCAGCCACCATCTTGATTCAGGGCAGCACTATCTCCTCAAGGCACTTCATGTAAGCCTCCGTGTTGAGTCTGAGGCCCTCATCAACAAATTTCGGAGTTCTTTTCTTATTAGAAAGATCGGAGTTGTTTTTCGAGATGCCGTATCATTTGTAATTTAGTATTAGACAACTTTCTTTCCAAATCCTATCTTTATTTAACTTTATCCGACTATACTGTGCAATCGACAAAATGAAAAACAAAGAATGTTCGCATGCGCACATAAAATGCGACAATTTACACATCGCACCACATAAATATATTTGTGCGTGTGTGTGTGTGTGTATACATACATATATATATATAAATATATATATATACACAAGTACATATATATAGATACGATTATTCTATCTGTTTTATCATTCATATATGTGTGTCTTTGCATACATATATATAAATATATATATATACACACGTATACATATATATGGACACGATTATTCTATCTGTTTTCTCATTCATATATATATATATATATGCGTGTGTGTGTGTGTGTGTGTGTGTGTGTGTGTGTAAAACACAGTTTTTTTTTGTCAAATTTAGATTATATAACAGAGTGATTCAATACGAATTGTGAAAAAGAAAAACCGAATGTGCAGAGCTATTAAATATCAAAGTCAATTAATGTTAACCACTTACGCTACCATGGTTCCTCTCCCTAGTATGTTTTTCTGGCGGTGGAGTTTATATTGATTCACGAAAGCTTTCTCTTTTTTTAGCATTATCAACAGGGATTACGGTTGAAGTGGGGAAGTATTATAAAGCTAGCTTGAGTACTTAGTATTCCTTGGTCTTGATATATATATATATATATATATATATATATATATATATATATATATATATTCGGTTTAAAGAGTGAACTCGGTAATTTTCACACCAAATTATAACTTAACGCTTCACAAATTCAAGCCTGACAGATATACATCTATCTTCTGAAATTACTGGGGATTGGGTACTCAAACCTACAGAAAACTCAATTCCAAAATATTCGTTTCATTGGTCAAGCTATTTCAGTTTTCGTACTGACAACTATATATCTATAGATTAGATGGTCCTCTGTAGGGGATATAGGACAGTTTATAAAATATTACGTACTATTGCTTGTTTTAAAATTATGTTCACCCTGTACAAGGCGCAAGAGCCACTTAAAGAAGGAGATTTTTGTTTGCGCGATAAGAGTAGGAGGTAGTATCGCAGTTTCCGAAGACATGTGGGAAAACCTAGAACATTTTAATATTGTATTGGTCGGGAAAGCATCCTCTCGAGAATCACTTCCCCCTTAGTAGCAGTTCCCGTAACAATGCTAATCGAGTACATCTTTCTTATTACAGATGGAATGCAAAAGAAATGCGGATAGTTTAACCCAGTGTGCAGGTTATGTGGCTTTTGTCTTCAGCTGTGAAGGTTGGAAATAGCAGAATTAACGAATATAACTCTTCATCATATTAGAGATAGAAATGGCGATAGACTTTCGACACGCTTGACAAGTTTTCTTTTTACTGCGGGAAAGGAGTTGGGGAAACTAACTGCGTAGATGTTTTTGAGCTCAACCAAACTGGTATGAGAAGATTGTGCAGCTCCAGATCAGATATGTCGGTAGTACTCTATTTTCAGACTTATCTGGCTCTTGTAAATGCAAAGAATAGAAAAAGGAGTCTGATACCGACTGGATCGGCAGAATAAACCGACCCTCGTCAAATATGTCATATCCCCATTTGTCTGGGGTAAAGATACGAGTTTGTGTCTCAAGGAAACTGCACGAAATTGATTTCGTTCAAATTTGACGCAGACCGATCTTTTTGCAGAGCATATTGCTATGGGACCTTACTTATAACGACAGAGTAAACTCTTCCTGATACTATGAATACTGCGCCTCTCATGAGAGAGGGACGAGACGGAATCGAGTCTCTGACTGTTTCCGACTACTGTCAAACTCTCTGCTTTGGCAGAGAGGAACTCGGACGAGGCTTTGCCGAAGGGCAAAGTTTCGTCCGGGGAGGTAGACAGTCCCTGAACCCGTTTATACGAGTTCTAAATGGGCATATTTTTGGCCGAGCCTACGGGCTCGGGGAGCCCACATTAAGCCGGCCTTGTGCCACATGCGACCTACGTGGGAGGGTTGTTAAATATCGAGACGGAATCGAGTCGTGAGCAGTCTGTGACTGTTTGCGACTTCTGTTGAACTCTCTGCTTTGGCAGAGAGGAACCCGGACGAGGCTTTGCCGAAGGGCAAAGTTTCGTCCGGGGAGGTAGACAGTCCCTGAACCCGTTTATACGGGTTCTAAATGGGCATATTTTTGGCCGAGCCTACGGGCTCGGTGAACCCACATTAAGCCGGCCTTGTGCCACATACAACCCATGTGGTGGGTGTTAAATATCGAGGAATGAGTCGAGACGCAGTCGCTGACTGTGCGCGACTCCTGTCGAACTCTCTGCTTTGGCAGAGAGGAACCCGGACGAGGCTTTGCCGAAGGGCAAAGTTTCGTCCGGATAGGTAGACAGTTCCAGAACCCGTTTATACGGGTTCTAAATGGGCATATTTTTGGGCGAGCCTATGGGCTCGGAGAACCTACATTAAACCGGCCTTGGGCCACATGCGACCCGCGTGGGAGGGTTGTTAAATATCTAGACGGAATCGAGTCGAACCAATAGTAGTTCACTCCAAAACAAAATGGCAGTCATACTAACACCTTCCACATCTTGTATTATTATTCCGTGTAATATATCTTTGTTATTTCTACTCTTGTGTTCGTGTTGGTCTTCCTTGGTCCTAACCTTGGACCATAACACATATCCACCCCATTTGTGCTCGACATGTTACACAATGTTAATGGTTTGAATCATCTATATATTGTAACCTCTGACTATTGGGTTATACAAAACCAGTGCCAAAAATACTCACCGTATTTAAACCACACTGCGCATGTGTAGGACAAGGTGTAGCGTTATGAAATTCATGTGTATGGATGCGTCATCTAAGCTTACAAATAGTATATTTAATTTATTATTTTGATTTGGCCAGCATCCGCTTCGAAACATCGGTTCTCCTTTCATATTTTCTCAGCATTGAAACCCACAATCTGTCACTCAAAAGATCGTCAAGATTGCAAATCGTAAAGACTGCACATGAATTGCAACACAATACGTTACAAAACAACTTGTGTGATACCCTAAACATGGTTAGATAGATCGAAGCTGGATAAGTTGGGAAATATTATATACATATCCGTTAAAGTTTTCCGGTCAATGTTAGCTGTATTTTCTTTTCATGTCAATTGCATTTCCGGTGAATTTTGGTTGCATTTCCGTTGAATTTTACCTGTATTTTCCTTGAATATTAGCTATACATCTCCAGTGAATATCAGCTATATCTTTCGTTAAATGTTAGCAACATGACATTTGAACTTTAGCTGTTTGGGCATAGACTATTAGCTGCAGTTCTCTTCAATGTTAGCAACAACCTGTTGAATAGGAAACTCACGGCTTTTTCAATCAGGTAGATGTACGATAGGATCCTTTAAAAAAGTTATATATGTACAATAAAACGTTTCATTTTTATATGTTGGGGACATAAAAAGAACAAATATAGAAATTTTAACTATGTACGCAGTAGAGTAACAGAAGGAAAATCTGGCTGCAAGATCAGAAGACACATAGAAATAGCACAAAATACAATCAATAGAATGTGAAAAATATTATGGGAGAGGAATATTTCGTTAGAAATAAATAAATGACTGCTGAACTTTTATAAAATACGTAATCACTTCATAAATCCTTCCTGGGTAAGACGATAAACTACATCCAACAGCAAGGACTCTGATCAGGAGGATTTGAGGAGCGTGGAACCACCTCTCAATTGCTGGCGTTCCCAGGTCGACCCTGACCCGGGGTGGTAGCACCTGTTAGGGTCCCAGCTATGGGCAAATAGTTAACCCCGAAACTGGGGTCAAAACATTATGAAAGTGTAAAAATAGGTTTTAATACCAGAAATACTTTGTAAAAAATTATTATCAGCAATAATTCTTTTAAGAAAAAAACTATTACCAGCAATAATTTTTTGAAAAAAAAAAATTAGAAGCAATACATTTATGGAAAAAAATATTACCAGCTATACATTCTTGAGGAAAAAAATATTCCAAGTAATACTGTTTTTAAAAAAAAATACCAGCAATGCATTTTTAAAGGAAAAAATTATTGCCAGAAATGGATTTTTGGCAAAACAAAATATTACCAGCAATAAAATATTTTTCGGCATTAAATAACCCATTGAGGTTGACATGACGTAAACTAAACTAAACCAAACCAAATCTTCACAAATGAAGAGGAGACATGAAATGAGAGAGATGTGACTCTCAGAATACCATGGACAGAAGATGTGAGAAACGAGGAGGTATTAATTAAACTAGAATGTAAGAAGACAGTGAAAAGAGATAATATTAATTCTGGGACACATAATGAGGAAAGTGGGCCTAGAGAATTGAACACTCAGACGGCATTATGGTGTCATGAAAAGCTGTGTGAAAGATCAAAATACTTACGTTTGTGTGAATAGATGACAGATCAAGAACAAAAACATTTTGTTGAAGAGTAAATAAATTCCTGGAGAAACGAAACAAAGAGATTTCTGTCTGAATTTCTGAAATCAGGAGCTATCCTTATTGACATTCACAGTATTGTCCCCCCTTTTGTGGTTGTAGCGTGATAACAACAACAAAGATGAGGACAATAATCCCAATGTAAAAAGTGTAAATAAACAAAGGACGTTGCAGAGAGCCATGACTTTCCAGTTCCTAGTGCAAAGCGGTACATAAAAGACGAATTTGATTTCAAATGGCTGCTATATATTTTATTCAATAAAGAAGTTATATTCATGAAAACATTTTTAATCTTGTCTCAAGCTGATTTTTTGACGACATGCCTTTTCTTATTTCTTATTTCTTTTGTTTCTTTTCTTCAATAATTCGTTCGTCCTGGGTATGATGATAAATTACATCCGGCAGCAAGGCCCTTGAAACCAATTCTTAATTGCTGTTGTTGCCAAGTCAACCCTGAGCCGAGTCCCAGCTATGGGCAAATAGTGAACTTCCAAACAAAAATCAGTATATTCTTATAACAAAATGACGAACAAAATACATTTTTATAGAAAAATGTCAATTAGTGTCACACTAAAAAATATAAAAATACATTTTTTTATAATATGATTTCCAGCGATACAATTTATGATCTACTAAATATAGATCTAAAAAAAACATACATTCAGTTGAGGCCCTTGCACTCAAAATATTTAGATTTCAGCATTAAATAACCCATAGAGGTGTTGATATGCTTCTAAATAAAATCAACAAACAAACAACAAATCAATATTTTTTTATGATCCAGCACAAATTTACCATTTCGAAATCTTGCGATATCTGTTTTGATATTTCTATATTGAAACTCACTGATTTTCAGCAATTTCAGTTTTCTCACTAAGTGCAGCTATACGTTGTGTTGATAATTATTCTGCTTTCTAAGAACAAGTAAAAATATGCGTGGCATTTTTGTTATGCAGCTCTTTTAGCTATTTATTGCCTATCAGACAAATGTTAAAGATATGAAATTACGTCAGCCCCATGCCGACCACACCTTATCTGTGCGAGCCTACCATCGGACCCCAAATCGTTAGGTACTGTGCGTAGCCATGACACGATCAAGGCTTGCTTATTTGTTAATTAATGACGACTGTTTCGATTCTCATAAATTTTATCAGTCTTCTTTCGTTTGAAAAGTGGCCCTGTCAATTTCTTCCCGTCTGTCACAGGCTAAAGCTAGCCGTGTGTTGACACTTCCATCCAAATGGGTTCTAACGAGAATAAACAGACAAACACTTTAGAGTAGGCCGCTTTGATTTTCTATTTCATGCCTTTTTCATGGATTTCGCGTTCATTCAAGGAAACATAGATTAATGTGAGCTTTGACGTCAGCCTCCGTTGCTACACTCCCGATAATTTTCATACATTATCTTGTTCCTATCTCGCGCAGTGACTCGAGTGAATGTTAAAACCAATCCCATCGTAAATTTAAGTGACTATTTCAGTAATAATATTTATATTAATAATGAATGGCTGATCTGATAAACGGTATTGGCCAACACATCACTTCGTCTTTTCCTCGTTAAACTTAATAATATATCACTAGGACAACAAGAGGCTACACCCTTTCTTGTTTTCACTGAATTCATAATAACATTTGTGGTAGTCACCTCCGAGTAAATTAACGGGTGAGTCCTTGTTGATCACCACGAGTGAGTTCGATGCTCACTGAATTGATTTTCTTTTTACATTAAGATTAAGTGGGAGGAAGGAAAGTGAACTAATGAATAAGTGCAAGAATTGAGTAATCGGAGAGCCGAGTTCGAATTCCAGTGGACTTCGTTAGATTTAGCTACATGCTGGAATTGTATGAACCCATCTCTCCCCTCCATACAAACAAACATAGAGCTATGGGTAAATAATAGGACTGATAGGATCCTACCGCCTTAGGTTTCAACTGGTCCAAGAGAAGACAACACAACATGAGGACGGTAGTTTGGGGCAGGGACCGAGTGCGACTCACACCTTATTCCGTTGTCTTCGGATGTCATCAAGAGCTTGGGGAAGAAATCACCGCCGCCAAACGATGTGAAGATCCACAGAAAAGACCATGAGAAAAAAAAAACTAAACAACAGCATACTCTCAGATTCCCAGGACGACTATACCATTGATGATGAGCTAAATCTACTAGGTAATAGTAGAAGGTAAGACTAATAGGTAATAGTAGTAGGCAAGAATAGTAGGGAATAGTAGAAGGTAAGACTAGTAGGTAAGACTAGTAGGTAATAGTAGTAGGTAAGATTAGTGGGTAATAACAGACGTAAGACTAGTAGGTAAGACTAGTAGATAATAGTAGGTACGACTAGTAGATAATAGTAGTAGGTAAGACTAGTACCTTCCCTCTGCTTCCTCCTCCAGACCACGTTCTGTCATTCCCTTGCTTAAGTCCGCCTGGTAAGTCACGCATTGTTTCCCTTGTTTCTCTTTGCCTCTATTTGACCCGTGAGTATCAGTTTCACAGGCCCTCCTTCATCGTCATATGTCTTAGAAACATCAGCTGCCTGTTCCTGATATTAAGTACAAGCCTCCTCCTTGTTTGCAACCTCTCTAAGAACACGTTGCTGCTCACACGCTTGGTGCAGGAGATCCTTAGCATCTGTCCGATCACTTATATCGTTAATAATGATATCGTGACTATTCATATATAGTTTGCATCTTTTTACAACTTTTAAGCTTAACATTTAAAGACGCGTATTATAGAGAAAATCTAAATATTAAATGTTCCGGCTCCGTGCATCGCCATATTCAAGTTGGTAAGCCCAAAAGTTAGCACTGACCAGTCATCTGAGTGTAACAATGCGTTTAAAGCCCAAACCAAATACTAAACAAATTATTCAAAAATATATGAATCACATTGAATTCAGCCTCGTTTCTGTCAGTTTGAAAGATAGACGTCATGACAGCTTCCTATATATATATATTATCAGCGTAGTAAATGTTTTCATTATCTTTAGCTGCTATCAACTGTAAAATATTAGTGGATGCTAGACAGGAGAGATTTTTTCTAGAAATCCCTATCCCATGATGTGTGTTGTCCTCAATTTCCACTCGCTTGTTACTCTAAATATCTTTTTAAAAAAACACTATCTTTTACAAAAACATAGTTATTCTTCTGCGCGTCATTCGTACAAATGCATTACATGCGTTAAGTCGCTTATTGCTCTATCCTCCTTTATTCAATGTGTTGTGAGTGTTAAATTCTCCAGATTTACTTTCCTTCTTTTCTTGTACATCCTATTCTCTTTAGGACACCTTCATTGTTCACGGCTTAGAGCCATATGGCGTTTAAGCAAATATCCTGTACGATTACCGAAGTTAAACAACATCGGGCCTGGTTTGTACCTAGATGGGTGATCGCTTAGGAATACCACGTGTCGTAAACTTGGATTTGCAGTGTAATGGAATTGTTAATAGAAGATCTCAGTTCAAATTTCAGTTGGCAAATACGCTCGTGAAAGATATTAATCTACATATTCTTCCTCTCAGCTATGGTTTAAGTTAGTAAGACTTGTATTACTAAAAGATTATTATCTCAAAAAATTCTTACAATCTAAAAATATTTTCTGACTGCAAATAACCTGCAATGGGTTGATAAACCGTAAAAACGAATCAATCCTTTTTACCATTCTGGCCAGGGCACTCTCATTATTTGTTGAAAGAGACACATATATATCATTTCAAATAACACCTTCATCTGTCCGGAAACTATACCGCATTCACTGGCATATGGAAGTTTATATATTATATCACAGTTCAGCACTCGTTTTTAATATTTGTAATAATAAATTTGAATACTTTGTATATATTTATTGAAGTTCGTCTTTCGCTATACCAATACGTCGTCGTGTTTCTGTCATCTGTTAAAACACTATCTGGAAAGTGTACTGAACTGCTATGTGATATCTGTCCTCCCTTATGCCTGAAAATGTAGGAGGGTCTCCTCAAAAATGATGGAAGCTTATACTTAACATCAGGAAGAGGCAGCTGAAATTTCTGGGGCACGTAAAGAGAAAGGAAGGCACAGAGAATCTGATATTCACAGTGTGGATAGAGGAAAAGGGAAATCAATGTGTTACATACCACGCAGGCTTAAGAAAGTGTATGACAGAAAAGGATTTGGGAAAAGTAGCAAAAGGACAAAACGTATTGAGAACTACAGAGGATAGGAAGAAGTGGAGAGCCATGATCACCAACGAATTGAAAAGACACAGCACATAAAAGAAGAATTGCTTAACTTTTATATCTCCATAATGTAGCTCATATCCCGAGCTGCTTTTTTTGGCTGACGAACGACGATCTTATATTCTTTCATTTAATACTTTTACTCCTTTCTTTTTTCTTTCCTTTTAAAACTTGTCTAATAGTTATTTTCCTTTCGAACCTTGTCTACGACTTCCTTCAGAAGGGGGCGCCTTATACCTGAATAATTACAGTAATCAAATTTATCATACTACTATCACTAGTACTAATTTTACAACTAATATTACTACTACTTCCAGTAATAATAATCTAAATAAATAAACGGCAAATTTTGTCTGTCCGTCAATGTGTCTGAAATCCATCTAACTCGGGCGCACCTGGCTCTGATTTGTAATCAGGGTAACCCCTGGGATTAAAAACTACTCTTCATCTCATGATTAAACATCCAGTATTGGGATTTGTGTTCCGATGTGTGGTGAACAGTTAAAAATTTAAATTGTAAATTAACTGAAGAAAATTCGTGATTTTAAAAGTTTTTAATTTATATTCAGTTTAACGTAACGCAAAAATATAGTGAATTTATATATTTTTCTTTTAAATTCAATTTAAAATATTTCCAAAATCAATTTAATTTCTTCAAAATGGCGTTCTGCAAAGTTTATGATTTGAATCACTCAACTCCATTGAAGTTCCACTGAGTTTGGGAAATGAACAACACAGCTTTCGGATCTGAATCGGAGTTTCGGTCCAAATCAATCTTTTGTCTGGAATTAGATTTATAGTCAGCATCAGAGTTAAAATGGGGTTTTGAAGTTCCATGGAGTGATATGAGGAATTCAAAGTTATTTCTAAAAGAATATTATTACTAAGCTGGACGAGAGGTCGCTTTATTTTGGGTTCGGGGGCCTAATTCATACTTCGTGGTAAGAAAATATATTTGATTATTGCAGCCAAAAATCTATCAGCAATTAAATGTAGTCCCAGAGTAAAACAAAAGTAAAAACTTTGACATTCAAACTCATCATCAAATCCCATTTAGGCAAAGCACATCTAGTCATCGTAAACAAAGCAAATTTAGATGTGGGAGATAATGAAAGCGGTTATAGATTAAAAGACAAAGACATTAAAAATGTCTGTAGAAGAAGATTGTCGGCTAAACAGAACGGCAACCTTTCTGAGATGAGGTATTATGTACACTATTTACATTATTCGGACTATTGTCCTCATCTTTGTCGCCATATTTATTACAACGTTTCGGCCTTTCAGTATCTGTCTATATTTCTGAGATGTGGTATTATGTACACTATTTACATTATTCGGACTATTGTCCTCATCTTTGTCGCCATATTTATTACAACGTTTCGGCCCTCCAGTATCTGTCCATATTTCTGAGATGAGGTATGTACACTATTTACATTATTCGGACTATTGTCCTCATCTTTGTCGCCATATTCATTACAACGTTTCGGTCTTTCAGTATCTGACTATATATTTCTGAGATGAGGTATTATGTAAACTAAATACATTATTCGGATTATTGTCCTCATCTTTGTAGCCATATTCATCACAACGTTTCATCCGTTGTACGCTCCGGCCTTCTTCAGGTGGTTGGAATGTCGAACCGAACCCTTTATTTCGCTCGCTGGGGTAGACTGTTCTAGTTCCACGTGCCATGTCTAATCGATGTCAGTTATCCAGTGACAGGACCCAAAGGATGTGAGTTCAATACCTGGTTAGGGCAGTGGAGAACTTGTAGAGGTTAATTAACAGGAAATAACTGATAACTGACATCCAAAGAATCCAAAATGGCAGAAAATAACAAAATAAATTCGATAACACTTTAATACATTTATTTCCAGGAAATGCCACTATCGTAAGGTGTTTGTTTCGTTAGATAAACTTCAAGAGGCGATTTCATTTCCCGATTGGGAGTTTGAGGAACTTGGAACCATTTCTTAATTGCTGTTGTTCACTTGTTGGTTTTTTGTATACAGAAGTGGTAAAAGTGTCATTGCTAGTATCAATTAAAACATCCAGAAAAGGAATCTTATTATCTTTACTTAGTTCATGTGTAAAATTAAGAACATAATTATTTTTGAAGGATTGTTGTAGAAAGTTTAATTCATCAAAGTTTTTAGCAAGTATAAGAATATCAACATAACGGAAGTATATGGTAGGTGTTTCAATAATACCGAAAATTTTATCTTCAAGATGTGACATGTATAAATTGCTAAATTTTGGACCAAGGACAAATCCCATACAGACGCAGTCAACCTGTAAATAAATATTATTAAGGTGGTCATAAAAAAGAACCTGGATGGTGCAGATTAAAAGGATTTTTTAAAAGTATATTAGGATTCATTTTAAATTTAAACCTACAAGTGATAACAATTGCACCCTCAATTTTCTTAGTGAATGTCCCATTAAATATAAACGGTCAATTATTTCTAACCTAGTTACTAGAGCAAAACTTATCTCTTCTACTAATAAAATATTTTATACGCAATTGACTAACATCAAGCAAAACCTTATCAATAACGGTTTTCCTAGCTATCTAGTTGATAATGAATTTGATAGATACTTCTCAGACCTAACAAGAGATACACCCAGAAAATTATCCTCAATTAACCTTTTTTACAGAGGACAAATGCACAGACAATACAGGCCCTTAAGTCTATAATACACCATAATGTGTTCCCTGTTGATTCTAACAAAGCCTTAAAACTTAATATATATTATAGTAAATTTAAAACCTCTAACCTGGTAATGACCAATAATCCTTCTCCAGTTGCTGCTGTGGTTGATAGAACTAATGTTGTGTATGAGTTTAAATGTCCTTTGGAAGAATGCTCTTCTAATCCACATACATACATTGGATTTACAACCACCCGGCTCTAGACGATTAACTATGCATTTAAATAATTCTAGTGCTATTAAACAACATCTTATGTCACATACTGTTTCCCTTCTGCATTCTGACATTCGTAAAATCCTTATAGACAATACTAAAATTATTGATCAACATACAGACAGTAGACGCCTTAAAATTTTAGAGGCACTACATATTAAAAGCAAAAGACCTCTTATTAATCGCACAGCTTATAATATTTTTGGAAACATCCTTCAATGTCTATAATATATTTCTACGGAATCAGATAATCACATAATCATTTCCTTTGAATTTATTTTTTAAATTCCATAACGTATTTTTGATCTTTAGGTATTTACAATAAAAAATCTTTTTTACTCCTTCATACGATCACATGGCTTGGCCTGCACGTGATAACATTAACGCGTCTCTTGAATTAAAAATAATTCGTAACGTTTATTTGGTTTGTATAAATGTAGCAATACGATTCCGCTGCAAGGCAATTGGCTAAAGTTTAAAAAAATGACCCTGATGATGAACGATGACGTTCGAAAGTACTCGGTTGTCTTTTTGAATATATATATATCAATATAATTTTGAAATAGAAAGTCTGATTCGAAAATATGAGAAAATACAAAAGAAAATCAGCAGGACTAAGTTGTCTTTGGCGTTTAATACAACGTGTTTAAATATATATATATATATATTTGTAAATAGTGACTATTTAAGCTAATATTGCACGACTCTTCGGCAGAATTGAGTCACTGTCAGTCACTGTGTGTTTATCTAAATCTAAAAAGAAACACGCTAAAATTAACCTTCATCCCGTACCGTGCGCTGACAGCTTAGTGGGAGAAGTTCCGACTGACGCAAATTCCGTCGGGTTTCGATCCTAGCTAGAGGCAACCGGACATCTAGCCACACTGATGAGCTGTGAAACAGCGAAACAGTCTGTCTGTGGATGACAATATATATATATATATATATATATATATATATATATATATATGTGTGTGTGTGTGTGTGTGCGTGTGTGTGTGTGGGAGGGGGTTCCTGAATAATCATGGTCCCATTAAAATATTCTGAGGTTTGGTTATTTGGTCAGAGAATTGTTGAGATGTTCGCTGGTACAATAGGTTTTCAATGCCACCTGGAGTATATACACATGCGCTGAAAGTTATATATGCATGTAGGCACAAACAGTGAGACCCCAAAATGAAGCACACGCAAATACATACACAACGTCTTAGTTTCAACTACACATATACAGGTTAGTGTTTTTTATATTTCTTTTTGATGTCATGGAAATTTCTGAACCATTCTAACCGTTCCTGACCGTTTTGAATAATTACATCAATTTTATTATTTTCTTATTTTTCAATGATTTATTTCGTTAATTAATCTCTGTCATACTGAGGTCGCGTGGACGTACGGATAAACAACGGGTATTAACACCAGAGTATCTCTTTGAGAGCGACCCTGCATTTGCATACGGACACTGAAGTTGAGCATAATAATCCCACAGTAAAAAGGGCAAGGTTGATAGGATATATTAGTGCGCCTTCAGTGTGCGAGAATCCACACGTACATTGGACTAAAAACTAAAATTGCTGAAATCATTTAGATATTTACCCGTTTGGGAAATAACGCTCGCTCAGCTCGGGAGGCAGAATGGACCTGAGCAGGATAGATTTATTTTTTTAATTGCACAGCTTGTTTTATATTTGATTAGCAGTTCTTACTTCAGGAATATAACTAT
Source organism: Acanthosepion esculentum (assembly GCA_964036315.1). Classification (NCBI taxonomy): domain Eukaryota; kingdom Metazoa; phylum Mollusca; class Cephalopoda; order Sepiida; family Sepiidae; genus Acanthosepion; species Acanthosepion esculentum. Next base: position 103,799,869 of record OZ038496.1, read on the forward strand.
TTGCATAATCGGTATTTCAAATCAAATTCATTTCTTATCTATTTGTTTGTGTAGTTAAATTGCAGAGATTTTTAAATAAAATGAAGTGAAAGTGGTAACGACCATACAATTTAGATCACAGTTATTAGACAAATGCAGTAAGTAATTTAAAATTTGTGAAAATCTAATTAATGTTATAAAATAGTAACACGCTTCTTATGAAATGAACAACTGCAAAAATATTTAAATATATCAAAAACTCTTTTAATTTTTGGCAGTCAGAAGAAAAGTTGCATGTTTAAGACTGCAGGAACATCGTAAAGCGGTAACGCGAAAGGAATTAGAAAAATCAGGCGTAGCTGACCACATATGAAGTGAAAAGGGAGAACACCGCCCCTGTAGGATAATGTTAAAATAATAGACAGAGAGCATCACTGGAAAATACGAAAACTTAAGGTATCAGCACATATGCTAGGCCACAAAAATCTCCTGAGCCGACCAAGCATAGAAATGAATACAATATGGGAACCAGTAATAAGGAGTGCTAGAGAAAAGCAATAATAATAACAATGAAAATGCAATATGAGCTCTGGTAAAAAAAATTAATTAATAATAACAAAGCATTGCAATATGATCACTGGTAAAAAATTGTGGCTTAGACATTAAGTCTATGATGTGGACCCGACGTAGGGGCCACGAAAGGAAAACACGTAACACGGGTTAGAGATAAGAAAGATATATTAAACAGAAAAGTTACAAAGAATAGTGTAAGAGTAAGCAGAGCTTACTATCCAGTGGTGTCCGATATTGGTATCGTACGCGGCTGCGCATTACTGGTGCTACTCCCATGATACTACCATTCACATAATAATATAGTACTGGGAGAGTCCATGATGTAGGAAAGTATCGGTCTCACAACAGTCTATAAGCCCCAGAAATTAATACACAGATGTCCTTAAGTGAATAATGGCGTTGTTTAGAGCCAGTGACTAGACCCAAATAGTTGTGAGCTCAATACCATGCCACAGCAGTGGCCAACCAAAAAAGAGAGTTTAGTTAAATGGAAATAACTGATACATCCGGAATAGGTATGGCACGTGGAACTAGAGGAAATAAATGGTTCGGGTCGAAATTTTAATTACCTGACGAATACCGGAGGATACAACGGCCGAAACGTTGTGAATATAGCAATGGAGATGAGGATAACAGTCCGAGTAATGTAAATAATGTAAATGATCATAAATTTAATTCTGCGTTTCTGGAAGAAGAATTTATCTAAAGCGTTTAGGTTAATCAAATTGCATGTCAATCGGAGAATATTAATGTCCTTAATAAACATTTTCTTTCTTCTAAAAGGAAAATTTTAACGGCTAAGTCCAACGATTGATTCGTTTTTTTTACGGCTTATCAGTTTTTTGCATCTTATTTAAAGCCAGAAAATATTTTAGCTTGTAACATTTTTAGAGATAATAATGGTTGAGTGATAGAAGTCTTAATAATTAACCCACAGATGTGGGAAAAGACTTTGGTTAATGCATTCCCCAAAGTCATTTGCGCAAAAGTGAATATAAAATACCCAAATGAAATTGGAAATCATATCTACGAATTAGCAATTCTGAGCCAGTATCCATTACACCACCCGCACATCCAAGCTTACTGCACATGTTATTCCCAAACGGCTACCCATCTAGGTACTGAAAAACTCAGCACTGCTTTATTTTGGTAATCGTACAACTGGTGTTTCAACTTTTCAACTTAATGTGACCGTAAGCCTCTATATGTATTTAGTTAGATTTTAAATATCAATAATTGTTAATAAAGATGTTGAGCACGATCAAAATCCACCAAGTCGAGAACTGAAAATATCTTTGGTGAGTAACAGACGTAGGAAAATCCGGTGCCGCATTGGAATCGCGAAAAATGCCTTCCGATCGTAAAATAAATAATTAAGAAAAAGTGTTGGCTAAATAAGATCATTTTATAGAGCTGTGTGTATGCTGGGCAGATTTGTTTCAGATAAAGAAAAAGAGTAGAAGCAACAGAAATGTTGTTCTACAGGAAGATACGTAGAATATTAGGATAATGAAAAAATAAGGACTCCATACCTAGAGACAGCGAAATTTCTGGGACATTATAAAGAAAGACAACTTGAAGAATTTAACACGGACAAGACGCTGATTGCAAAAGGGACAACGCGAAACACTGAGCAAACTACCTAACAAGCTGAATGTATGCTAAAACAGGGAGTGGAAGAGGTTGTAAAAAGACACATATTTCTAAAGGAATCATGTGATAGGAATTTGTGGAGACCTATGATGCTTGCATCTTGAAGGAAGCGAAGATCAAATACACAAGAGAAATGCACTGAAAGATTATTTTACTAACAAACGATTTGTATTCCATCGTCTTGCATGATTTTTGCAATGAAAATTTACTTTACTTTTAATTCATCTGATAATAACTAAACAGTCATCTCTAGTAAAGAACAAATATATGGGTGTCGATTATCAGTGTTTCCTACAATTATGTTCTTGTGCCATACTAAGACTTAATAAATACCTATACCAATCCAGTTCGTGATTATTTTTAATCTCTATTAAGTTCATTTCAACAAATTATTCTCTGAGTAAATTCACAGTTACTTCACTTTTCCTTTCACAGATTATAATCACAAAAAGCTGTTTTCAGTTGGTAAATTGTGATCCATCGGACTAATGACCTAGTTTAATCCATTTAAATCTTTGGTGATTAGACGAAAAACGTCGCTTTCAATAATCGGTCGTAGGCCGTTGAAGCGAATTAACTTTCGAAAGAGACCGAATTTTTTTTTCCAGCGCAATATAAGAGTCATAATGACTTTCTTTCTTCTGTACATAATGTCCAATCCGCCATTAGGTTGTGTACACATGGTGCCTGGTCGTGGTGGAATGGTCAGCAAGCTGGACTTGGGTGATCATTACGAACAAATAAACGTGTTAATGGATGACTCATCCATATACCCATGTACCAAAATTAAACTCCATTTTGTAAATACGAAAGGACATTGTCGTGTTCAAGTGGGGAGTAAAATCAAATTTTGTACATTAATAATGATTTTGAGTGTAACAAGTAGCGACGTATTTGCGGCATTTTATCAAATCTAATTTCCCTCTTGTAAATAAAAGAGTGCCGTGTCATACTGTACATTATAGCAAACTCACTATCAATAAGTTCGATCTACAGTTGGTGTACCACCGTTCTCACCTCGAACCCAAAATAAGCTCTTCTATCGAAGTAACAGGGCATCATTTCGTGCTGTAATGATAACGAAGCTGTTTTGTAAATCATTAACAGTGAGTTAGATCCTTATTTGATATCCCATAATCATACTTTTCCATAATAAGTGAGCCAAGTCTAAAGGGATCCGCCATAGAAATATAACAAGGTAGTTACATGAAACGTAGATATCCTTGAAATTATAACGATTATTTATTGAACATAAACAAAAACAATAAAATATCGCACTACGCAAAAAGAATCGAAGTCACATTTGCAAATCGTCGAATAGACAACATTTGATAAATCATTCTACGGCAGTGGTTCCTTATAGGCGAAGCAGAAGAGAATAGCATGTGAGACGGAATGATTGAAAGACAGATTTAGAAACAGTTTTAAAAAATCATATGCCAAAAATAAATATGATTTCAAATTTAAAATATTGTTATGTATTGTAATTGCATGCATGACTCACAGTATAAATAGATATAAATAATTATTGACTGAATTTATCATTGTGATATTATTTGCATTATATCAATTATTAAAAATATATTAACTAGAGTCCGCAAATTGGAGGAGAGAATTATCAATGATAATGCCTTGACTTCGAATCTGCGGTTATCTCCCTTTAAGCCTCTCTCTGGAACTTCTTTGCTATAGCGCTTCTTACGCCTTTTCACCGGAAGTTCTCTTCCCGAGATTACTCTTCCAAAAAAAATCTCATACCTTTCATTAGATTTGTGTACTTTAATTAGAGTATAATTTATTTGTGTTATATATTATATGTACTTTTTATCTCATAAAATTTAGTGAAGCGTGAAGAAATTTTTATTACGAGGATTTGAAACAGAGAAAAGGTACATTCCAGCCATAATTGGTGTAGCACAAGTCTAGAGTAGTAAGAAACATTGATTCCAAGAGAGTAGTGATTTATTTCTTCCTCTCCTTTCGGCATATTGGCGTATTTCGCCTTCGCACGAAATTAGGGCAATTGATTATAAATCTTAATCTAAGATTTAAAGAAGTTCCCTTTTTTAATAATCAGTTGTATTTTCCAACTTCATTCTATAAAATCTAACAGGAAGCCGAGATACAATCAAGAGACATTAAGAGTGGCACATAAGTAAAAAAACGATAATTCTTCCACAGAAGCCTAAAGAATATACGCTTGTAACGTTAATGCAACTACAGACATATGGCTTATCTAAAAGCAGACCGTAAATATTAACAAACCTTAAAGAATTATTTCCGAGTCTGCATTTTGGCATCGGTTCGTTTTTTATGGTAACTACAGGAAATATTTCATCCAGTCTAACAAACACTGTTTTCAATGTTTCTTCTCAGTATTTTTTTTATATCTTTTTTATGTTTTGTTTTATTGTGGTAAGAATGACATAAACGTTTTTTCAGCGTTAAAGCTGAATTACTAAAATAAAGATTCATAAGCTTCCACTTAGATTTTTTAACACATTACAGTTATTTAAAAAATTCTTTTGTAATTACCTGAATACAAAATGTTTTAATACACCTGCCGTCTCATCAAAGATAAAGCTTAAACAGTCTCCCTTTTATTTCTACGTAAAACATGAACTGTGAAAGATGTAAAAATACATGTAACTTTAAAGTATATTTTGCAAACTTATTAAAATCTCTCCGGCGCTAAGCAAGTTTTTTTTTTAAGTATAAGAAATTCATACAAGACATAAAAGGAAGAATACATTAATCGAATTAGTTCTTTTAATTTTAACAAAGGAAACACTTTGTCGATTTTTTTTTATCTTGGTTTCTCCTACACGTTTCTTTTTTCGTATTCGTTGCTCAAACTGAAAGCAATATTGCTTCCATATATTAAAAACAACAACCTAATGTCAATTATGCAAAACACAATACAGCCAAATATGGATGAATTACTCGAAGGTTTCAAAACATCAAAGCAAAAACATAAAATAATAAATTAAAATAAAATAAGCAGTTGAGTCTAATAATTTAAACATCAATTTTCAATATTTATATATTCACTTGCGTGCGTTGAATGCGTTTCGTAAGTATGTAACTAAGCGAATATTTAGTTCTCTTCGCATTTTATTCTAAGCTTTCCCGTTTTTCAGGTGTAGCATTTTTGAAAGCGGTAAAATACATTTAAGTCAGTTTATAATATTCAAGATTGAGTTATTTTTTGTATTACTTTAATCAATATCACCCCATGCAAGGCAGTACAGCCACTAAGACGCAAGGAGTTACATGCTGTAGAATAATTAGGAACAGAAAAAATTGGTAATGAAGAGAAAGAGAAAAGAGTAATCAGGAGGACAGTAGATAGCGATTGACATTGAATTTAAATTTTTGCAGAATAAAGTTGGCTGCAAAGCATGGAGTCGGAAAGGAATTCCAGAAGCAAGAATTGCTAGAAAAGAAACGGTTAGCATAGAATTTACGGCTACATCTGGCTAGCTCAATTTTAAATTGATGAAATCTCACCGCCAGTCTTCTATTGCGCTTAAATTCATATAGTCTAGGTAGCATAGCAATATTTACCAACCAAGCCACGGGGTAGGATGTGGCACAAGCCCGAATTTAATGTGGGACAATCCAACCCCGTAGGCCCGGCCAAAACTTCCCCGTAAACCCCACATAAACGAGTTCGAGTCTGTCTGCCTCCCCAGACGAGATTCCGCCCTTCGGCATAGCCTCGTCCGGGTTCCTCACTGCCCGAAGGCAGAGAGTTCAACAACAGCTAAGAGCTGAATAACAGATCCCAGCTAGTAATATTTACCAACCTCCCCACGGAGTAAGAGGTGGCACAAGGCCGAATTTATTGTGGAGCAATCTGAGCCCTTTGGCATAGCCTCGTCCGGGTTCGACAACAGCTAAGAGCTAAGTAACATATTCCAGCTAGCCAAGTCTAGATAGTCTAGGTAGCTAGACTAGATAGCTCATTCGAACAATTACCATGAAAGTATTTATAGAAAAGACATAGAGAGGCAAACCTTACGACGGTAGGCAAGCTACTGAAGTCGAGCCGACAGATCTGGACCAATAATAATAAAACTTTATCAGTAAATCTGATTTTCGATGTAGGTTAAATATTTTTTTAAATCTGTTAAATTATTTGCTTTAATCATTTAATATATTTAATTAGATTGTTTAGTATTCCATTATCTGCTTAATACATTAACTTATTTAATCTATTATATTATTATATGTCAATGAGAATTGGACAATTTCCTCACTGACAAAGAGGAAACTTGATGCAAATTAGATATATTTCTACAGATGAATGCTTAGAGTATCATTCACGGAACTATGATAAGAGAAGTTTTAAGGAAAATAAACAAAACCACTTATAATTTAGAATCAGAAACCTAGCTAACTTGATTGTTTAAATGGATAACAGAACACACATTTCTAGGCATACTGTTGAGTCTTGACTCATTGTTGAATCTCGCCTAATGCATGGAATAATAATGCAACACAAAATGTACTTAGAACAAGAATGTATTATAACAAGAAAGTGTACACCATAAGTACATATAGTATTTCTGTATATTTCTGGGAAGACGTTCCTGGAGAATGTGTTGACTAGTCGCAGTCGATCAGAGTCTCTAGTTGGATCTCGTGATTCCTCGAGATTCACTTGACCTCCCACAGGGCCAGGTTGTGACACAAGGTCGGAGTTTAACGTGGGAAGGGAGGGGGAATGGACCCGAGTTTTCACCCGGGTCGCAGTGCTTTGGCTTTAGCTAGTCATAGCTGGTCTTGGCTGGTCTTAGCTGGTCATAGCTAGTCAGACATAGCCACGATACTACCAGCGCAGGGACGAATCCCTGCCGCCGGCCTGTATCGGAGAAGGAATCCCGGCCCCATAGGCGATCATTCAGTGAGTAATCTGCGAACAGATATTACACTTTGATATTAGCCTTGGGGCCGCGTAGAGACCGAGATCTCGTGATTCCTCGAGATTCACTTGACCACCCACAGGGCCAGGTTGTGACACAAGGTCGGAGTTTAACGTGGGAAGGGAGGGGGAATAGACCCGAGTTTTCACCCGGATCGCAGTGCTTTGGCTTTTAGCTAGTCATAGCTGGTCTTGGCTGGTCTTAGCTGGTCATAGCTTGTCCAAGCTGGTCAGAGCTGGTCATAGCTAGTCAGACGTAGCCACGATACTACCAGCGCAGGGACGAATCCCTGCCGCCGGCCTGTATCGGAAAAGGAATCCCGGCCCCATAGGCGATCATTCAGTGAGTAATCTGCGAACAGATACTACACGGGATTTACTTGACCTCCCACAGGGCCAGGTTGTGACACAAGGTCGGAGTTTAACGTGGGAAGGGAGGGGGAATGGACCCGAGTTTTCACCCGGGTCGCAGTGCTTTGGCTTTAGCTAGTCATAGCTGGTCTTGGCTGGTCTTAGCTGGTCATACCTTGTCAGAGCTGGTCAGACGCAGCCACGATACCACCAGCGCAGGGACGAATCCCTGCCGCCGGCCCGCATCGGAGAAGGAATCCCGGCCCCATAGGCGATCATTCAGTGAGCAATCTGCGAACAGACACTACACTTTGATCCCAGCCTTGGGGCCGCGTGGAGACCGAGATCTCGTGATTCCTCTTCTTCGTCTTCCGGTACCAACCATTATTTATATAGTTGGTAGTCACCTATGCAGATTAGGTAGATCCTACACAACACATACGAAAAAGGCAAAACACTACAAAGAGCTAAGAAGAGTAGGAAAGTGTGGGGAACTATGATCCCTCACTTACTGAATGGAAAGGGCGCATAATAAGAAGAATAACATACTCTTTAAGGTAATTGTTCCAATAAGGCTAACACGTTATCTTAGTATATTAGTAAAAACTGGAAAGATCGGTAAAACAAACAGGACTACCGTCTATGTTTACACACACGAGAGTGGTGTCTTTTTTACCGATTGGACGAATAATTTCACTGCAGCATCGACACCAGAACTCATCAGCCGCCAAGTCAGGTTTAAGGCTCCAAGTGACTCACATAGAATTGTCTCACGGGACAACAGACTAATTGATTAAAGCGTTGGTCCGTAAATTTGGAGTTCAGTCCCTGAGTCAGCCAATGTGTACTTAGACTCAGTCGAAACAATATTGTGAGTAATAAGTGATAAGTACGATAAATAAGAACTAGACAAGTTATTCCTTGACATGAGTTATGGAACGAGAACAAGCTAACCCCATAGATTAAATAAAGATTTCAGTTCGACATTTCGTGTAGGTTACTCTGATCAACATACACCTGATGAAAGCCGGAGAGCACAACGGCTGTAATTTTGTGATAACAAGAAAGGATGGAGGAAATGGCCCGAATGTAAATAATGTAAATAAATCACTTTATATTGTGTTTCGATTGGGATTCGTGTTTGATAGTCAACAAAATAACACTGGTTAAAAAAAACTGTGGTACGTTAAAAAAGAAACGAATGGAAAAATTAACGCTACGGTAAGAAAAGAAAATCTGACAGCTTTTTTCAACATTTTTTTTTTTGTTTATTCAGAGATTTACTTGTATGCGGTGTGTGGGGGTGTAAGTGAGTGGCCCTTGGAATATCTTCTTGCACTTTGTACATGACAGACTAACGGGCGAGTTCTTCCCTTCGACCGTCAAGACATGCGGTTCACAACTCCCTAACGGGCAGACCAGAACTCTCTCAATGAACAACGTATTCCCCGCCAACAAGAGGCTTCGAAAATACCTTCAATTCCTTAATCCTGGATGTGACGATGAACTACACCCAGACGCAGGTCTTCTGGTCGGGTGGTTTTGAAGAGGGTGCAACCACCTTTTAATTGCTGTTGTTCCTAGGTCCACCCTGACATGTGGTGGTAGCATTTATTAGGATGCCATCTATGTGAAAATAGTGAAAACACAAAACGAAACACTATGATAGTATAAAAATATAATTTTAGAGTAAAAATGCCAGCAATACATTTTTATATATAAAAAAAGTTCCAATGAAACATATTTATAGTAAAATTATCAAGAATACATTTCTAAAGCAGAATTCCCCAAAACTTATTTTATTGTAAAATGACTCACAATTTTATCTAAAGTGGAGACCATAAACTTTGTGCCAAATATTATGATTTGCTATTAAATAACCCATAGAGGAAATATTATGATTTTCGGCATTAAATAAACCCTTAGTATGTTATTCTTCTTTTATGTGTCACTAAACAAAATAAACGAACCGACCAAACTTCAATTCTTACGGTGAATATTTATATAAACCTGCGAGAGGAACTTCATCCAAAGTGGCAGCTTGCCCAGTTTTTTAATTTATTCATCTATTGATTTATTTTTATTTTTATTATCTCTGAAGATCTTACATCGTAGATTTTACTGCTGGTCATAAAAACACCAGACAATTCACACTCAAATACAATCTTTTACCGTCCAATGATATATGGAGGCCTAATTAATCCAATCGCGCGGTGGTCACATATTGTTTTATTTGAATAATTCATCAACGAATATTAACACATCCCCTGAGACCCTTTAAGCCCCTATGAAGATCTTACTTCGCAGGTTTTTACTGCTGGTCATAAAAATGCCAGCCATATAAAACCCAGATGCAATCCTTCACAGTCCAATGATATATGGTAGTCTAATCCAATAGTGTTATATTTGAATAATTCATTAGCGTATCCCCTGAGACATTTTTAAGTAGCTCAAAGAAGGCCAAAAAGTCTACCGGCCTATATTACATGCCACACCAACCAGAATCTAACCAACATTTTTTTTCTTATTTCGATATAAAATCGAATTATGTTTGTATATCTTCTGATAAAATCTTTAACATGGGACCTTTTTCTCTTTACTCTTCTACGAATGGGTAGACATCTTATTTGCGAAGATTCAAATATTTCTTTCAAAAAAAGTATTGGAAATAGAGCAAGGTCTCATCATTTTACTATTGAATTGGCTAGATGTAATTTTAAATTCTTTGCTCAGATTTTCATATCTCGCACTATATCAATCGTATCTCGCTGTATCACTCGTTATCTACTATCATCTTGATTCTTGTTGTTTTATTGATCTCGTTCTTTTTTCACACTGAATAATCGCTTCTGTTTTTGTGGCTATATTGCCTTGCTTGGGATGAAATGCTTAGGAAAAATCTGTTTTGATTATGCTTCAAAAATAATTAGCTTCCAATAAGACATGACGGTAGATAACCTCACATTTTATAGAACACGTTGACATTTATGTCTATGTTTTTGTAAATTGTTTAACTTGCATTGCAAATAATAGCACCATGTTGACGGCAGACATATTTAAGAATATGTTACTGCGAAAAAAAGTAATATTTTTGGACATTGCGAGAATAGAATGATTCAAAAATACAAAGAAATCACTTTTTCCCCATTTTCAACAAGCATTTCAAATAAGCAAAACTTTGTTGGAGGCTTTTGTAATTCCATCACGAATGTCAGGAATTAAATCAGTGATAGTTAATTTTCTCGGCAAAATCAATCAATTACGTTCTTATATGTATTCGTCGACCGCGCTTATCTTCACGATAAATTTATTTATTCCAATTATCGTCATCACGTTTGTCTATTCAATTGATTGCTTCCTTCTTTCACGGTGATATAGCATATAATTACGTTGCTTAGATGGGCCTTTCACCAGGTCACAGAATCCAGGCAAAAGTAATCTTCTATTAGTAATAATCTGTAAGTGTAACATGCTAGTCTTCGTTTATAGTAAGCTTATCTCTAATTCACTAAAATTACCCTAGTCTGTCCCGTGACCCCACCCTAATATGTGGAAACGCCCTTTGTTTAACTGATTGATTGATTCGTTTTTTTTTAAGTTTATCAACACTTCGCGTGTTATTTAAAGCCTGAAAATATTTTTAGATTAACAAGATCTTGCGGGGGCCTCTTGATTCAGCCTTCATCACAAAAGGCAGAGAGGAGGAGATGCAATAGAAAATAATAAGCTACAGGAGAACTCAAAATTGATCTCTTCACCATTAATATTTAAACTTATCTTTTAAAAGATCAACGATAATTCTTCTGTCACCACTTAAGTTAAAGACAGTTTGATGTACGTAGGTCTTTACTTTCCGTACAAACAATTATTTTTATTTCATGGCTGACTGTCACGGGATTTCGCAATTAATTTCGATTATTCCCAAAATTATATCGAAGTTATCAAAACTGTTATCATACAGACACTTCGTCGGAAAAATTCACGTAAAAATTGCTGAAAACAAACGCAGTAATGAAAACTTGGGAAAACAAAAATTTCAGGATTGCGGGTCCGGATCCGACCCGGAATGTCTTTAATTTGCTCACAGAGTCGGCCTGATTCCAAAATGCTATGATGTGTTAGGCTACGGCATCTAGGATTAAAGTAAAAAAAGTGTAACATGGTGACACGCTGAGATTAGCATTTACTATATAGAAGAAGGAGATAACCTATTGAGAATTGCATTCCCTTTAATTGAACACATTGCATTTATTATATAGATTGTAAGAATTTTATAATAAAATAATGACTTAGCAATATAAGTCTTACTAATTAACTCATAGCAGGGGGATAGGTGGATTCATGCCTTTCCTAAATGTATTTGCGCGTAAGTGAATGTAACGAACACAACGGGGATTGGAACTGCCCGATTATTATTTTCGAGCAATTATCCATTACTTCATCCGAATAGCCAAGTTCACAGCACACTGTATTTCCAAGCGGTCACCTATCTCGGTACTGAGCAGGCTCGACGTTGATTAACAGGAACCAGTGTTTTAACGTGATGTGACCGTAAGAAGAATCCCCTTTGAGGATTGAAGCCATTACAAATGTATGTTATGTATCGATTTTCTTAATCATAGTAAATGTTTCAAAGTATTAGCGGCAATATTAAATACTATATTCATATCAAATATTATAATGGTGGTTAATATTTTCATTAATTTTAATCGCAGGCAACTGGTCGCGGTTTAGTTCATACAATTTGTATCAAATTATTTTGGTCTTGAGCCAGCCTGTGCATGGGCGATTGAGTAGAATGTTAGCATGAAATTCGGGTTTGAATTCCACCCGGGTCGATTTGTCAGAGAGGTAACTCCTTAATGTTATCGGCCCGTGTAGATGATTCCAGGGTACGGCACGTTTGCGAAATGCCTGAAAAACACCGTTGGGTCAATCGTCAATGTAATTAGGTAGACGATAGTGTCAGAAGAAAGTGAATTGGTTTGACAGCACGACGTCACAAGTCACCCTGACCGAGGCTTCGTGCGTATTAGCTTTGTTCAATTACTGATCTCTCCAGATTATATGATCTCTCTCAGAAACTGTAACTAGGGCAATATAAACCACACTCTGGCTTTGAGGGTGTTGTGTCTTAGCATGGGTCTACAGCATGAATTGTTTAGTTACCCTAGTAGACTCTCCAGTCTGTCGAAACCAACTGATATATATATATATATATATATATATATATATGTTCCAGACTGCATAAAGCATCATACGTACTTTTTAAGGAACTATCCCTTTAAGAATACCTAATTCTCCATAACTTCCTTTTTCTTTAATTACCGTAAACTGCCCATTTTGATGGTTGTTTTTTGGAACCAGAGTGAAGCTCTTTCTCGTTGCTTATTCCGCGGCTTTCATTTCTGACTTGTCTTCTCCTCAAATGGTTTTCAACATAATCCCAGGTTGTGAATGAAAAAACCTGCCCTCCGGGCCACATCCGGCCCGCGAAGGATTGCTGTCCAGCCTGCCAACTGGACACCTGGACACCGATTACCTAATTAATTTGGGGTGAAAATGACAGAAAAATATCAGTTGGAGTTAACTTTCACTGCGACGAATTTTTGAAATCAAATTTTAATTCCGAATCCACTGCTACAAGAAATATGTTTTGCGAATCGGAAAATACAAAATCCTATTCAATAACGCGAAAATGATGATATCATTATTTGGAAGTACATATGCTTGTAAACAACTGACATATACTAGAAGTCATTTAAGAACAAGGTAGAGGGTTAGCCCCCTGGAAGATGTTTTGCTCCTGTCATCAGCAAATATTTCCCTGGTGTAGAGAAGTTATCGAACAATAAGCAGAAACAAGTGTTTCATTAAATAATTTGCCGTTTCTAACTGTATTTCTTTTGTAGTAAAGGATTTGCATTTTTGGTTGTATTAGGTTTTATCCTGTTATTCCTGCAGTAAAATAGGGAACATGGTTTAAATAATATTAACTTCCTTGTTTTTTGTTTTTTTTTCACCAGATCAAGACAGTATTCTGCCTGGAGCGCTCTGAAAACAAGAGAATTTATTATGGTACGTTTGATATCATGACCATCTTCAAGATACTGTATAACTGTCTGGCCTACTCTCTCCAACAGGTTTCCGATCCCTGCTGTAGAATGTTCACTTACCGTACGATTTATACTCTTCCCCGGTCTTATGAACAAGAGTGTTTAGAATCGGGTTTCATGTTCCTTATAATATCTACTCATTCGCTTTCATTCCTGTAGCCTCTTGCGTCTTAGTGAAATTATCAACTTATTTGCGGAGAATTGATTTTAAAAAAAGACAACGGCTTGAATAAAGGTATTGACAAAATGGAATAAACTGGATATGGAAAATAATTTTTTCATTAGCATTATTTTTATGATTTTGAAATGTAGTGATCCTTCTCATAATATAAATACAATTTCAAATCGATCCTTGATTTTATAAAGAGTTTATTTCATTTACGCCATCTTTGAAACCGTGCTGACGTCATTGATATCTGTGTACTATTACAAATTGGGAAAAAGGACAAAATTAGTAGTACACAGTTATCAATGATGTAATCACAGTATCAAACTTGATATTTGTAAATAAAGACAAGGTACAAACAAAGTTGAGCCGAGGTTCGTCGGCCGAGACGCAGAGATAAAAAAAAAATAGCTAAATATTCTTCTCTTGCTGATAGATTTTTTTTTTACTCCTGTAGCAGTGGAGACTTCAGGGGTTATTGGCCCTCGTTCGATGGTGTTCCTTCGGAGGATTGGCGCGATTGCATCTCGATTAAGGAACGAGCCTCGCGAAACGGAGTGGCTCTTGCAGCGTGTCTCACTGGCGACGGTTCGAGGTAATGCTTTCTCCATCATAGCGGCTGGCAGAGGATAGAAAAAATTGTTTATAGTTACTTTGTTCTGGAATTGTCATCATTGGTCGACTGAACTTGCTTTGTTTCAATGACTTTTGTTTTGTTATTATTAGTTACTTTGTTCAATAAATACGTTATTTACGTTTAAAAAAAAAACAAAAAACAATACTTTAAGGAATCAAGAATGGATTTGACACTCCCAAAGACTGAAGTTGTTTAAAAAAAAACAATATTTTTTTATTCAGACAAATATTGGGTGGAAAGGAACGTCGTCTGAATGCTAATCCATAAAGCAACCGACCAACTCAAAATTATTCGCTGGTTTTTAAAAGAGCTCCATAGATTTACAATCTATATTTAAACCGAAATCTGTAATTAGTCAAGAACTTGTGGCATTTTAATGTTTTAATCCTTCACGGGATTAAGCTGCCCTGAAAAAAAAACACTCCGTGAATTAAAAAAGAAGGTAAACTAATTATAATCACAGTTTCCTGTCATTCAACACTAGTTTTATATCTTAAATTATTTCTTTTTAAATAACAAGAAAAGATGGTACATTTCGCAAGTAAAATATTATTTTACGTTGGCATGATTGGAATGAAAATTTAGAATTCAATGGATTATAATTTGAATCAGTTTCGCTGTTCTAAATAAACTTTTTCACAGAATGGATTTTTTTCTATGAAAATTCATGAAAATAAATAAGCAGATGAGAAAGGCCTGAATGCTCGAGAAATTTTGTAGAAAATATACGTTCACCGAAAGGAATCGAACCTGTAACCTTAACGGGAACCGTCATTTGACTTGACGTACTATTAACCATTCAGCCACAGAGAAGCGTCTGGTTAGCAAAGTCCAAATTACTCTTTATAAACACATATACCTTTGACTTTTTCCTCGATCGCTCATTTCTGCTCGCAAAACTTATTTTGACGTAAACAATGACAACATTTTACTTAAACAAATGTTATCTATAAAAATAACGTATAAAGAGGAAATATATTAAATAATTATCGGACTTAATTTATTTCATAATATGTTGCCACACACGCACATGCGCGCGTGTGTGTGCGTGTGTGTTAAACATATAATATTTGAGTAGCAATCATTACTTTAAACCTGTTCAATTTATTAGAACTGACAGTGACTGTCTCTTGAATATTTTACTTACGTTGAATTGGCATCAAATAATTCGTTGAATATCAAGTGGAAACTTGTAAAGAGGAATTTTCCAAAATTATGTTTTAGTTTTCGTCTATTTCTGCTCTTTGTCAGTCGTAAGATTAGAAATACATAAGATACTAACCTCATAAATTCGATACTAAACTGACCATAAGACTTAAGAGGCATTCTCTCTCCATTCTATTTGCTACTACTACTACTACTACTAATAATAATAATAATAATAATAATAATAATAATGATGATGATGATGATTATATATAAATATATATTAAACACAACAGTTACGAGCCCAGAGTCTACAAAACTTTAAAAAATACGTCACAGTTCGCTTACGTCACAAGACAATTTGCCTCCGTCACAACACTAAATAGATCTATGTAACTCAAAAATTGTCTCTAGTTACCCTGATGATGACTTCAGAAAGTCAAAAGCCAGGTTCATATTTCTTCCAAAATGAACTTCGGGCATTTCCTAATGGAATCTCCGTCTTGCCTGAGAAGGATTATTCGTGATTTGGAAAACTCAATCATTAAAATTAGTCCTCAGAAAATGTCTGTTGTTTTTAATAACATTTAACTTAAAGAACATTTGCTATCAAAATATACAGAATACACACATATATATATATATATATATATATATATATATATATATATATGCAGGTATGTATGTGTGTGTGTGTTGTTCACGGTAATGAAATTGACCAGAGTTTTTATTTAAAATTCTACTCTAATTAAAAGAGAAAGAAAATTACTAAGAGAACACATTTTTAGAAAGGGATTTAATAGCTCTATCATCTGCAGTAAATTTACTTCCAGGTCCTTACAACATTTCCTTACAATCCTTAAAACATTTCCCCTTTCTTGACAGATCTTCTATTATCAAAATTGGGATGATATTTAATAACAATAACGATGGAAACATGAACAAAAGACAAAGAAACTAAATAAAATCGGCTAGACGATAACATCGATTCAGAAAACTAATAATAATTTAAATTTAACTTTCTTAGTGTCCCCTCTCCTTCATGCACATGTGTAATCCTATCAACATAAACATCATTTTAATCTGATGAAAAAAGGACAAAATGCGTTACATGAAATTTGCCAATTGTACAAGATATATAAAAAATTTCTTAGAGTTCTCCGTTTCGACCTTTATACAGTTCGTGTTTTTCTTTATTTATTTTCTCGTTTACATTTTTAATATGATTTAAAACATTTAGGAGCTGCACAGTCTTCACTTTCCAACTTTGACAGCGTCCAAAAGCCTCTCCGTGTCCATGTGGGTGACGAATTATTTCCCACCGTACAATCCCTTTCTGCTAGACGAAACGCTACAAGTCACCGGCTGCTCTATCGCAATTTCCATAGAGAGGATTGAGACGAACGATCAGTTCTAGCCTTCAATGTCAAGAGCCGCCAAATCTCGAAATTGTAAGGAACCAACCATGTTCCTTTCACATTCCATTGGTGCCAAGTAATTTCCACTCAAGTTGTTCTTGTCACGAACCTTGTCTTTGAGGAAACGACTGATAACAGGATACGTCCCAGTTCCCCTACAATAGTCGCTTGTTCGTGTCTAGGGTTAACCGTTATCTTCCCAACATATCCGCATAAACCTTGCCTCTTACTCTCTAATCCTCTACATCTAGTGGCTGTTGGGTCTTGTTCAAGGTGAACATCATTAAAAATAAAAATAATATAGAAGTTAACTAATAACAGAATAAAAATTCTTGATTCAATTTTTATATTATTTTCACAATATCCGATCCGATTGTCTACGTAAACTCTGTGTGTGTGTGTGTGTGTGGAGAGAGAGAGATAGCGAGAGGGTGAATAGATGTAGAAGTAGTGAAAGATACAACAATATATGCAGAACGACGTGTACACACGCACTTAGAGAGAGAGAGAGTAATTGAAACTGATGTATGGATGAGGAAATATGGAGGTGATGTGTGCGCGCGCGTGTGTGTAGGTGTGTGTGTGTGTGTGTGTGCAGAGAGAGACAGGCAGACAGAGGGAGAAAACGAGAATGAAAGAGAGAAATGAAAATTTGTACAGAAATATATATATATATATATATATATATATATATATATATATATATATATATATATATATGATTTATATATAATATAGAGAGACATAGAGACAGGGGCTGAATGAGAGTAGGAAGGGAGAGAAAAATAGATAGCTGACAATATAAAATAGATGTATGTAAATTTTTACATATAAAGAACAATTTTTTGAAAACAGATATTCGTGCGTTACTTACTGTCGTGATGTCACGCGTCAAACGAACATTTTTTTCCACTTTGTCATAGATATATATATATATATATATATATATATATATATATATATATATATATATGTAAACTGAGACACAGAGATAATGTGACTGACGTCGAAAGATAGTGATGATGTATACAGAAATAAATCTCAAAACTACATATTCATATATATATATATATATATATATATATATATATATATATATATATATATATATATATATATACAGGGTATATCTAAAATACTAAATTTGGAGTCTGTTTCCTTATAAAACAACAATGAAAATGTTCACATGAACACATGTCCACAAATTCTTCGTTTTTTAGGTATTATGTCGGATGTAGGAAAAGCTTAATAGATCGTTGGATAGACGAACCCTGTTTAGCAAAGATTGTTTAAAATAAGTTTTGCTAACTAAACTCACACACACACACA
The DNA here is from genome assembly GCA_964036315.1 of Acanthosepion esculentum. Lineage (NCBI taxonomy): Eukaryota > Metazoa > Mollusca > Cephalopoda > Sepiida > Sepiidae > Acanthosepion > Acanthosepion esculentum. The sequence goes on from OZ038496.1 coordinate 103,818,164, forward strand.
CAAATCTCTCTCTCTCTCTCTATATATATATATATATATACATATATATATATATATATATATATATATATATATATATATATATATATATATATATATATATCTACAGATTGCATCAAAATTCTTTACAAAATTTGGGACTGTTTCCTCACACCAAACAATGAAAAAAGACCTTATAACGATATATCTGCAAAACATTATTTTTTGAGTTCTTACATTTAAAGAAAGTTTACGGTAGATGGTGCTGTATTGCTATATAGACTAGGTTACATTTGTTATTTGTGTACATTTGTGGCTAGTCTGTCTTCAACGTCTAACGTGTGTAGTAGTCAGTTAACTGAGAAGTCTCCCGTTTAACAATGACAAGATATCTATATCGTGTGCAGGCCGGTATGATGTTATATATAAAGCTGCTCGAATGGTAATCGACCCAAGGTTGCACAGCTGTATCAGATTGCATTTCTAGGCCCAAGGCAGCCAAGTCATCCAGCCTTTGCTGCTGTTTATCGTCATCTTGCTGAGATAGGGTCTGTGGTACCTCAAACTACGTACGCCTGACCACGAAGAACAGATACTATAGGCTGTCGTAAAAGATTCAGGTATCAGCACACGTCAAGCGGCCCTAGCATCTAAGGTAATTGAAGAGCAGCTTCTGTATCCGTATCACTTGCAACCTGTGCCGGTTCTTCTGATCACTTAACACGGGAGAACTTTTGCTGATGGTTTATTACACAAACTGTCGATCCGTTGTTTGTCTCTTCAGTTTTCTTTCCATTTTTAGGTGGATCGTAATCCACATAGTACAATACAGCTAGACAGCAGCACCAGTCTGAGATTAATGTGGGGGATGGAATTGTAGGTGACTGGCTGGTAGGTCCATATGGTCTCCCAGCAAGTCTTACAGGAGCTGTATCGAAGAACATTATTTTAAACACATTTCTTGACCTGTGAGAGTGTGTATGTCTGCTGATAGGAAGACGCGTGTGGCTTATGCATGCTGGGCCTCAAACAGATTCTAGTCACGGTGATTGCGATACACTGGTTGTCATCTGCCATGAAAAAGGGCCATATGCAGGGGATTGGTACCCCGGACCTCAATCCTCTTTGGATGTCTATCTGTGGAGCTGCATAAAATAATTGATTTATGCAGTAGACATTAATAATGAAGAGATGCTTCACCAACGTGTCATGAGGGTCTGTGAAAACATTGAATACCGTGTGGGAGTATTTGAGAGTCTCCACCAGTCAATGATCCGACGGGTGCATGCGTGTGTAAAAGCAAGTGGATGACATCTCGAACATTTGTTAACAGTTGTTGTGTTGTGGTACAACGATCGCCTTTTGGACATATGTTTTTGTGAAAACTTTATTTTGTTTTGGTTTTAAGAACCCACCCCCAAATTTTGTAAAAGTATTTTTAGAGTGTATCTTGTTTGTACATTTAACAGCGTCTACCCCTAAACTTTCAACTAAATAAATAAAAAACGAAGGATTTGCGGACATATTAAAATGTTTTGGTGTGAAAAATCTGCCTCCAAAGTTTGTAAAAGTATTTTCATCCACCCTATATATATTCTTTTCACTCCAAGCAAGGCCAGAGTGCCACTAGAACGCAATGGGTTACAGAAGTTGAGAGAAAGTGTAAAGAGGAGTATTTGAAGAAAGTATATAGAGAGGGATGGATATCAAGACCAAGGCATCAAAAGATATCGATTGACATTAGATATGAATATTTGAAGATTAAAGCTATCAGGGAAGCAAGTAGGAGGAAGGGAGTTCCACTGTCGGGAAGTGTAAGAGAAGAAGCTCTTGGAGTAGAAGAGGCTGGTACATTTAACTCCTTCAACAATGAAGGGCTATATTAAATACATGCCGCTGGGGTACCAGTGAAAGGAGCTCTGCAGAGCAGTTGTGATGGAAATATTTGTAGAAAAGACAGAGGGAAGCCACAGCATGTCTGTAAGAATGTAACTGTAGAGGAGATGCCAGGTCAGGACCTATCACATTGCATATCCGTTTCTGGATCTTGTCGAGAACCTCGAGAGGAACAACGGGTGCATTAGACCATATATGGCAACAGTATTCAATGCAAGGACGAATGGTTGATTTGTACATTTGAAGGATGGACTCAGACGAGAAAACCTTGTGGCGCGACACAGAGAACCACCTCATATATATATATATATATATATATATATATATATATATATATATATATATATATATATATATATATATATATAAGCTTATCACCCCAAGCAAGGCTGGAGGCCACTAGCACGCAAGGGGTTACAGAAGATTTGGAGGAAGAGCAGATAGGAGTGGTAAAGGAGAGGATGTGGAGAAAGATAGTGGCTCGATCAAGGCAAGGGGGTTACAGAATATTTGGAGCGAGAGCAGATAGGAATGAAAGGTGAAAGGATGTGGGGAAGGGAAGTGGATAGATCAAGGCACCTGGAGATGTCGATTGGCGTTACACTTAAATAGTTGGAGATTGTATTTGTGAGAGAAACAGGAATAGGGAAGGGAGTTGCACAGGCGAGATGTGCGAGACATGAAGCTATTGGAGTAGAAGATACGTCTACATCTAACAGTTTCAACGGTGAAGGGATGGGAACGGGATGCCAGCCTCGTAGGACGTTTAAATTCATGAGGCCTATGGACCAGCGAAAGCAGCTCCTCGGAGCAATTATGAACACTAAACTATGGAACAGAAAGAGAGTTTATATATTATATAATATAGATGCCTATGCGTGTGCCTGGGCCAATGTGCAGAACCATTTAACTGATTCACGGGCTATTCTTCATCCGCCCAAAGATACTGTCATGGTGCTTTCAGTGGTTTCCGTCTGCTAACCCTATCATAGTATCACTATCCCTCCTCAGCCACCTGACCAGCATACGTGCCGTGCAAAGCAGCGAGAAGCTGTCATATTATCCCGAGAGCAGTGGACAAATATTGTGACATGCACGAAATATCATTGCACAATGATTGTGGCAGCAGAAAATAGAATAAATGACAAGCTTGAAGCAGAAAGAAAAAAAAATTTAACAAATAAAAGAAACACTGAAATAAAAAGACAGGGAAATGGCATTCATTTATATTGAGTCTTGGGCTGATATTGGGCTTTGAGAATTCTTCAGAGAAACTAAAAAATTCAGTCGACAATGTTTCATTCCACACTAACTGTTATATATATATATATATATATATATATATATATATATATATATATATATATATATATATATGTATGTGTGTGTGTGTGTGTGTGTGTGTGTGTGTGTGTCGAAACACGAAATCTATTGAGTATCGATTTCAGTATTTTTGTTAAAATCTCGTATTATAAAAAATATATATACATAAATATATATATATATACATATATATACATATATAGATATATATATACATATATACATATATATACATTCACACATATATATATACATACACATATATATACACACATACACATGTATATACACATATATATATACACAAATATGTACACATATATATACATATATATAAATATATATACATATTTTCACACACATATATATATACATATATATATACATATATATATACACACATATACATACAGACATATACACACATAAATATATACAGACATATGTATACATATATATATACGCATATATATGCATATATATATGTACACATATATACACATACACACACGCACACACACACATACATACATACATACATACATATATATATATATATATATATATATATATATATTGAAAATATATTATGCGACGCGATGTCGTATTGCTATAAACGTTATTATTTAGTAGGCATGTTTCGAACAAAATCCTTCCTAAATTTACTATTATTTAGATTTCCTGTATAAAACTCAAACTCGCAAGGATAGATTTGCAGAGTTCCCAACGAGAAAGACCTGCTTTCCTTAAATAGGTAATTCTAAGCGTGAGCATACCAGTATAGGCGCATTCTGGCTCGAAAAATGGGTCTATCTGATGGAAAAAAAAGGCATACCGTTTCCATTCCTCCCGCGGGTACATTGTTTCATATATGAGGTAATATTATCATAAGTAGTATATATTACCGACGACGCACCGATGTGCCGTTTGATATGTGAGTCCATTTTACAACCAAGATTTGCACAGTAACCACAAGAATGCATGGTACAGCTTCGTATATGTAAAAATTTCAAAGATGCCCCCAAAATACGACAGTAGAAATTCCCAAATGAAAACTCAATAAAAGACAAAAATATCTATAGTTTTAGGGAAGAAAAATGGTTCTGGTGTACAATGTTTTCATAAGCAATCAATCCTATCATCCCAGCACCAATAATCCAATAATCCTTATAGAAAAGAAATTGGAAAACGTCCACCGGAGGGCCGTGAGGACCTTGCTGACATTCCACAACGACGCTCCAGTAGGTCGTGTATGAGCCAACGTGTTAAGGAAATAAAGAATATGGCAAGCAACCGAAAGACGCGTAACGATGAAAGATATAACGTTTATGGTATTAAGAATTGTATTCATTTGTTTTCTTACAAGGAATGGCATCGCTTGAACCATCGTGACCTCAAATATGGCGAGCGGGGAGGGAGAATGTGGCTTTATATTCTTTAGAACTTACAGCGTCTTTCTCAACTGGACATCTTTTGCCCAGTAGTTCATATATATATATATATATATATATATATATATATATATATATATATATATATATATATATATATATATATATATATATATATATGTATATATATATATATACACAAGTATAGTATTGGTGTATACGGAATAAATTCCAATAACCAACAAATACTATTCTTAAAAGAGTGCTCAATACAGAGTAGAGCAAATATAATTATTTATTCGAAAATTATAACATAAATATTTTATAAAATCACATTATAACATATAAAACATTTATGTTATCATTTCCGAATAAATAATTATATATATAAATATAAAAGTGAACATAGAAGTCAACACTTAGAGGCGACGGTCTGTTTCATGCTAGATTTTCTTTCTTCGTTTAATGATAATGTTATTAAGCTTATCAGACGATATGAGAAGAATTTACATAAAATAAATAGACAACACTTATCTATATTATTTAATGAAACATGTATGAATGAAAAAATGCTGCCTCAATACACACAATATATATATATATATATATATATATATATATATATATATATATATATATATATATATGTTAAAATTTTATGTGTTTGGCTATGTTAATACAAATAACCAACTACTAATATTATTTGTTTTACGGAATAGTGAATGTTACCTCGTATAAAATATTCAGTTTTCAAAAAACGACCGCATCCCATTCATTTGTCCTTCTCTAAATATTTTCGCGCCCTTTTTACTTCTTCTATTCTCTTTATTTATAAAGTGTGTGTAATTCATTCATATTTCCTCATTACTTTCTTTCCTCTTGTTTATTCGATTTTCATCCTGAAATTAAGGTCTTTTAATGGTTGTAAAATTTAAAATCGACCCGGCCATTTTGATAAAAACAAGTAAATTAAGATAGAAAAAAAACTAGTGCCAGCTTAATAATTGTGACATTCCATCGCATATATTCCAAGCAGGTTATTCCTACATAATGTAAACAGATAATATACCAGGGGGATTTTGATAAGAATGAAAGGACTAAATTGAATGATGCTTGCTGATAACTTCGTTACGTTAATCGGCAAGACGCTGCCTTTCTAATATTAGCCCGCCATCTATGCTTGATGGCGGGTCCAATTTTGTAAGTGCCAGCTTCATTGTTTCTAATCTATGCTGTTTAATTAACGGACGAAGAATAACAAAAACAAAATAACGCGTTCCGATTAAAGTAGAACAAAATCTAAGAAAAGTCTTCTGCTATGAATAAGAACTAGCACAATCATTTTACGGCTTTCCTCTTTGAATTTTCTGATGAATTATAATTCGTAATATAAGGATTGAATAAACTACTTCGGATCTGCACGATTCTACAATGCTTTACGAAATTCATTGTTACACTATTAATTATTTAAGTTTCGCATCTTCAACAAAATTTTACAATAACATAAAAATCATAAGGATTAATTTTGTTTTTAAATTATCGTCTTTATTGAACAAAGTAACTAATAATAACAAAACAAAAGTCATTGAAACAAAGCAAGTTCAGTCGACCAATGATGACAATTCCAGAACAACGTAACTATAAACAATTTTTTCTATCCTCTGCCAGCCGCTATGATGGAGAAAGCATTACCTCGAACCGTCGCCAGTGAGACACGCTGCAAGAGCCACTCCGTTTCGCGAGGCTCGTTCCTTAATCGAGACGCAATCGCGCCAGTCCTCCGAAGGAACACCATCGAACGAGGGCCAATAACCCCTGAAGTCTCCACTGCCACAGGAGTAAACAAAAAATTCTATCAGCAAGAGAAGAATATTTAACTAATTTTTTCATCTCTGCGTCTCGGGCGACGGACCCCGGCTCAGCCGCGAACCTGATCAAATTACCGGCCGAAAATGTATCCGCACAGGTCGCATCACAAATCAATGATTTACCCATTTTAAAAGGGAAAATGGTAATGCCATCCGGTCGCTTTCCATCATCAGGATAAATTCAGGACATCTTATAAAGAAATACAAAGAGTAAAGATTTTAAGAAATCTTTCCATTTCACTTAAGCAGATGTTAAACGTATGAGAGCATTATAGCCTCTTTTATCGCCGCTTATTTCTTTTTTTATTATGTAGACTTTCTTCTACTCAATTACACCTAACAGCGTCTCAGATAAAACTTTTCCGTCTTTCCTTAGAGGTGGGGGTAACGCACGTGCTAATTTACTAACTAAAAGAGGAAGAAGAATTATAAGATGCTGGGAATTCTCTCTCCATGAAATTTGGACAACATTTTTGTCATGTGTCTATATTTCTGAGATGATGTATTGTAACTATTTACACTATTTAACATTGTTCGGACTTTTGCCTTCGACTTTATTGCCATATTGACGACGTATAAATCTCCCCCAAATCCAGGAGGTGGTAGCACCAGTTAGGGTACCTGCTATAGGCAAATAGTGTGAACCCCCAAGCAAAAATCAAGAGTACTGATTTATAGTAAAATTACGAATATATTTTATGATCTATATAATACATATCTCAATCACAGAAAGTGTAGAATTATGTACCAAATATCTGTAGATGAAAGCCTAAAATTACTTCCAAAATATTTATATATTCACATTATATAACCCATAGAGATTAATACGCCTCGAAACAAACTCAACCAACCAACCAAAGTTTACTCACTGATGTTCCAAATGACACATGAACCAGCAGATAAAAGCGTTGGTTGAAGTAATCCAACTAATAACTTTATCGAAAGAGTTGTGAGTTCAATCCCTGGCCACAGAAGAGGGAACAAAAACTTAAAGAGTTGAGTTACTAAAGGGACTTAACTCAGGTATCAAAAAGGGGCAATGATACGTGGAATTAGAACAATCACCCACCGTGTACTAAATAAAGTCTTCGATTTCAAATTCCAACGCATATCACCTGAAGATGTCCGGAGCGTACAACGGCCGAGACGTCGTGGATGTGGCAATGATAATGAGGACAACAGTTGGTACGGTGTAAATAATTTTTTTTCGTCTTCCCTATTTCTATCTTCTCCTTTGATTATCTTATTTAGTTTTTCTGTAATTCATTTTCATGATGTTTTTTAGAAAAATTAATATCGGTTGAATGCATATTATTCAGTGGAGCAAGTTCAGGTAAAAACACGAATCTCTCAAGGTGATTTTCAAAACAGATAACTCATTTAGTTGCTGTTTATATTCTAATCAATCCAGATTCTTTACATATTTAAATACGACATTTCACATTATCATCATTATTGAGGTGTGATCTATATAAAAGTATTTATTGTTATTTAAAGGTTTGTTTGTTGAAGTTCTGTTTGGGCAGTTACGATAAAAGCTTGTTCGTTCTATTAGGGATTAAAACAAGAGTTAAGAGTTTTATTATGAGTGGTAAGCATGGTTTAGCCGATCATTTTTTAAGAACTACAAATGATGTTGTAAAATGTAAAACAATCATGGCAACTGGGAAACAAATAATTGGTAGATAACACCGAAATCTGAACAGATAACAACAAACACTGATGTTTGTTGAAGATTCTGGATGACTTACTCTGATAATTTAAAGATTTTATTTCGCCGATTAGTATTTCAGATCAGGAAAGCATTTATAAAGAAAGCTATTGTCTTGCTATTAAATATTCAGGCGTTGTACAAACGTGGCATTTTCGAAAATTACAAGTAGTCTGATAATAAGACCTTCTTTGAAAATATCTCTCTCAAAAGAAGTAATTGAAAATATCAACAACAAAAAAAAAACATGTAGAAAGTTCTTTTAATTGAAGAATGCCGTGATATTTTGGATGGACAAGATGGCAGAAGCAAAAATCGAGTCAATTTGCTGGCAGAGGTCGACCACGTCGATTGGGATATCAAAAACGCGAAAGTGGTGTGATATTTTAGGGTGACATAATAGGCGAGGGGGAGAGGGTATTAGAATGACAGTTCAAATATCTACTGATTTTTGAAGGCTGGCGTGGAGCTGTGGCAATAATAATGATATTTATGCATAAACATGCTTTATTAGATTTTGTCAAAAAAAGGATAAAAAAATTGAATACATTTGGTTTGTAAAAATTCCTTTGTTGAATTAGTCATTTTGCGTCCTGGATAAGCCATTTGTTTACTAATGTTCACAAATTACAAAAGCTAAGAGCCACTGAATGTAAAGAGTTATTGAATCGGCATGTTGTAAAAGCGTAAAGAGAGGAAGCAAAGGTTGTGCATATTTTAAAGATATGTAGGATAGATAACGGTTGAGCCTCGTTTTGAAGACGCCATGGTTGTAGTGATCAGCAGACTGTCCGTACTCAACAGTTGTAAAGAAGCCGGTAGCAGGAACTTAAATTTATTTATATACAACTAAAGGCTTAGGCCATAAATAAACTCCCACTGCGAGAAATGTCCTCATCAAAAACCTAGACTCCTTATCAAAACGAGGCGTCGACTGGTATCTAAACTACATTCAAAACCGCTCTTCCGTGACAGTTAGTCTAAGACTGAAGAGGGCTGCCATACGATTGTGCATATTGTTCTGAAATAGAATATACCCACATGAGGTAATTTTGGATTTATTGCTGCATAATATATATATATATATATATATATATATATATATATATATATATATATATATATATAGTCAAACCTAATGAGCCAGACAAACCTACCAAGGTTTCACTTAGGCAGATCGTCAGGGTCGGCTGGCTAAAGAGGCAACAGTGAAACGGTGTAAATATAGACGACAACCAAGACAACACCACGTGACCAAGGAAGAAGAGAAAAAAAAGACAGAGCAAAAGAAAAAGCAACACGGGGGGGGGGCGGTTATAGATTTATGATTGTTAGGTTTGCTCTACGTTTGTATTGAGCTCTTTAGTTAGTTGTTTACTAGTATCGGGTTTTTTTCTTTGGGCCTTGAACCTGTATCTGTGCGATTATTTTCGACAGACTTTCATGTTCCTGGCTCTTTCTTTTTTAAAACCTTTTTTTCCCTTCTTGATTGATTTGGCTATTGTTAAATCAAGAGTTCGAAGGTTTTTCGACACGAGTATAGTTATCTATATTATATATATATATATATATATATATATATATATATATATATATATATATACATATATATATATATAATATAGAAAAAACAACTGAAAAGTTGTAAATTAAAAAAAAATTGAAAGTTTTTTGTGAAAGTATTTATATATATATTTATATATATATATATATATATATATATATATATATATATATATATATATTTGATATTTCAGATCGGCCCCGATCTTTCATCAGAAATGGCTGTTTTTAGAAGTTTGTTTACATTAAGTAGCGTACGTCGCGAGACGCGGACGTCACGTGATATGGAATGCAACTGTGAATATTTCTAACGTAAAACTAACTGTAGCAATATTTTAGATGTTGTTTAAAAAAAATTTTAACTATATCTAACAAAATATTTTTGTTTAACTATTGAAATATTTATAAAGATTTAAAATACCCAAGTCTTTATTTAACCCTAGTTTATATGTATTTAATTTTAAGATCCAGTATTTTTCTTTTTTTCTGCGGGTGTATGTGGAACTGAAATCAGAATCTATCAATACACATTTACAGTTTTCTAATGAGTGTCCTAGTTGATTAAAATGTTCAGCTATGGGGGAATAAGGATTGTTTTGACGTATGGTTAGTTTATGGTTGCTGAAGCGAAATCTAAAATTATTGCCAGATTCACCAATATATCCACTATTGGGACATATTATGCAGAATAAATAGTAGATTGTATTATGGCTATCACGGGGCCGATCTGAAATATCAAATATATATATATATATATATATATATATATATATATATATATATATATACTTTCACAAAAAAACATTCATTTTTTTAATTTGCAACTTTTCAGTTGTTTTTTCTATATTATATACATATAAAGAAAGTATACGTAGCTTCTCATTATGCTATATATATATATATATATATATATATATATATATATATATATATATATATATATATATATATATATATATATTGGTGTTAGTCAGAGTTTCTACCACTGAGCCACATTCACTCGACAGAACGAGTCAGCCAAATCTAGCGTCTTGTTTTTACAATAGTAAACAAACGCCAAACAGCCAAAGTGATCCATTCATTTTGCTAGAGAGCTTTGCATTACGCAGGTGATCGTTGGTTTTAGAATTAGCTTGTCATTCAACAGTGCTCAATTGAAAATATATTTTCAATAACTAAATTATGTCATTCGCAGACAATACTGTTTCTCTGTATCACAGATGCTCAGTGCGACTAGACAATCGAATGCTTCAAGCTCGGATCGAAGCACACACACACACACACACACATATATATATATATATATATATATATATATATATATATATATATATATATATATATATACATATATATATATATATATATATATAAGGCTCAAACACTAATATTCCAATATATATTCATATATATATATATATATATATATATATATATATATGGGTGTGTGTGTGAAGAAATATAGCTTTAATGTATACTACATTTATATGATAAAGTGGTCAATATTGGAGATAGAGCTTATTTATATAGAACAGTGAACATTAAAGACAATACTCAGAGACGACACACTGTTTCATACTAAGCACAATCATCAGACTACATGCGATGTGCTTTTTCTCGTCTCTTTATATACACAGATCATTGCTGCATAGTCGGTATTCTATTATAACGGTTACATTAGCGGGAGTGGTTTGTTAATTTGTTTCTTATTCACTTTATTCATTTGGATTAATTTATTTTACTTGTTTTTTCTTATTTATTTTTATTTTATTTATTTTTATTTATACTATTTACATTATTCGGGCTATTGTTCTCATCTTTGTCGCCATATTTATTATAACTTTTAGGCCGTTGTACGCTCCGGCCTTCTTCAGTTAGCTGGAATGTTGGACTGAACCCTTTATTTCGCTCACTGGGGTAGACTGTTCTAGTTCCACATGTCATGTTTAACGGATGTCAGTTATCAGTTATCGCCTGTTAATTCTCTCCAAGTTCTCCACTGCCTTCATCAGATTGAACTCACTCATTTGGGTCCTGTCACTGGATATAACTAATGCCTTTATCCACTGTGCCATGTGTCCTTGAGGACATCTGTGTATGAATTTCTGGGTATTATAAACCTAATGTCGAGTATATATAAATAACGGAGTAAAATTTTGAAATGAGTTTGTTTTGGGCTGAGAAAGTAATTATCGCTACTTTTTCCTCGAAGCACAGTTTGCAGTTTTTTTGGTTGATTATTGTAGTCTATTCTAACGGTTACTTGTACGCGCATGCGCGCGCGTGTGTGTCTGTGTGTGTCTGTGTGTGTGTGTGTGTGTGTGTGTGTGTGTGTGTGTGTGTGTGTGTGTGTTTTATTAATATAAAGTGTATTTTGTTTCGTAGGAATACCTATTTGATAAAATTGCCCTGTCGAAAAGGGAGATGCAGCTTCGATCCTCTCGGAGGCTCAATCTTTCTTTAGTATGGGCGGTTTGTTATTAGTTTCACTGTTTAAGGAAATAAAAAAATAAGGTATAGCAATATATATATATATATATATATATATATATATATATATATATATATAATTATTTATTCGAAAATAATAACATAATTATGTTGTAAAATCACTAAAGAATAGCCATTTTGTTTCAACACTTCTGGTGTCTTATCAAGTGATGGTGTTGAATGTCTCATACGATCGAATAATATTTTATATTTATTAGATTGCATGAGAAATTGTATAAAAAGCTAAATAAAAACACCTTGTCTATCCTTTTCAGTGAAATGTGCATGAAAGAAGGATTGCAGCCTAAATACACAAATATATATATATATATATATATATATATATATATATATATATATATATATATATATATATATATATAAAGTAAGCAGTAACAAAACTAATATACTGTCGTTATCAATGTCTCGAAAATGTTACATTTTAAAAAATTGATCTTGCTTTTAAGGCAAAAATGCAGTAGACTAATTAATGACTCCATACTGCAAAGTAATCATATTAGGAGATATGATATGAGTATATCTCGCTAAAGTCTGAAGGTTTGTGGCAATGAGTAAAAACGAGGAAATATACCGAGACTCTTGTTCCAGAGAGAAGTGATTTTCTCCCCATTTCCTTGACTGATAACTGACTTTACCCGCCAATTTCCAGTGGTAACGCGAGACCTGGCTTTGAGACCATTTCTAAATCGATTTTTCTGTTGTACAAGCGGACTGAGATCAAAGCCAGTGACTTCGCAATGATTGAAGCCTTTTTACTCTTATTTTCCTGTCGTCATTAGCGCACAAAAATCTATGTAATCGCGATGAATGCGATTATTTAAACATTAAGAATAATTAAAGTCGCCAATTATTTCTGAGTCAATTATTTCTCTATATGTCATTGTCAAATATTATGTGTTTGGGAAGAGGACTCGAAAGGACCGTTGCTGTTCCCTCCTGAGTCGAGTCGGTTTCTTTCGTTAGGTTATTTTCTGCAATATTCTGGAGACGAATATACAGTGTTGTTCGATAAAAGTGACTCACCTGATTTCTTTTTACTAAATGCTCTCTTCTCTGATGAAACGAAATTTGAGCTAAATTCAAAGGATAAGCGATCTAAAATCCGAAGAAGCAGCTTTGAAAGCTCTTTGAATTTAGCAGTAAGTACTGTCAAGCATCCATTCAGTATAATGTTCTGGAGATGCTTTTCTTTTCATGGAGCTGGTTTCTTAAAACCTATTGAAAAGACCCTCAGGAGCGATCAGTACAAGAGAATCTTTTCTGCTCCCTTCTGCTGAAAGGGTGCAAATCGACCCCACCAAGCTCATTTTCATGCAAGATAATGCTTCCTGTCACAAATCAAAATTGATGAAGGAATACTTTGATGAGAAGCAGGTGAGTGTTATGACATGGCCGCCCCAATGTCCTGACCTCAAGCCCATAGAAAACATATGGAGCATTATAAAGTACAGGCTCTCGAGAAAGCAGTTGAGCAACAAAGAGGATTTGATTGTGAATTTCATATCCGAAGGGAATTCAATGCTTGGAGATGAAATTTGCCAGAACCTAATCAAGTCAATGCCAAAAAAGGATTGAAAAGGTTATTCAAAATAAAGGAGGACCCATAGATTATTAAATATTTCGAACTATATTACCTATTATAAATAAATTATACCTCTATTATTCTTTATTTAAAGCTGTTCGGTTATGTTTCTATTGATTGCTAGTTGCAGGAAATAAGTGAGTTACTTTTTGTGCACAGAGTTTTTCCCTAAATCTCATTAATATCCAAAATTATAATTATCAATAAAATTGCTTAGGGTGAGTAAACTCTTTTACTAGGTGGTTGGGGAGAGGTCTTTATATTAGTAAGATTAAAAATTAGTTTGACCTGAAAAACAATAGGTGAAAAAAAAATTAAGCAAAAAAAAATCAGGTGTGTCACTTTTATCGAACAGCACTGTACTTAAGTTTGATTGTCTCTGCCTCTTCTTAAAAATTCATGTAAAATTAAATTTTGTCTGTGTCCGCACCTTACATCAGTAGAACAAGATAGGCTCGGGTTTAGTTCTGGACTTCCCGGCTGAGAATATATTTGTAATATTTTTCAATTTCCCTCTTAGCTTTATTATGGGGGAATAGTCCTTGGGATTACAACCCTGCATCACACGTTCCTCATTGCACTAAAGAGGGTTGCTACATACCAAAAACCAACTGGACAGTGGTCGTTAGGACTGGTCTATTCTTGGTCTTTACCCATATGTATACGTATGAGCACACTACATAAAAAAATCAACCTCGTATCTAGCCCCCGAGGGAAAGTGAAAAAATACCACTCAACACTATCAATACGTAATTGAATTTTATCTTCCTTTTATATACAGGGTGACTGAAAAGTAACTACCTATTTCATGTATGATGGAGTCTTCCGTCATGTAAAAATTATAGTTAGACGTGAGAGTCCATCATATATAAAATAGGGAGTTACTTTTAAATCAACCTGTATAATGCTCACAAATATTATTTAATTTCCATAATAACTTTCAACAATTAAACTCAATAAATATTTTTGTGTGCTATTTACTTTCTCTGTTTATTATTCGCATTTTAGAATTTTCCACATAGAAATAATGATTCTGTTAATTAAGAGTTTAAAAAATTATTTTTGCTTTCATTGAGATAATTTTTATGCCTTGTCAAAATTTATCCGTAAGTTAGATATCCTTCCATATTCAAAATAAGCCTAGTTGTCGTCTTATATTTCACATTAGTGAAGATTAGTCGATTGGAACTGAAATAAAAGTAATAGCTTTATCTATGTAATTAGATTTTGTTAAAACTATACCGAATTTATTTTTTAAGTAAAAAAATTGTAGGTCTGTAGAAGTAATTAATAATATTAATAATATTAAGAATTCATTAATAATTTATTAAAATGGTTTTTCTTACAGTCAAATCTATGTAGTTATTTCCAGAGTAGAACTTGAATTCAAATGACTAAAGGAACTTCCGAAAATAGATGTCTTTCGGAAAATGCTGTTTTCAAAGTGCAATCGGTAAATTGTCGCCATTTTATAATTTTAATTTTGCGCATGCGCGTTCTTTATTTTTTATTTTGTCGACTGGACAGTATGACAGGGTCAGTTGGGCATCATCTGCAAGAGAAAGAGCTCCCATGATGCAATTCTCTCCGTCAGAAATTTGGAAATGGTATGCGGTACTGCATGGCATTCGCGCCAGAAACTCCAATACAAACATTTCAGATTGTTTGGGTGTCAGTCTAAGGAAAGTTCGGAGTATTCGGAAAGAGGTGGATGAGATATCCCGTCAACATCATGGTGTTTTGTGTGACCACGAGTCATGTCGACGTTATACCCCCATTCATCTTCCTACAGTGCCTCAGACTCAACATGGAGGCCTACATCAAGTACCTTGAGGATGTAGTGCTGCCATAGTTCAAGTGTGTGCCTTCTGGAAGACCCCATGTCTGTCTACAGGACTCTTCACCATGCCGCACAAACAGGAGCACCTGGCTGTCAGACCAACGCCTTTATCCACTATGTCATGTGTCCTTGAGGACATCTGTGTATGAATTTCTGGGTATTATAAACCTAATGTCTTCAGCAACCATTTTTACCGGTGCTCATATTGCAATTTTTGCTGTTATCATTGCTGTTTTTACCAGAGTTTATATTGCAACTTTGTTGTTATTATCGCCAATGGTATTGGAAAATTCGTAAACTTAAGGAATCAGCACATATGCTAGGCCACAAAAATCTCCTGATCCGACCAAGCATAGAAATGAATACAATATGGGAACCAGTAATAAGGAGTGCAAGAGAAAAGCGATAATAACAACAAAGTTGCGTTGGTTAGATCCAGTGACAGGACACAAAGTGTGTGAGTTCAATACCTGCTTAAGGCAGTGGGAAAATTTCAGAGGGAAATTAACAGGAGATAACTGATAACTGACATTCATTAAACATGATACGTGGAACTAGGACAGACTACCCCAGTGAGCGAAATAAAGGGTTCAGTTCGATATTCCAACCACCTGAAGAAGGCCGGAGCATACAACGGCCGAAACGTTGTAATAAATATGGCGACAAAGATGAGGACAGTAGTCCGAATAATGTAAGTACTGTTTGTTTTAATCGCGATAACTCCAAAGCAAGGCAGTCAACCACAAGGGGTTACTGGGCGTGGACGTATTATAAATACGAAACATTACTAGGGAGCGACAAAAAAGAAGAGTAATCAGGAGGATAGTAGATAGCGATTGACATTGCATTTAAATTTATTAAGATTAAAGTTGACTGGAAAGCATGGAAAGAGCGGTCGACTAGCGAGATGTGCGAAGAGAGAATCTGTTAGCATAGATTTTACGGCTATATCTTGCCAAATGAAATGTTGATGAGAACTCGACTACACAGTAGTAATGCACTGACATTCATAAACTATTCATACCATAGCGAAGAACTCATCGAAACAATTAACATGAAATTATTTATAGAAAAGGCCCAGAGATGCAACTTTACGGTGGTGTGAAAGTGACTGAAGCCGAAATGCCAGATCAGGACCAATAATATTGCTGATTCTTCTTTGGATTTTATCAAGGATCTCTAGATATTTAGCAGGAGCTCTGGACTATATGTGGCAGCAATATTCCAAGCATAGACGAATGGTAGACTTTTAGATATGTATGATAGATTCTGTAAAGAAAGATTGTCTAGCACGATACAGAGAATTAATTTTCTTAGCAGCTAACATAGAAATGGATTCAATATAGTCACTGCACTTCATCTCAGCAGAGAACGTTAGCTCGAGAAAGATCAATGAGTCAGTCCCCTGGAGATTAGCATCGGGGCTTCCCATATGATTAATAGAGAACAGTTTAGTTTTGGAGGCTTTAACATTAACAAGCTATCCTTTGCCCCAGTTAACTGAAGGTCGTTTGGCATTAGAACAATAACTCTTCTCCCGATAATTAATAAAGCACAACACCTACTCCAGTCACACCTGCCTTCTCTTATTTTCCCTTTTGCTTAAACCGCTCCGGGGCGTACATGAATCTTCTTGTTATCATCTACTTTTACAAGAATTGCAGTAAATGGACAGGAATCCAGACTCGATAGACTCAAAAAGAGTCGCCAAATCCTTGCATGGAGTATTGCCGCCATATATGATCTCGAGCCCCTTTTGTTTGTCTCAAGGTCCTAGATAAAATCTAAAGACGGATATGCAATGTAATTGGCCCTCATCTGGCATCTCGGCTGCAGTCGCTCTCTCACAGACGTTCCGTCTCCACTCTATCTTTTTTTACAAATACTTTCACGGTAACTGCTCCAATGAGCTGCTTTCGCTGGTTCCCAGACTTCATGAATTTAAGCGTTCAACTAGGCTGGCATCACCCTTTCACTGTCGAAACTGTTAAATGTAATCGTCTCTTGTACTCCAATAGCTTCAAGTCTCGCACCTCTCGCCTGTGGAATTCCCTCCACTCTTCCTGTTTCCCTGATAGCTATGATCTCCAACTATTCAAATGTAATGTCAATCGACGTCTCCAGATGCCCTGATCTATCCCATCCTTTCCTCTATCACTCTTCTTTGCTCTCTCTCTCCTACTTTCAGTAACCCTTTGCGTGCTAGTGGCTTCCCACCTTGCTTGGTGTGGAATGCTTAAAAAAAATCCTTGTGAGTAATGAATTATTTTACACCCTGCAACCCCTTTATCACAGAGGAAACATCGCTGTCCTCACGCAGCTCTACCGCTATATCCATGGAAAGTGCTCAGATGATCTACATCAGTTCTAGTCTTCACGGGTAAAAATTGCCATGCGACGCGCATTGTAATCGACCACCCTCATACCGTTCGTATTTAGTGAGATATACGTTCCACTCCAGCAGCTTATTCCCACGAACGGCTGCTTTTTGAAACCGACTCCTCAAATGATGCTTCCACGATCAATACAATCAGAAATTGTTCAGGCCTGTAGGATTATCTGTTATTTTCCCCACCTATCCTCATAAACTATACCTCTGTAACACTCTATAACTCGAGTGGCTCTAGGGCCTTGTACATGATACGCAAGTGCGACAGTCAGCTGAAACTTGATCAGTTATTTCCTTTAATTCTTTGCTTCTTTTGATATCTTTTTTTTTAATTTGGAGAATCTATTGAACTCCGTGATTTCAAATATTGTGATATCGGATTTCAGAAACACGACACATCGCCAACAAAACTACGAATCAAATGTTTTTTTTTTCTTCTAAGCCCGAATATGGAAATATTTTCCTCGACTTCCTACTCACAATGTTCCCATCGATTTTTGCCTGGGAGGATAAGGAAGACGCACTACGCATGAAAAACATTTGAAACTTTTGATAAGATCGAAACCAGGATTTTAATACGATTTCTTCCTTTCAAAAGCGGATCATGGATTCAGGCCGATAATTTCATAATTTCCCTCAGCAATGATCTTTATAGTCGGAAATATATAAATAAATTAATAAAATCAGTGCTCAACTGTTCTTAAAATACATATATGCATAAATACAGATATATGATGATAAGATAAAGAACAAAGTCAGACTGTCGAATTCCGATCCATATTTGATATTAAACTCATACATACATACATACATACATACACACACACACACACACACACACATATATATATATATATATATATATATATATATATATATATATATATATATATATATATATATATATACATACCCCCACATGTTCGTGTATGCAAAAAAATTCAAACTTACTTATATTACTATATTTTACCCATACCCACCCATATTATATACGAACTCACCGGTTGTAACAGCAGAATTGTCCAAATCGTGTAATACTATTCCATCCTCAAAGTCCATTCAAGAACCATCAAGAGAAAGGTAAATACGTTTAAAAAAAGAGGGAAGAGTAGAGAGAAAATCTGGATCAGGGGATCACAACAGCAAAAAGGATCATCATTTAAAATCATTTAGAAATAAAGAAATCAGTTAAAAAATCCAACTCAACCTATAAGACGTTTGTCATGTGAGAAAGGAATTTCACCTTTGACATTGAAAAAAGACACGAAAATGAATTCGGACGTGAAACGTTGATGGCGAAGATCATTTTCAATTAGTTGTAAAGTAATTCTGGCATAATATATATATATATATATATATATATATATATATATATATATATATATATGATTTTCAAACTTAGCAGATTGTTGATTATCACAGTGTGGGATATTTAATAAAAAATGTTATGAAACCTGAACAAAAAAATATGAATGGAATCAGTAATATTATAGACCACTGGTCAAAATCTTAAGACCATATAGCAAAGGGTTAAAAAATATAAAATACTGTTACTTTAATCGAAATATATTTGCGAAACATTTACATTTAATTAGAAAATGTAGTTTATCAACAAGCAAATGCAAATTTTAAGCTTATAATTGATTAATTTAAACAAACATTGAAAAAAGTTTTTTTTTGTTTGGTCATAAAGATAAGACCATGTGCGAAAAAAACAAATTACTGGACAAAGATTTTAGAACTAGTCAGTGTGCTCATAGCTCCAGGCGTGTAGACATCTACGTGGGTCATTTCCAGTATAAAATTGCAGATTTTAAAATGGCTCAGGGTAAAATTTGAACAAAGTTCGAACATGGCAGGATTGTTGAACTTCAAAGACGTGGCCCTTCGCAAGGGGCCATTGCAAATGAAATTGGCCGTAGCAGAATTGCCATTGATAACTTCATTAAAAATTCGGATGCGTATGCGTCTGAAGTACCAAGCGGTCGCCCCAATAAAACTCCGCCATCTCTAGACAGAAAGACATACGTGAAGTTGGATACAAGCCTACTATCAAATCAGTAAAAAAGCGAATACAGATTCTGAATGCAGATCGCGAACAATTCGACGCCATTTAAATAAGAAAAGGTTTAAAGAACTTCAAACGGCTACAGAGGCCACGCTTTCTTCTTCGCCATAAAACCTCCCGTTTGCAATTTGCTTCCGATTATTAAACTTGGTATGCGGATAAATGGAGGTGTTGATTTCAGACGAGAAACAATTCAATCTTGATGGCCCAGACGGTTTTCAGCGTTACTGGCATGCAAAAGATGTCTCAAAAGCAATTTTCTCAACACGACACAGTGGAGGTGGATCAATTATGGTGTTTCATATTCGTACAGTGGAACTCTTGGGTTACAGGAGGTAAAAGGTCGTCAAACATCTGCTAGTTACAATGACATATTAAGAGATTCATCGCTAATTACTGAAGGCCATCATCTATGTGGAGAAAACTGGATTCTCCACCAGGACAATGCTTCAATCCACAACGTTGCCAAGATCAAAACTCAATCGAAAATGTTTGGAGATAGATGGCAAAGGATGTTTATAAACATGGATCGCAATTTGAAACTGTGGATGCTCGTTGTGCTACAGTTTATGCATCCTGGGGGAGCATCCCATGCACCCTCATGCAGATGTATGCCAAAGCGAATTTTCGAAGTGATTCGGAAAAATGGAGGATATACTGAGAATTAAATTGTCCTTGTGACTTATTTGTTCTGTATTTGCTATTTTTATTTCCATGGTCTTATCTTTATGATCAACAAAAAAATCCTTTTTTCAATGTTCGTTTACAATAATCAATTAAAAGCTTAAAATGTTCACTTGTTTGTTGATAAACTACATTTTCTAATTAAATGTAAATGTTTCGCAAATATATTTTGATTAAAGTAACAGTATTTTATATTTTTAAACCCTTTTGTACCTGGTTTTAAGATTTTGAAAATATATTTTTAAAAAAATCAAATTTGAATTTAAAATTCCCAATGTCCTTTTAAACATGTTAATTGTATCAATGTAACCTGATGAAGACTAATCTAACGAAACCCGTCACAAGAAAATTATTTCCACTATTTATATATAAAGAGAGAGAGAGAGAGAGAGAGAGAGAGAGAGAGAGAGAGCGAAACCATGGATTTGTACCCAAGAGGTTATGCCCCCCAGCTGCTGATTGCGACGCAGCATCTGTTATTTATGTATAGGACAACACAGGAATGACAATCGCGATTGCAATGAATGCATGTGAAGTCTCTCTCCACTGATGTCGCATTGTTGTTTTCTTTCCCTCAAGTACGTTTCTCCTCGCCTTGATCCAGCCGTCGGTGTAAATCGCGTTTCCAACTTTTAGCGATCGCTGGC
Organism: Acanthosepion esculentum; assembly: GCA_964036315.1. Lineage (NCBI taxonomy): Eukaryota > Metazoa > Mollusca > Cephalopoda > Sepiida > Sepiidae > Acanthosepion > Acanthosepion esculentum. The sequence continues at coordinate 103,839,616 of OZ038496.1, forward strand.
GACATCTTTCCACCTCACGATGTCATATTGTTCATCGTCCTCATCTCCCTTTTGCAGACGTCTCGAAGATTATATATATATATATATATATATATATATATATATATATATATATATATATATAGAGAGAGAGAGAGAGAGAGAGAGAGAGAGAGAGAGAGAGAGTTTAAGATCTCTGTCTGATGCCAAATCTGTCGCGTTTCGATCCCGGCATGAAGCAATGGACGTCTAGCCACACTGCTGAGTTGCTATACACGAAACAGGATTGTATGCATATATATATATATATATATATATATATACATATATATATATATATATATATATATATATATATATATATATATATATATATATATATAAAGTCAGAGAGAGAGATAGCATGCTTGTTAAAGATATTCGAGAGATAAAAGAACAGCATAAATAATAATATTGATAATAAAACTTATAATATTTATTAATTACTAGTAGGCCTTTTGACCAAATGGAAGCATGGTGACAATCTTTCTATACTATTATATATATATATATATATATATATATATATATATATATATATTGATATAATGGAATATGCATGCACCTCTGTTCCCCCCACAGGAATATGATGTCAGTCATAAATACAAACTGACGGAGAGACCAAGAGAGACAGTCTAATGACGAGGCCCATTGGACTATACTATTGGCTATCCTATTGGTCTATACCTATTACCTAAGCATATTGCCTACGACGAGTACCAGTCGATTACTGCTACTTGCAAGATTGTACTACTTAGCTACTTCGATCAAATATATCCCTTTCCGGGACATATCAGTTGGCGACGACATTCGAAACGATCTCACAAGGTAAAACAAAAGAAAAAAAAAGTACAGTCGACAACACGTACTAACGTAGAACGTTAGACTTGTTCGACGCTTACAGAAAGTAAGTAATTTTTCCTCATGTTTTTTTTACGCTTATTGACGAGAATCGTTAGAAAAACTTGTGCAAACGCTTACAGAAAGTAAGAAATATGTGCCCCTTTTGTATGGACTTAAAAATTATTGTCTACTAGAGCAATTTGTTTTCTTGTGAATACATTGGCAGAATGGAACAAATTGCGGAATTAGCTAAGGTGCTACAAGTCACTTTACAGCAACAATTCCAACAGTACAACAGTTCCAACAACAGCAACAACAATTTCAACAAGAACAACAATATATTCAACAACAAGAAAGTTTTGAAAAGTTATTCGAACAGGCAAAAGACAATAAAGCACTTTAGGAAGAGGTGTTATCTAGGACAACAAACAACAAACTCGGTTTTAGATTTTTTTTCTGCGGAGGGTTTTTCAAATTCACTCTCTGAATTGAAGTACGAGCCTGGCAGTTGTTGAACGTCTCCGGCTTATTTTCGTAGGTTTGAAAAAATATTTACGAAAAGATGCGAACAATGGTCCAACGAGGAAAAAATTACTCTATTGTTGCAGAAGTTGGGAACAGAAGAAAATACGAAATACACGAATTTAATCCAACCCAAAAAGCCAGAAATGACATTCAGCGAAACAGTTAAAATTTTGTCGAAAATTCTCGATAAAAGAGATAGTCTGTTTCATATTCGATACAAGTGTCTAAATATCATAAAACAAGAGGATGATGATTGTCACGTATGCAGGTATGGTTAACGCATAGTGTGAGGCGTTTGAGTTGAGTTTTTTAGAGTTGTCAAGCGACATGTTCAAGTGTCTAATTTTTGTGCAAGGTCTAACGACACCGAAGGACAAAGAAATTAGATCAAGAATTCTCTCTATCATGAAAAGAGATCCGGAGATAACGCTATAAAAAGTAACGGAAGAATGTCAACGAATTATAAACATAAAAAAAGATAATACTCGGATTGAGAAGAAGAACTTTTCGCGAATACAAACTGTAAGACAACAGAAGTGGATACAAAATAGAGAAAGAAAAATTATGCAGTTCGCGTGGAGGACAGCATATAAAGAAGGGTAGTTTCTTGAGGGATAAAAAATGTTTTAATTGTGGGCGTGTAGGCCATAAAAGTTCCCATTGTCGGGCAAAACAGAGAAATGAAAAATCAAAGTCTCAGGCAAAAACGAACGTAGTTTTGTCTAAAAACGGAATTAAGGAGGGTCAAAGAAGAAAATACCTCAATGTAATAATAAATGGTCAGACCGTAAAATTATTACTCGATTCAGGAAGCGATATCTCTGTGATAAACGAGCAAACATGGGAAAAAAATCGGCTACCCAGCGTTGACGAAGACAGAAAAATTGCTAGAGGAGTGTCTGGAAAAGAATTCAGTTCCGAGGTGAATTAAAATGTAACATTTCGTTCATGGGAAAGATTCACAAATCGAAAGTATATGTACTCCCTGGCTCAGTAAACCTCTTTGGTACAGACTGGATAGTATTGTTCAATTTGTGGTAATTACCAGGAAATTCTTTCTGTAACAAAGTGAACGTCATAAAAAATTATAAGACGAAGCAAACAGAAAAATTTATTACGGATTTGAAAAAGAATTCCCTCGTGTTTTTTTCAGAAGGACTAGGTCTGTGCACAAAAACAGAAGTCAACTTCGAATTGAAAGGAAATGTTAAACTAATCTTTGAGCCAAAGAGAAAAGTACCATTTTCGACGCTAGATACAATAAATGAGGAATTAGAAAGGTTGGAAAAATTGGCATAATTTCAAAAATTGATTACTCGGATTGGGCGTCTCCAACCGTATATATAAAAAAGAAAACCCGAAAAATCAGAGTGTGAGCTGATTTCTCGACAGGCCTGAATGACTGTTTAAAAGACCATACGTACCCTCTACTGTCTTCGGAGGATATATTCACTAAATTGAACGGAGGTAGTGTTTTCAAATTTGGACTTCTCGGAGGCTTACCGTCAGGTAAAGTCAGTGAAGAATGCTCAAAGTACCTGACAATAAATACTCATAAAGAGATTTTTAAACTAAATCGTCTCCCTTGTGGATTGAAGGTATCTCCAAGCCTATTCCAACAAATAATGGACACAATGTTGGCTTAGATGACATTTTGATTAAAAGTGAAAACGAGGCCCAACACAAAGCGCATATTAGAGGAGTATTTCAGAGAATTGAAAAATAAGGGTTCAAGCTGAGAGCGGAGAAATGCGAGTTCTTCTTAAAGAAGATAAAATATTTAGGGCAGATCATTGAGAGGAAAGGAAGAAAACCGGATCCAGAAAGGGCTGAGGCTATAAAAAATATGCCAGCATCGGATAATTTGGCTAAACTCCAGGCGTTCTTGGGATTAGTACGTTACTATAGTATTTATATCCCAAAAATGTATGATATAAGTGCTCCTTTAAATAATTTGATGAAAAAGGGCGCAAATTGGATATGGTCGAAAGAATGCGAAGATGCGTTTAAAAAAATAAAAAAAACTGTTTATTAGCAGACCTATCGTTGGCGCATTTCGACCCGAAGAAGAAAATGATTGTAGCAGCAGAGGCTAGTAATGAGGGACTAGGCGCGGTAGTGTTGCATAAATTCGAGGACGGATCTACGAAGCCAGTAGCACATGCCTCGAGAACGTTAGTGCCCGCGGAAGGAAATTATAGCCAACTCAAAAAAGAGAGTTTGGCAATAATCTTCGCTGTAAAGAAATTTCACAGGTTTATATATGGAAGAGAATTTACTCTGCAAACAGACCACAAACCGCTGTTAACAATATTTGGTTCAAAAAAGGTATACCAACTCAGACGGCAAATCGACTACAGCCTTAGGGTATAATTCTATTGAATTATAATTTCAAAATGGAATATGTGCCTTCAAAGAAGCTAGGTCACGCCGATGGGTTGTCGAGGTTAATACCTAAATATACGGAACCACTGGAAGAAACAGTAATAGCGGCGCTAAGAGACGAAAGTGAATTGTCGGGTCTGTTATGCAACACTATTAGAGAACTACCGGTTACTCTAGAAGATGTGAAAAAAGCAACAGAGAACGATGATTTCATTAAAAAAAATGAAAAAGCAATTCTGGTTGAACGAAAAAAACATCTTTCGTTGTAATGTGTATTTTTTTAAAAATATTTTGTTTTATTTTCCATAATTTTGTTACACGTGTTTCCGGTCTCGCGACCGTCATCAGGCAAAGCGTGGAGATTTCCACATATCATTAAAAATAATTAATTTTTTTCTTTGTATTTCAATGTTAAATATCCTTTTTTTGTGTTAGTGATCCAATGGTCTTTCTTGAACTGGCCAGTTCAAGAAAAATGTTTGGATCATTAAAATTTAAAACATCGAAAAACAAAGAAAAAAATTAATTCTTTTTAATAATATGTGGAAATCTCCACGCTTTGATTGATGACGGTCGCGAGACTGGAAACTCGTATAACAAAATTATAGAAATTAAAACATAATATTTTTTATAAAATCCACATCAACCAAAAACATTTGCGGTTTCTCTCTTCTTTTTAACATACACTCTTTTCTCTTGTTGGAACCTCTTCCCCTTATATATATATATATATATATATTAAGCGTATCACCCCAAGCAAGGCTGGAGGCCGCTATCACGCAAGGGGTTATAGAAAGTTTGGAGAAAGAGCAGATGGGAGTGGTAAAGGAGAGGATGTGGAGAAAGAGAAAGACAGTGGGTCGGTCAAGGCAAGGGGGTTACAGAAGATTTGGAGCGAGAGCAGATAGGAATGAAAGATGAAAGGATGTGGAGAAGGGAAGAGGATAGATCAAGGCAACTGGAGATGTCGATTGACGCTACACTTAAACCGTTGGAGATTGTATTTTTCAGGGAAACAGTAATAGGGAAGGGAGTTCCATAGGCGAGATGTGCGAGACATGAAACTATTGGAGTAAAAAAGACGTCTACATCTAACAGTTTTAACGGTGAAGGGGTGGGAACGGTATGCCAGCCTCGTAGGACGTTTAAATTCACGAGGCCTGGGGACAAGCGAAAGCAGCTCCTCAAAGCAATTACCGAGAAAGTACTTGTAAAAAAGGCAGAGCGAGGTAACATCGCGTCTGTGAGAGAGCGACTGCAGACGAGATGACAGATCAGGACCAATCACATTGCATATCCCCCTATATATATATATATATATATATATATATATATATATATATATATATATATATATATATATATATATATATAAGTGAACATTGAAGTCAATACTCAGAGGCGACAGGCTGATTCATGCTATACGCAATAGTCAGGCCGTCATTAAGTATATATGACAAAAAGTTATGTTCGCCGATGGCTCTCATTTCTTGTGAATTTTATCAAGGCAAATGAAAGGATTTTATTCATAAGCAAATGTAAAAATCTTGTTAATTTTTACACTTTTAAATTGAAGAAACGCTCATAAATATTCATCAGGTTAACTAAAAAGTCTGGGGAAATTATGGCGGAACGAAGATGGCCTAATTGTATGTCTTAAAAGTCAGTAAATGATTTTGTTGTTGATTTTTTTTAATGTATTTCATATTTAAAATATTTTAATGTATATAATCTTAATAACAATTTTATAATTATGTATGTTTGCTTGGGAAAGCGGCAATTCTTTCAGGGACGGAGATATTTGAAAATAAAACCCGCTTTGCATATTTATATTTTCATAAGACTCGATAGGGGAACTTTTCAAAATTTTCGGTCAATGTGCAAACCGATGTTTAAAATTGCTTTTAAAACATTTCAATTAAGCAGTTAAAAATCTTAAATCTCGATCGTCATTAACGATTTGTTGCATGACGTAAAAAGTGATTGTTAGCTTTAGTAAGAATAGATAATGAATTGAAATATTCTCGATTATGACACTTTCATTTTCGTCTGAGTGAATTATCATTAGTTTTCTTTTATGAAAACAACGGTTTTTGAAGTCGGGACTTTTACCTCGAAAATGCCGGTGGCTTGTGCATCGAATGAGCTGTTGAAATTTAAATAAGTACTGAAAAATGAGATAAGGGCAGATGAATGAATAAAATAGAAATAATGATCTGAAATTAAGGAGAATCTAATTTCTATAACGACTTGCATAATGCTTAAGCCGAATAACATTTTGTTTCGCCAATTAAGATTCTGTTCTGTTGGAATCATTTTATATTACTCAGATGTTTCATCAGTGAAACCCGTCCTGGGTATGACGATATGCTACATCCGAGTCCTGCGTAAGACGATAAACTACCTCCAGCAGCAAGGCCTCTGATCAGAAGGTTTTAAGGATCGTGGAACCACCTCTTAATTGCTGGCGTTTCCAGGTCCACCCCGACCCGGTGTGGTAGCACCTGTTAGGGTCCCAGCTATGGGCAAATAGTTGACACCCAAACTTATGTAAAAAATAGGTTTTAATAGCAGAAATACTTTGTAATAAAAGAAAATATTACCAGCAATAATATTTGAAGGGAAAATTATCATCAGCAATACTTTAAAAAAAACGTACCAGCAATACAAACGGCTATACATTCTTTAAATAAAAATATTACCAGCTATAGATTTCTTCAAGGAAAAATATTCCCAGAAATAGATTTTCGAAGAAAAACATATTACCAGCAATAAAAATTTTGTCGGCATTAAATAACCCATTGTGGTTGATTTGCCGTAAAACAAACCAAACCATCATTAAAACACATCAAATTAGATGTTTCCCAAATTGTCTTATATACGTACATGGTGTTTACCAAATGTTACCCGAATGAGAGCCTCCTCTTCATCTCTCGCATAACTTGTAATGGTTTCCGTCTCGTTTCGGCGTCCATGAGCCCTTAGATGATTCTTGGGACTACCATTCGTTTTCTTAGATATCAGGCATATATGAGTGATAAACTCTATTTTCTTGATTGGCTTGACTGAATGTGCATGTCCTGCGACTTTCCTCTGTACAACCATGTGCGTTTTCGGTGTAGATGTTGATTTGAAGATATTGTAAACAACACATTTATTGTCAGTGTGATGATGTGACAGGTTGGAATAATTGGATTGCTTCTGGTTGTTGTTATGACCTTTCGCGTGATTTATATAACCTCTGCCTTCCTCAACTACATACGATAACTCGTAGCACATATTTCCAACAATGCCGATCAGAGTGACGAGTACCTCTTCAGGAGATTCCAATGAATGCCTTCGACGTGCATCGACAAGGGCTTTGCATAACTCCCTCCATAAGTACCTCCACTGTACGATATATATTCACTTCATCCCAATGTCCTACATCTATGTCCAATGCGATCAGATTATCTTTCAAAATGATCTTGAAACCCCTTCTTCGGATTATGTTGGGGACGCTTTCTGGTCATCTGTTCACTGTAGAAAGTTGGGTCGCGAATCATGTTATCCCCATTCACACATCGTGTCCTCCCCGTCTGGTTAAGGATTATTATTGTTTCAATGCTGTTGCGTTCAAGTTTTGGGAGGACGACTGCAATTTGATGCTAAGTATACGTCTGAGGCATTTGGGTTGGAATCTCTCAAGCAATATTATATGCTTCCAATATTTTGTTCATGTTTTAGAAGACAACAGCAGAGACGGTAAGACACACTCAGAGACACAATCGGTAAGACACACTCTGTCGTAGACACACACAGTTTGCCAGTCTCCATTATATGTTGGTAAGTAATCATTTTCTGATTGTTTGATGTTATTCTTATTTTTCTTTTTTAATTTTACCTTACTATGTACATGTTAACTAAACCCCGAGTAATATTTGTCTTTCTTTTAGTTTTTCTGTCTTTTAATTTTTCTGTTTAATATTTGCACAATATTTGCGCATCTTAACGTCTTCGGAACTTCATTAATTCTTGCCCATAAATTTAATGGGAGTTATTACATCGTGGGTCATTGACATTTTAAAGTCTGTCCACTTTCCAAAAATGTGGTTGCTGGGACTTTAAATTTAAAAATCTTAAAACTGTCGACTTCTACCTGTTTCGCACTTCCTGTTCATAAACCTGCCTCTGATACATAATGCTTCCCCTTTGTAAGACTGAATTATTATTGTTTCCTCTCTTTTGAATAGATAACCTGCACTTTGCAGGCCCCTCTCATCCCTTAGATAACCTGCACTTTGCAGGCCCCTCTCATCCCTTAGATAACCTGCACTTTGCAGGCCCCTCTCATCCCTGTAACCATCTAATATGCTAATTGAAAGCGAGTAGAGATGCATATACATACCCGTGTAAACCTGGTTAGCCTCTACTTTTCTTATTGGTCACTCAGTCCTCAAGTATATACCGAAATTGTCTCGGTACCTTTACGTATCGGACTGGTACGATCTGGTTCAAGGATGAATTCTCTTGCCTTGACTTCTGGACAGACGCAACATGTCCACTCGGAGCATCACGCATGTATATTCTTTCCTGGGTTGATTGTCCCTTTATTAAGGGAGTTGGAGGTAGACGATAGATGTTGGGTTTCGGCGTTATCCGCTTGATAATCAGGGATTTGAACCTTCGAGTGAGTCGGAAGGAGGTTATCCTATCAACAGGTTATAATATCGGGGCTGGTATACTGCCATTTTGGAAATGGTTTCTGGACCGTGAAGTAGTCTCCGATGAAGGGTACTACTCCGGCCGTATCCCTGGATGACTCTCTCCAATATATTATTGTGGTATGTGTTTTTGAAAACTTATTAAATGTGTTAATATATATATATATATATATATATATAGAGAGAGAGAGAGAGAGAAATAGTGAAAGAGAGATAGTGAGAGTGAGGAGGACATGAGAGAGACGGATGAATAGAGAATGAAAAGTCGCAGTGTCTTTCAAAAGTTAACTGTTTACTGCCGATCCTTAATTAATTCTCAACAGAATGAGTTTCGTTGTACTTTTTGATAATGCTACGACCTGTCGATCTAGGAACATTTAAACACTTTGAACGCGTTGTATATCCATCACCTACTTTGTACGCATCAACTATCTTCATTAGGAGCTTCCTGTCAAGTTCACCCATCTTCGCCATTGTTGCAGAAAGAGTAAGTTATGATACGTAGCACTCACATATCCCATATAATAATTCGGAATACAATCTTTACTGCTCACCAAAATAACCGTAAGAATAATATAATAGACTACTCACTCATAAAATAGACTATCCACAATGTGTCACTGACCTGCATATATAAATAATCAATAATTCCTCTGGAGGCTCTGACTTCACTGTATACTTTTCGTTTTACATACGCTCTGTCCCTGATATTGAGCACTTTAACCCATAAATATAGCATACCTTAAGACTATATTTTATCATATATATATATATATATATATATATATATATATATATGTGTGTGTGTGTGTGTGTGTGTGTGTGTAATTTGGCAGCAACTTTTCTTTTAAACATGTAGTATTGAATGTTAAAGACAACATAGTCTTACATATTTTCTTTTGAATTTTCTCATATTCTCTAATGAGACTTTTTATTTGAAAATGGTTTCGAAATATGTATTGTCTATACGATGACCTAGCGCTTTCGAACATCATTGTTCATCTTCAGGGTCAATATTTTTAGTCAATATACATATATATATATATATATATATAAACAAATGAGTAAATAAAAGTAAATAACATTAACAACATTTACTCACTTTCGTTTATTAGTGTCCATTATAGTTTACATTTACTGACACAGTAAAATTAAAAATTATTTTACAACGTTCTTAAATTTTTATATATTCGAAACGTAACAATAATTTTACTTCTGGTAATAAATACATGCGTTATTTCGGAAAGGTTTTTCTTTCTGTCTTTATTCATAATATCCTGTATTTCGGAAGTTATTGTTCTTTTTTCCCCCGATACAAGTGAATATGTATTCATTCAAATAAGATATCTTTAATTATTGATCTTGCTAATCTTTCTGTAACATTTCGACTGTTGTTTTTATGAACTTCCAGAGATATCTTATATAGTTCTTATATATCTTTTACTGACAGTCTATCTATTTTACACCAGTTTAATATACAGAGATTTTCTGGGTTATTCTTTTAAATTGGCGTCTTTAAAGCACTTTTGTTAACGTAGCCAATATACAGCTATTAAATGATGAACTATCATTGTTTGGATCAATATATTTAGTTTAAAATCTCTTGGCTGTGATGGGTGTTACGAATAAATGTATTTTGTCCAAGAACTTACAATAATTCCTTATCTTTCCTAGACATTTTCCTAAAATCTGAAATGACCAACAATTTTGCTTCCTATAATATCAACGCTGAATATTATTCGATATGTTCTTTGTTGTCTCCTAAGTTTTATTCTGGTTGATCATTTCAATCACGGACCCAACCTAAAACCTAAATATTAAGTTCAGCCAACATAGCTCTACAATCATCACTAAAAATGAATGTTGAGAAAACTTTTGGCCAGTATTTTTCTTTTCGTTTGTTTATTTAAGTGTTTACTAAAACGTGTGCTGATTTTGTGTATTTTCATTCTACATCTTTTCACTCTATTAACATTAGCAGTACCATATTCTTGCTCTTTTTCTTCTTATCCAATGAAACTTTTCTAACTTCTTATCTGAAATCTTTTTTATATAATATTATTAAAGTCGTTTTTGTCTTTTTTTTAAATTTCCTCATTGATTGTTTTCTGATTACTGTTCAACATTTTCACGATTTCAAATATTTGTTCACATCTTATTTTCTATGTTTTAATTCAATATATATAATTATTGTCATATGTTGTAAGGATGGTATCATATAATTCTTACGCATCATGGTATTATCTAAATATGTTGAATTAAAAATAAAATGCCAATTTCCATACAGCAAGTTATGGTTTAGGTTGACCCTTTATCTTCCACTATCAATCCATCACAATTAACTGCTACCTCCTGCCTCCTCTAAACCTACAGACGCGAACTTCATTCCACAGCGTGGTTGAAAGGACAGACGACCACTCTCATGGTTTACCGAAATTGCCTACTCTCCATATGAGGTAAAAAGATTTATTTGATTATTAAATAAATTCCTCTGTATAAATAAAATACATCAAGGTCTTTTTTGTGGATTAGTTCTAATAGTTTTTTTATATTTCTAGGATCCACGTTTATTATATACCAAAGGATTTTCTACATTACCATATATATATATATATATATATATATATATATATATATATATATATATATATAATATGGATAAAACAACTGAAAAGTTGAAAATTAAAAGAAAAAATTGGGTCCTTTTTTTTGTGAAAGTATTTATTTATATGTTTTTAGATATTTGATATTTCAGACCACCTCGGTCCTTCCTCAGAAATTAATTGAATAACTGTATTTGGGAGTTTGTTTTAATTTGCAACTTTTCAGTTGTTTTATCCATATTATATACATATCAAGAAAGTATACGTGGCTTCTCACTATGCTATATATATATATATATATATATATATATATATATATATATATATATATATTTCATTAAAAACGACTGACAAGGTGCTTTTATTTAGTTTTTTATATAATTTCTCGTGCGATCTAATAAAGTGTTTCTTTTTAGATGATAAATTATATAAAAACTATCCGAAAGTTCTTTTTATCCGAGCGCTTTCGGCTATACATTTAGCCATTTTCAAGGATTATATTTCAACTGTTAGAATTAGAAATAGTTTGTTATATGTATGTTTTATAAAATGTTTCATTTTTTTGTTTCAAAACACGGTCAAGATATTATGTCCATGTTCAAAGTTAATATTGTTAAGTGTTGGTTTGTTTGTTTTTATTTGTACGGCTTCCATTATTTAATTGACTTGCGGAGGCTTTCAAATACTAGCACGCGGTGTCGCATGGATTTGAAGGCCCCCATGACACGTTGATGAAGCGTCTTTGCATTATTAATGTCTGATGTATAAATCAATTGTTTTAAGTTCTCCCACAGACAAAAAAAAACTTAGATAGAGATTGGAACAACGCACAGCTCATGAAACCGGCCCTCTTTCATGGTAGCTTTCAGCCAGTGCATCGCGAACAATGTAACTAAAATTTTCTGGAGCTCCATCATGCATGAACTACATTCATCTTCGTATTAGCAGGGCTACATCCGCTGGCAAGTCTGGAAGTGTGTTCGAAATAAAGTCCCTGGAGACAGCTTCTGTAAAGCGTGCTGGGATAAAATATAACCCTACCAGACAATCACCTACAATTCTATCCCACACATATTAATCATAAACTGATGCTGGTGTCTAGCCTTTATTGTACCTTGGGGATTCCGGTCCGCCCACAAATGTTGGTTGTGTAAATTCGTTATTTTATCTCTTTCAAATGTTGCCTCATCCTTAAACAAGATTTAAAAGACAAACAACGGATCGGCAGTTTGTGCCAATATACCATCGGCAAAATTCTCTCGATGTGAGTGATCAGAGGACAAATTTGCATATGATACATCGATCATCTTCGACAGCCTGCAGTATGCATTCTGCGTGGTAATGCGTACCAGGAGAGCTCGGTCCATAGTTTGTGGCGATACAGATCCTGTCTCAGCAACGTCACGATAAACAGCGCATCAAAGGTTGGATGACTCGGCTGCCTTCAGTCTGAAAACTCAGTCTGATACAGCTGTGTAACCTCGCACCCATTACGATTCTGTCTACTCACGATATAACTAACTTGCCATTGTTAAACGGAAGACTTCTCAGCTAAATCACTGCTACACAGGTCAAATGTTGAAGACAGAATAGCCAAAAATGTACACGAATAACAAATGCAACCTAGTCTACATAGCAACACAGCGCCATCTACCGTAAACTTTCTTTAAATTTGATAACTCAAAAACGAAGGATTTGAGGATATATAATTATATGTTTTTTCATTGTTTTAGTGTGCGGAAACCGCCTGAAATTGTGTGAAGTATTTTTGATATTCCCTTTTTAGACATATACCAAAAGAAGGCAAAATGTTCATATAAACATATACCCAAAAGGACATCGTTTACCACAACACAGCAATTCATAACTAGTCTTCAAAATGTCTTCCACTTGCTTCTAAACACACATGCACCCGTCGGATCATTGACTTGCGGACCCTTTCAAATACTAGCACGCAGTGTCACATGGACTTGAAGGCCCCCATGACACGATATTAAAATCCACTGAAAATCCCAACCGTTCGTGTTTTTCCTCTATACGCGAGATTACTGATGTTGAGGATTGTAGAGGACTATGCTGATGATATAAATTATTTAATGTTATCTCAAGAACTATTTTGAACAAAAGACCAAACATCCATTACCAAGTATTCCAAAAATTAGGACTTCGGATAAACCTTTCCAGAATCAAAAATGAACTGGAATTTGAATGAAATCAGAGATAGCATTTATTCTGAATCCATAAAAAACAGAATGTTGTATTATTGAATACTAACCTTTTACATACATTATTGTATAGATCAATTAAAACAAACATGTTCGAAATATCGAATGTTTTCTGTACAGAAACGGTTAATCTCACTAACAGCGTTAATTGCTTATATATTTATTTATAAATATTGATGGAAAATCGATTAGTTTTATAGTAAATGACAGCAAATGAAAGTAGTGGATAGGATAAAAAAAATTCCGTCATCTATTCTCTATGCACTTCCTAAAAATTCTTTATTTGGTTAATAGAAATTTTATTCTAAAACATTGTTTTGCATAATATAATTTGATAATATGCATATCCTTGCTCATTCTATCGTTGATACGTGCGTTGGGCTTTTAGAACTCATGATAAAAGAAGCTTGTAACAATGATTAAGACCTGAACATTTCTGTTTCTTTACTATTATCTGAAAGACATCTTTAACCGTAGCAAATGTTCTCTGGATCTCTGATAAAAATGAATCTCACTCCTAAAGCAGAGGCAGTATTTCTTATCAGCCAGACGATTACACTGAAAAATCTGACAGCTAATATCTAAACAGGGGAAACCTCAGTTTTGATTATTGCAGCTGACAGAGAATTGTTAGATTTGCTTTTTTTGTCTTTTGGTCTTTACAAGTTTCTTTCGCTGTTAAGCAAACCTATGAAAGTCTGATTTTGAATCCATACTGGTAATATTTGCAACTAAATAGATAAAAGTCCAACTTTTCAAGAAACTATTTCTTTAAGAGAAGTATTTCTGTCTTGCTTACAATATTTATATGACAAACCTCAAGGTGAATAGTATGTATTGGCGACATCAAAATCAAGCAAGTAAAGAAATTCAACTATATGTAACCACAGACGACGGAAAATGTGACACAGAAATTCGAAGATTATGAATATGGAAAAATGCCTTTCAGAAACTAAGCAATGTATTAAGTGATTGAACCAAAAAAAGCAGAAGTTCTATGCAATATCTAATCTCCTATATTGCAGTGAATATTATACGCGCAAAAGACTCCAGCCCTCGTTGTAAATCACGTCTCCAGCGTGAGCGATCATTGGTGAAATCTTCTCAGCTTTCTATTGCCAAAGATGGAGTTTTACCAAAAAAGGATTAGAATACTAAATACAGAACACGTGAAATGGGACAAAGTAATTTTTTTCTCAAAATCTAAAGAAACAGAGTAAACTGTAACACATATTGAGGAAGGTAGACCTGGAGAATTAAAAACTTATAAGGAGAACTGAAGGAAAAGATACAGGAGTTAAAGAGAATGGATAAGAAGTGAGACATGATGAATAGCAAACGTCCAAACTTAGAACAACGAACAAAAGGACATTTTTACACTGATGGCCCATAATATACGAAGTGTCTGTCTGCATCATATGCTTACTTTGTTTTGTCAGAATATCGTTCTTGAATAACAGAGCAGGAGTTTGCATAGAAACCGGATTGTATTCGTCTCTTTAAGGTTTTAATTATCAGTGGGGGATTTCCTTATCAATCAAGATATACTGTTTCACTTGCACTAAATTCTCTTTTTTAATTTTTTTATATGTTATTTATCATCTTCAAAAACATCTATCAGAGCACAAATAGCTTTTCTCCCAACCGGTTGACAGTGATTTTATTCATCTCCGAGTTGTCTATGAATAGCCATCGGTGTCTAAAACTTCTTAATAAGTATTTTGTTAAGAAAAATATTTTTAAAATTCATGTTTCATGCATTATATATATATATATATATATATATATATATATATATATATATATATATATATATATATATATATTATGAATATGAATTTAATATATTAATTCCTTGAAAAGTGGACACACTACCACAATACGGGGATATAACAAGTATTGATATGGATAATGGCAGTTAAGTAATTCTTTTGTACACATAAAAATAATATTATATATATATATATATATATATACATACATATATATATATATATATATATATATATATATATATATATATATATATATATATATATATATATATATATATATATATATTAAAGGGAAAAGAAGCCGCAAACATTTTGGATCATAATATCAATTTTTTATATTTTATTCTTTATTTTCCATATATTTGCTACACATGTTTCAGGTCTTGTCACCTTTATCAGGCGAAGAATGATTATTTTCACATATTATTTAAACGTATTTTTCTTATGTTTAACCTTTGTCTTTTGCGCGTGGTAGCAATCTAAATTCTTGGACTGGCGGAAAAATATTCAGAGAGAAATTAAAACTATTAGGATTGGTGAGAGAAAGTAGAAGGTATGACATCTTTATTTTCATGTTCTCTGTATCTTTTAAAACCATTCTTCATTTTTATGTATTGTGTGTGTGTCTGTGTGTTTTTTCTAGTATGTGTATATATATATATTCTTTTTCCATATATATTGTTTTATTCCAAGGAAATAGTATATATATATATACACAATTTGTATGGTGTATAGGGTTCGTGTGTGTGTTCGCGGGCTCAAATGTGTAGTCAGTCTAGTGTGGGTTTTTCTCACAGTATGTATGCATATATTCGTTCTCCGTATATATACTATTTTGTGAACTGAAGTCTTTGGAGTTGCAGTTTATGTTTTTTTTTTTTTATTGCGAATGTGGTTGTGGCGTTTTAGTGTAAGAGTTTCCTTCTGTAATGATATCACAAACCTAACATCTTTCTTGTTGCATTCGTTAGCCCTTATATTGTGTGTTGGATAAATTTGGATGAGGTTAACATGTGTTCCAGGTTTTTTTATTAACGTTTGCTTTTAATTATTTTGGTTCTTTTTAGTATATCTTTCATTTTATTATTCTTGTTAAGTAGTTTTTTTTTTCTTTTTTGTTTTTTTTAAGCTTATCACCCCAAGCAAGGCTGGAAGCCACTAGCACGCAAGGGGTTACAGAAGGTTTGGAGGAAGAGCAAATAGGAGTGGTAAAGGAGAGGATGTGGAGAAAGATAGTGGATCGATCAAGGCAAGGGGGTTACAGAAGATTTGGAGCGAGAGCAGATAGGAATGAAAGGGGAAAGGATGTGGAGAAGGGAAGTAGATAGATCAAGGCAACTGGAGATGTCGATTGACGTTACACTTAAATAGTTGGAGATTGTATTTGTCAGGGAAACAGGAATAAGGAAGAGAGTTCCACAGGCGAGATGTGCGAAACATGAAGCTATTGGAGTCTACATCTAACAGTTTCAACGGTGAAGGGGTGGGAACGGCATGCCAGCCTCGTAGGACGTTTAAATTCATGAGGCCTAGGAACCAGCGAAAGCAGCTCATCGGAGCAATTACCGTGAAAGTACTTGTTAAAAAGACAGAGCGAGGCAACGTCCACTGCCCCACCATGGAATTTCTAAATCTAGTGACTTGAACTAAAATAATAAAATAGTAGGCACTACTCACGGTTTTCAGAATGTTTCAAACAAAACATGTTTTTCAATAAAGTTATTTTTGAAGAAAGGATATCTTAAATTACGCAATGAATCTAACGAAAATTCTTCAGTTGCATCGATATATAATTGAAGTAATTTTTACACCTTTAATATTGACTTGTAAATTAAACTGTGACATTGTGAGTTCTTAACTTTTGAATTATATCTCTACTTTGGATTTTAAAATGCAATCGTTTCAGAACTCTTCAAAATATTGTTCTTTGCTGAATTTACATGAAGACATCTGTCCTGGAGAGATTTTTATATAATTTTTAATATATAAAAAAAGAATGTCTATGCAATTTTATATATAAATTGTATTTGTTTGTAAAAGTTATTTCTCGTTTCTCTTATTAAAAACAAGTTATGTCTTTTCACTTTTTATTTTATTTTTCTGAAAATTCAACGTGGAATTATATACGGTCAAATTAATTGCTCTTTATTTTCCCTTAAGCTTATTTCAAAGAAATAAGATTTTTGAAACCTGCTCAATAGGGAAGTGTGAGTTTCTTAGAATTTATGAGATTCAATATCTACTCGAAAAGAATTTGAGATTGAAATTCGCTGAAAGAAACGAAGGGAATCATGAAAAGGCGCCACTGACATTTGTAAGAAAAAACAAGAGGACGGGAACCCAGTTTACATCAGAGATGAAACAGCAGTTTCCGCTACGGAAATAAAAAAAATTCACAATTGAGATATGCGATAGAAAATGTATCAAATTGCCATGGATGGACAAAGCCAACAGAAGAAATCTACGCCAAAAATAAGTTAGAAACCTTTAACATATAGCATCTGAATATCATTATTATCAAATCATTAATATATCAATATAAAATACGAACATAATTGGATAAAAACGATTATTCACTGAATTTAAGCAGAACATTTTCTAGAAATCAGGAACAAGTGTATAAGATTTTAAAAACGAGTCAAGCAGTTCTGACTAAGAAACCGATTTCCCCGACACGGTCTGGAATTCAGAGCTTTCCTTCTATTAGAATTTAAGAAAAGGAAAAATCTGAATTGCTATCAGTCTAAGACTGAGACTAATGGCAATGCAAGGCGTATGTGTCAAGTCCACCCTACTATTTAACTTTCACTCTGGAGGGGAAGAGGGGATTCGGGCGTTTCTCAATGGCATTTGTTGCAAAAGTGAGCGCGTTTGGTATTTGAACTCGATCCGTCGATTGCCGGCCGATATCCGATACACTACACGCAGATCCACGGAAGAAAAGAAGGACACGAAGAAAAGAAAAGGTGGAAACAAGGGGGTTGCGAGCAATGCAGACGGTAGT
The DNA here is from genome assembly GCA_964036315.1 of Acanthosepion esculentum. NCBI lineage: Eukaryota > Metazoa > Mollusca > Cephalopoda > Sepiida > Sepiidae > Acanthosepion > Acanthosepion esculentum. Next base: position 103,857,697 of record OZ038496.1, read on the forward strand.
GGTATTACTATCAAAGGATTGCACGATCACTCAACGCAGACTAACGAAGGATTCACTATTACAACCAGAACGGCAACAAGTAGATGATGAGAAATCTTTAATAAGAAGAGATAAAGAATAGGAAGAACAACTCCGCAAATAGACAAAAAGTATTCATGATCACATGAAAATGACTGAAGAGAAACACTGAATCCCAGCGTCCGGAGTATGACGATAAACTACATCCGCGTCCTGGGTATGACGATAAACTACATCCGCGTTCTGGGTATGACGATAAACTACGTCCAGTAGAAAGGAGATCAGGAGGTTTTGAGGAGTGTGGAACCACCTCTTAATTGCTGGTGTTCCCAGGTCCACTCTGACCCAGGGTGGTAGCACATGTAATGGTCCCAGCTATAGGCAAATAGTTAACACCCAAACTTGTGTAAAAATAGGTTTTAATACCAGAAATACTTTGTAATAAAAAATTATTACCAGCAATAATTTTTGAAGAAAAAATTATTATCAGAAATACTTTTTAAAAAAATACCAGCAATACAAACAGATATACATTCTTTGAAAAAAATGTGACCAGCTATAGATTTCTTCAAGAAAAAAATATTCCCAGAAATAGGTTTTCGAAGCAAAACATATTACCAGCAATGAAAAATTTTGTCGGCATTAAATAACCCATTGTGGTTGATATGCCGTAAAACAAAATAAACCAAACCAATCTAAACCAATGAATACATATTCTATTCATACGAATCTATCCTAAAAATGTTGTCGGCATTAAATAACCCATTAAGGTTGATATGCCATTAAACAAAATAAACCAAACCAATCTAAATCAATGAATACATATTCTATTCAGACGAATCTATCCTAAAAATGTTGCCGGCATTAAATAACCCATTGAGGTGTTGATATACCGTAAAACAAAACCAAAAAGTCAATCCCAATGAGTTGCAACTCATAACCGTTTTAAAAACACTAATTTTACTGAGGTCAAGATAGAATATGCTAACATGTTAGTCTCAAATTATAGGGTATTAGATAAAAATCTGTTAATCCTAGAAGAAGTCAGTTTGGAAGGGTACAAAAGTTTTTATAGTTTTCGTGAGGGCAAGGGATTCTTTGACAATCATCTAAACTAACAGCATTAAGCAAAGAGAAAAATTTCTCTTACAGTACAAGAATGATCTTAGTTACCAAAATTTGAATTGATCATCTAACCGAGGACAGTAGAATCGATCTTTTCATATTTTCCGATTCTTTCCAGTCATCGTAAAAAGAAAGATCATTTTTAGTTTTTGCAAAAATTAGGAGTCGCTTTTGGGGCAGTCAACGGAGCGCAATTGAAAGAAATTGAAAAGTTAGAAAGAAATGGAACATTTGAAAGAAAAATATGTAAAAGAAATCTCAATGTAACAGTTGTGTCAGTCTTTATTGCGAACTTAGATTTGTTCCGAAGAGCCCTATAAAAATATTCCAAGAAATGACAATAACAAGGAAAAGTTTGGTTAATAAAATCGCGAGTTCAAATTCCAGTCTTGTCACAACTGTTCATTTTCCCGTCTCTTCTCCTCCAGCTATAGGTCAAATAAGAGGGTAGGTGAGATTATCTCGACTTCGATGGCAACCAATCTAAGAGAACAAAAACTCTGAAAGCGAAATCGTGAAGGGTGCAACGGTTTTCTCTTCAGGAGAAGTGGTAATTCGTCTGAATTTTGAAATTCCATACATTTGAATTTTCCCTGTTTTCAAGAAAAGTACGGACTTAAATTCCAGGCATTGCAAAATTACTAGTAAATAAAAATACGAAGAAGTTTGTTAGTATGTTGGCTAGATATGTTAACAGTTGATTGCACGAGAATGCCCTGAGGTGGTACGGGTTTGAAAACCCCACACGTATTCATAAGCAAACGCTAATCAGAAAACAAGAATATTAAACAATAATAATTTATATGTGATTTTTATTAAATCTATCTGCAAATTATCGTGGCATTTAATATTTTACACTATTGATAACAAACAATACAAGGTTCGTTGGTTACTCAAGGTAGAGATTATTGGCAAACTTTGATGTACGGGAGTAAATGATGAAAGGGAGAAGTGGATATCATGAGGATATGTAGGATAGATAAGTCAGGACTTGAAGATGTTAAGATTGGAATGATCGATGAAGTATTTTATCTAATTTACCAGACAATCAAAGTATAGATAGATAGATAGATAGATAGATAGATAGATAGATAGATAGATAGATAGATAGATAGATAGGTTATAATCTGATGAGGGCTGAATATCAGGTATAGAACGTTGTTAGATATAAAGCCACAGCCATAAAATCAACGCTGCCTGTTTTCTGGCAGTTTCACAGGTTAAGTGATAATCTTATTATGGACTTTAATAATAATCATAATAACTTAATTTCTAACTTGACAGGCTGTACTTCGCTGACGCACGAAAACGTCAACCTGATACATTCAATATAAAATAATAATAAATTCTTCTGTTGTCATTTCAAACAGACTGAAGGCTTGAAGTCACATCGAACATATTGTGAATTAAAAAAATCAATATTCTTCCAGAAAGTATATAGTAAACAATGATTACAAATCTTAGAAGCTATTCAAATTCAGTCCAAACAAACAGAAATCAAGAAAATAATTTATATTTCTCGAATAGTCATCCTGCTATGTTTAAATTCTCAAGATTCTGTCACTAGATTACGGTAATCGAACATCACATAGATTCAAAATAATAATAATAATAATAATAATACTTCTGCTTTTACAAACGAAACAAAAATGTATTCAATCGCCTACTCTACATGGATGATATCAAACTCTTTGTAAAGAGTAATAGATAGACAATAAGTTGAAGGACCTCCTCAATACTGTAAAATGTTTTGAGTGACGACATAGGCATGAATTTCGGATTAGACAAATGCCCAAATGTAACATTCAAGAAAGGTAGAATTACAGAAACACCCTTAATAGATTTAGATTTTGTCACAAAGTTTAGGGAACTGGAACAAGATGAAGCCTATAAGGACCTAGGCATTAGCGATGGAGATGGAATACAGCACACCGAAATGAAGGAGAAAGTAAGAAAAGAATACTACAGACGTGTGTTGCTGTTGTTAAAAACGAAGTGGAATGCACAAAACAGAATATCAGCCACAAACACTTTGGCTGTTCCAGTGATGGAATAAAGTTTCAATATTCTTAACTGAATCATAGCTGTCATTAAGCGAATGGACGCCAAAACGAGAAAGCTTCTCACTTGCCACCGAATGCATCATTCCAAGGGTGATGCAGATCGTCTGAATGTGTGGGTTTAGAAGCTGCACAGGATGAATGCTTGCCAGCTACAAATTACCAAGCGCACATTGAAAAATTGTGTGTAGCCCAAAATACAGATTCTGTGATAAATATCCAGAAACAATTGGCCATCTTGTATCAGGTTGCACGGTATTGGCACCCACTGAATATAAAACACGGCATGGCAGAATAGGCCAATATCTGCATTGGAAAATATGCTACTTCTAGGTAAAGGAAACTGAAAGAAATTGATATGAACACCACCCAGACCCAGTTAAGAAAATAGGAGCTGTGACAATTTTATGGGACTTTACAATACACGCAGAGAGAACAATCAAAGCTAATCACCAGGCACCGTGATCACAGAACACTTCTTATTGATACGGCAGCCCCTGTAATGTATCTTAGAAGATCTTCAAAAAACTATCGAAATACAAGAATCTTGAAGTGGACATCAATAATTCCAGTTTTAGTTGAAGCCTCGGAATGATTGGAAAAAGTTCCGATAGAATCATTTAAGGGTTCCCTAGGAGACCAAGTTTTAAATAAATACAAAGAAATATACAAACAAATAACATTTATGAAGGGGTTTACGTAAAATGTTTGTGATCATAGAATTTTTTATTTTTTTCACTAAAATGCTCACTGGAAAATGTCATGACGCCATTTCAAACCTTCTGGTTGGGAATCGGAAAGAAATGTGTCTACAGCAGAAATGAAAGAAAATAATAATAATAATAATAATAATAATAATAATAATAATAATAATAATAATAATAATCAAGTATTAAAAACTGAAAATTCAATATCCTCAAATTTCTTTCTCTTGATACTGATGAGAATAAGTGGAAAACTCGGAAAAGTAACAGTTATTCACACGAACTGCGTATTGTTTCATTACACCTGTAATAAGTTATGCAAACAAATCTAACGGAAAAGACACATACGTATGTATATATATATATATATATATATATATATATATATATATATATATATATATATATATATATATATATATATAGTCAAATCAAGAGTTCGAAGGTTTTTCGACACGAGTATAGTTACCTATATTTATATATATATATATATATATATATATATATATATGTATATATATATATATATATATATATATATATATATATATATATATATATATATATATATATATATGGATAAATATTGACGACGCGTTACATTGTATCGCACTCAGTCAAGTGAGTTGGCAGATGGTAGAAAGTCAGTTTTCACTTTTTTTTCGAACACCTCGCTTTTTTTTCGACTTACCTCATTTCGCGTGTAATTTCATTTGGTTATTTGCTAAATGTAGCAAAGTCTGGCCTAAGGCCACACGAAAATCGAATTCATTTTATTGACGAAACTCCTCGGCGAGATTCGTATGTCAAACACGGCGAAGTAGTCGATTAAGTTAGACACATTTTGTTTAGTAGTAATGCTATAAAGTAGTTTGTTAACTACATACTAGTAGCGTACCATTCCCTTTCTCTCACCCCACAGAGAGAGAGAGAAAGAGAGAAAGAGAGAGAGAAACACACATACACCCACACACATATATATATAAATATATATATATATATATATATATATGAAGTTCGTATTAAAAAGAATATTTTGACGACTGAGCCGCAAGCTGGCTTTCGCCAAAGGCTCTATGAATGCCAGACAAAAGAGCCTAAGGATTGGGGGAAGTCATTATAATATACACTTTTAATACGATTTTAGATTGCTTTGTTGCTCATTCAGGAACTTTCATTATTTAGTTTTACTTTTAGAATCTCAGATTATTAAGTTTGTAAAACAATATAAAATTATATATATATATATATATATATATATATATATATATATATAAATATATATATATATATATATATATACATAATACATACATACATACATATATATATATATATATATATATATATATATATATATATATGTATGTATGTATGTATGTATTATTATGTAAATACTACATGATTACACATAATAATATATATCGTTTACGAGTGCGTATAAATTGTATAAATTGTGGGAGTTACACACACGCACACACATATACACACGTCAAGCATTAAGAATGGAAATGCTTATTTCTATTATGTTTATCTGGTTAACAATGAGATGTCTACTTTTACACTTTACCCGCTTAGTTGAGATCAATAGATAGATAGATAGATAGATAGATAGATAGATAGATAGATAGATAGATAGATAGATAGATGATCAGAGGTTGAGATAGATAGATAGATAGATAGATAGATAGATAGATAGATGATCAGAGGTTGAGATAGATAGATAGATAAATAGATAGATAGATAGATAGATGATCAGAGGTTGAGATAGATAGATAGATAGATAGATGATCAGAGGTTGAGATAGATACATAGATAGATAGATTGATAGATAGATAGATAGATAGATAGATAGATAGATAGATGAGCATAGATAGATAGATAGATGATCATAAATTGAGATAGATAGATATATAGAGATAGATAGATAGATAGATGAGCATAGATATATATATATATATATATATAGATAGATAGATGAGCAGAGATAGATAGATAGATAGATAGATAGATAGATAGATAGATAGATAGATAGATAGATAGATGGATGAGCAGAGATTGTGATAGATAGATAGATAGATACTATATTCATAAGTATTTTTTTAATCCTAGTATATTTTAAAACGCCCAAATAAGGTTACATACATATGTGTGTGTGTGTGTGTGTGTGTGTGTGTGTGTGTGCGTTCATGTGTGCTGTGGCATCTGTATGAATTTATTAAACGTAGCTTAGATATGGCACTAGGCGTCAAGTATGGAGCACCCTATGAGCATCAAACTCACTACTCAGTCTTAACAGACCTAGCGTGACAGGCTTACCAATCATTACACCACTTCAAATAGCGCATGTGGCACGTATATATATATATACATATATATATATATATATATATATATATATATATATATATATATTGCATAATGATTTCATAAGCGTGGGTTAATTGTGGCACAAGGCTGGAAACATGGCGTACTCAGTAAGTATCGAATTCACTACTCAGTCGTCATTGATCTAGCGAGACAAAGTTGTTAAACATTACACTCTGTCGACGTGCCGTAATGATTTTAGAAGTGTAGCTTAGATGTGGCACAAGGTCTTCTTAGTCTTAATGATCTATTGAAACACTCTTAGCAACCATTAGACCACGTCAACATGTGCCTGTGGCATCTATATATGTCATATATATTTCGACATGTAAAGGTTATGTGTGTATGTAACGCACATGTAAAGTATATGTGTGTATGTTCACGCGTGTTTGTCGCGTTATTGATATATATATATATATATATATATATATATATATATATATATATATATATATATATATATAAATATATATATATATATATTGTTACAAAAACTCAAACAGAAGAAGTGCTGAAAAGTTCTCGACACAACTAAAAATGTTTGGTTATTTTGTAAGATTTTCGAATTGGTTCCGATTAAATATGTAAGCCCTCTAATAAGAATGTCTTTGCCACTGGGTCAATTAAAACAACGTTGTATTTTCTCTCTCTTCTATCGGCCGGTGATCCTTAATCGGTTTTCGGTTTGGAGATAAAAGAACTTCAACAAAGGGATTTTAAATTTAACTAGTTTATTAAACACGTCGACATAACTATCCAACAGGGACGCTCTCTCGCCCCACTGGAGAGCCGATCCAAACACGAAGTCAGCATGTCTACATTGTTCGATGTGCAAAACTCAACTCCCTGAAAACCCTTTATCTAGCTATATATCTATCATTCTCACACTAGTTCAGCCAATCAAAATCGACTTCCTTTATTTTGTCCTGAATCTGACGTCAAAGGTCAAACTAAGGAAGTCAAAATAAAAATACAGTTTTATAAAAAATGATAATCTGCTAAACTCTTATTTAACAAATATTTTTCAGTATCTACCTTCATATATATGAACAGTGTCGACATGTCAACGTGCTCTTCAATGAATATTATTTTTTTCACTTACGTGGGGTTTTTGTTTTGTTCTGCTTCTTTGTGTTAGCGATTTATTGATTTTCTATAAAATTTACCTTATCAACGATTTATTTGACTTTGTTTTAACAGCACTTGCGTCCATTAGCGAATCGAAAAAAATGAGAAAACTTGGAAAAAAAGGTTACCACGGAGGGCTTAATAAAGGGAAATGTCTGTGTGTTCGATGTTTTCAAAGCAAATTCCAATGCTAGATGGCTGTATTAAAAAAAAGCGAAAATATATTAAAATGTCAGATACACACGGTCTACAAAAGAATAAACTGAATGCTCTAAAATCTCTTTCTCTCTCACTCTACACACACACACGCACATACACACACACACACACACATATATATATATATATATATATACATATATATATATATATATATATATATATATATATAGTTTTAACGTGTGCTATATTTATGGGATAAAGTTCTCAATATCAAAGATAGAGCGTGTTTAAATATAAAAGTGAACATTGAAGTCAACACTTTGTGGCCACAGTCTGTTTCATCCTAGATGCAATCGTCAGGCCAGTGATATATATATATATATATATATATATATATATGTGTGTGTGTGTGTGTGTGTGTGTATGTGTGTGTGTGTGTAAAGGAATATATAAAAAGGAAAACTATTAATATTATTGTTATTATTATTTCAATATTTTCTCAACTATAAGGTTGCTCGCTACTTGTCACCGTATCGACAACATTTGATTCTGGTGAACATTCCTCATGTCCGCTTATCAGATTAGCAAATGGGCCTTTACATATTTGTATCCTAGTGTCAATTTGATGGACTATTGCTCTCTTATTCCAGAAACAAAATAATAAGAATCTTTTTAGAACGTGTCTTAGGAACAGGAAAATGGCGGGGGGAATATTTTCAAACAATCTGAATGCGTAAGGTGTACTTTCCTAAAAAAGGTAAAATAGAGCCTTTTTGTAAAGTGAGATTCATCCTGTACAAGGCCACAAGGGCTACAGAGTAAGAGGCACAGTTTGTGTGCAACGGTTAATCTTAGACTTGAACAGGATAAGAATTTAGTGATCGAGGAAACATCCTCTTGGGAGTCGCTTCCACAGAGCAGTGGTTTGTGGCAAGAAGCTGGAGCTTACTTCTCACCTGTAGAATACGGGGTGAATGACGCTGACTTGCTGCAATGTGTGTGCCATGGCAGGTCTTAGTCGTGTAGGTTAGAACTGGCGAAACTTAGGAATGGACCTCGTCTTAGCAGTGTCTATGGAAATATCGATAGAGCAGTGAGAGGCTTGCTAGATCTCGTCTGTGAGAGAGTGGTGGTAGTGCGGAATATAATTTGTCACCCACAAGGACGCGGAGATGCTTTTGGATTCGATTGAGATCCGTAAGTAAGAACTGGTCTACTCCCGCCCAAACATGACCGCACTTCTTTATTTTCGGTCTGATCTGACACTTGTAAAGCTACAGGATACTCGGAGGAGCCACATATACTTACTAAAACGGGACATGGAACCGACCATTTTTCCTGCGTCTTCGCTATGAAGCTAATGTACGAATTTACGACCCAATAGTCGCTCAAGGTACGAAGCCTCCCCGAGGGAATATCTCTTTATTGTGACTGGTGGCAGTTTGGGGTCGATCGGCGATGAGGGATGAAATTAGTTTTGATTTCGAGGCATTGAATGTAACCAGCCAGTATTTCCCCCACTGGAGGAAAGACCAGTTACGCTTGCTAGACAATTTACACTCTCCTCAGCCACGTGGTAAATCATGCCGGACCACACTGTGTATTTCACCTACAAAGTGGGACACAAGTCCAATCCTTGAAGGAGAGAACATATTTTTATTAAGATTTCTCGGATGCACACGCTGATAGACGTAATACAATGTTTTAAAAAAATGGGGTGTCTATTTCAAATACGAGTATCCAGTATAATACCGTTTGAAGTAATATATATATATATATATATAATATCGCATTTTGTTTCTGTTAATAGAATCTTGTTTGATCCAGAAAAACAGGGCTATAATATATATATTAATGATAAATATACATTTTTCTTTTTTTAAATATATATATATGTATATATACATACATACACATGCACGCGCGTGCGCGCACACACACATATATATATATAGAACACAAATACACATCAAGTGCTCCAGACCAGGTGCAATCTTCAGCTGAGCGCCGTGCTTCAGCAAGGTTTCGGCCCATTAAGCTCAGTACCTCTTCACACGGTGGGCCCGCAACAGCTGGATGATGTTACGTTGCAACAGGTCTATGTTAATTACGTGCGACTCGATAAGAATTTTTGGGTAATCCATACACTTCCTTCCACCGCTTTTCACCACAAGTCTTTATAACCTTCTCCGGCTTTCGGATCTCAGCACACTTGAGGAATCTCTTTAAAGAGGCAACAGGAAATCCTCTACAGCCAACCTCAAATGGCACCAGAGTGCAGCTATATCCTCTCTCACAGACTTCAGCCACCAGTTCCTCATACCGAAGAAACTTTCTTTCATGCGCCTCCTCAATTACTTCTTCCCATGCTCGAGGAGGAAATATATATATATATATATATATATATATATATATATATATTGCATTTCGGCAAAGAACATTTTTTACTTTATCTTTATATATATATATATATATATATATATATATACATATATATATAAAGATAAAGTATATATATATATATATATATATATATATATATATATATATATATAAAGATAAAGTTAAAAATGTTCTTTGCCAAAATATATATATATATATATATATATATATATATAAAGATAAAGTAAAAAATGTTCTTTGCCGAAATGCTTCGTCCTCTAAGAGACTTTTTCAAGACAACACCAAAAATGTTATTTTGTAACAGGTATTTATGTACAAGAGCAAAAATTTTATTTCTTTTTCAGTTTTATTAAGTTAAGGAACGCTCATAAATATTCATCATGTCAGACAAGTTGTGGAAGGGCATGACGTGAAATATTTCAATGCCTAATAGACGAATGTGAATAAGTGACATTTTCGCAATTTTCTTATGTAAATTTGTATTTAACTTATTTTTAGTTTGGGATTAATTTTTTATGTGGTATATATTTTGAATAAAATAAGATTAAGGATTTAAGTGTTTTTCTTTCAATTGTTTTGTATTTTGTAGTCATGTATCTTGTAGTAATTCTTTCATGAATTAAGATATTGGAACAATTCCTGGATGCTGCATTATATCTTGATAAGATTCGATAGCGACATTCAGGCAAATTTTAGACCGAAGCTAAAAAATTCCAACTCTATATCCATTGGTTTGAATTGGAATAAATTTGTCATTGACTCCCTTACGCTGACTTTAGATAATTTGTATTTAGAAATAAGCATATTTAGTTGCACATCTTCTTATGGTTATAAAAGATCGAATGTTTTGATTTATTTCGTTCGCGGTTATGAAGATTATTTTGTATGACTTAGCAAAAAGTATTTTTTTGGTTTTCTTCTTAATACCCATAACAATGATAATCCTGAAGTAGGTATATATAAAATAAATTGCAAGAACTGCTCCTCATAATACATTAGGGAAACTTGCAGAAAATAAAAAATGTATCTATGAACACAAATGCAATCTTACACACAATTTATCAAATGTACTAGTTATACATAGAAATAAATTCAACCACAACTTTGATCTAAAGAATACGATACTTATTAAAAGGAAAATTCTCGAGAGTGATGCTATGGAATCTTATCAAAATAAATATGCGACCCGGATTTTTCCAATGTTTCCATTCTTGAAAGAATTACCATTTTCCCAAACCAAGACACATAATAACAAAAATGCTAAAAAAATTTGAATGACAATGGTTCAATCCTTAATGTAATTTTATTCAAAATATATAACATAAATTAATCCCAAACTAAAATAATATAAATGATAATTAATATTAAAAAATTAAAAACATTACACACACACACACACACACACACACACACACACACACACACACACATACACACATCCTGAAAAATTAATTTCAGTTGAGCTCTTTGGTTTGAGGTGTGAGTTTGTAAACAGTGACTATTTAAGATAATATTGCATGACTCTTCGGCAGAATTGAGTCACTGTCAGTCACTGTGTGTTTATCTAAATCTAAAAATAAACTCGCTAAAATTAACCTTCATCCCGTATCATGCGCTGACGGCTTAGTGGGAGAAGTTCCGACTGACGCAAATTCAGTCGGGTTTCGATCCTAGCTAGAGGCAACCGGACGTCTAACCTCACTGATGAGCTGTGAAACAGCGAAACAGTCTGTCTGTGGATGACAAAAATTATATATAGATAGATAAATAGATTTAATTTAATATGACTTTGATTTAATTTTTTAAACAATTTCTCATGTAATCTTATATTTTTTTCTCTTCGGATGATAAATCATATAAAAACTATCAAATTGTTCATTCTTTGCGGGCACTTTCGACTATAAATTTAGCCATCTTCAAGTTTGAAATATATTAACTGTTAACAAGAAATAGATTGGTGTAGTTATGTATTTATATAATATTTTCATTTTCAAAACACTGCCAAGATGTCAAAACATTATATACATACAACAATCTATTTCTTGTTAACAGTTAATATATTTCATATGAAATAAATAACATAAACTTTAACCCTTCGAAATTGTTACTGGTACATACCGTAGTAATTAGATATGTTCTGACACACGCCATGTCACCCACTCGATCAAGGGTTTGAGCCCCGTGTCCTGCATCTCGATGTAGGAAGTCGAATTGACCGTAAGATCCTGCGAGTAAAAGTGCTGCGGCATCACTATCTCCATTTCTCAGGCCCCTCAAATTTTGTGTATCTACTGTGTACAGGTGGGAGAGACAAATGGTTACCTATCGAGTCTCCATTTTCCCTTTGGGTCTTGGAAAAGAAACAAAGCTTTTTAGGATCTTCGGGAAAATAGAGTGTGTCCAACAAGTACTTAGATCAGATAGAAAATCTTCCCTCTGCCTTGTCGGTGACAACACTTCGCAGATATCTCTCTCGAGTGAGACCCCCCATAGAGGAGAACAGGACTAAAGACTGTGCGTACGCTATCCCGTGCAGCTGTGGAAAGGAATATAAAGGAGAAACAGGCCGACCCCTCAAGGTAAGGCTTCAAGAACACCAGAAAGCTGTAATGCGAGGGGAAGTAGAAAAATCAGGCGTGGCTGACCACATATGGAGAGAGAAGGGAGATCACTGTCCCCTGTGGGATCAGGTTGAGATCATAGACAGGGAACACCATTGGAAAATTCGTAAACTTAAGGAATCAGCACATATGCTAGGCCACAAAAATCTCCTGAGTCGGCCAAGCATAGAAATAAATACAATATGGGAACCAGTAATAAGGAGTGCCAGAGAACAGCATGGATAACAAAAAGTTGCAATATGAGATCTGGTAAAAACATGCAATGATAACAACAAAATTGCAATATGAGTACTGGTAAAAAATGGTTGCTGAAAAATTAGGTTTATAATACTCAGAAATTCATACCCAGATGTCCTCAAGGACACATGGTACAGTGGATAAAGGCGTTGGTTAGATCCAGTGACAGACCCAGAGTGTGAGTTCAATACCCGGTTCAGGCAGTGGAGAACTTTCAGAGGGAAAATTACCAGGAGATAACTGATAACTGACATCCATCAAACATGGCTCGTGGAACTAGAACAGTCTACCCCAGTGATCGAAATAAAGGGTTCGGTTCGAAATTCCAACCACCTGAAGAAGGCCGGAGCGTACAACGGCCGAAACGTTGTGACAAATATGGCGACAAAGATGAGGACAATAGTCCGAATAATGTAAATACTATAGATAGATAGATTGATTGATTGTACATTTACATATTTATTTATGAATGAGGGTTGTAAAGACTCTTAGGAAAATAAATCCAGTTACATTGGACCTGCTTTTTCAACTCAAAACTGATCACTGGGATTTCAGTTTTTAAAGTAGACACTAGATAGATAGATAGATAGATAGATAGATAGATAGTGAACAAACAGATAGATAGATTGATAGATGGATATGAACAGCGTGGGATAGATAGATAGATAGATAGATAGATAGATAGATAGATAGATACTACTACTTACTTTATTAATTCCAACTTAAATTAAATCTGACAAACAAACGTATCGATATATCTGAATTTTTAAAATTTCCGTTGAACTTATTTGTTCTCACCAACAATAATTACTATCGTACTACTACTAATAATAATAATTACTATCGTACTACTAATAATAATAATTACTATCGTACTACTACTACTAATACTAATTATGTCTGCGTCTACTGCGAATATTTTCATATCAGAATTAAGCTCTCGTTTATCTCTTTGCCACTTTTGGAACAGTCCCAGTGACACTAAAAATAACAATTGACGATTTAATGAATAATAGCAATAATCTAAAAAAAAAACACACGAAAAATTAACCTTTCTAAAATCAGCAAAAATACTGTGGAAAGTTCTGAAGATTTGTTTTTCTCAAATGCTCCTAAATATTGCTACCAGATAATACTAACATAGTAATAGCAAATGTTTTGTGAAATTTATTTTATCCCAGTCTATTCTTTGTCTAAACTGTTCCGGCCATGAAATATAATAATTAACAATAACTATCTGTGTGATTTTTATTTTTCAAAATATTTCTAGTAAATTACTTTCTGAATATTTAATGTTTTTTTAAATTCGATTTAAAATTAAGTATTTAAAATTAATCAAGAACGTGACCCTTACTTTATGCCCGGTTGGTTGACTTAAGCGAATTTTTATTTATTTATATCTTTAATAAGGTAGAGAATCTGAAAATCTCCGAAAAAGTGAAACTAATAACCTTTATCCAGGTTTAGATTTTCCCATCACTACTAAGTACTAAAAACTAAAACACTAACCGAAAACTCCGAGTCATGTTCTGAAATAACCTTGTCAGAGTTTCTTCTCAAATAACCTTTGTTTGATGGAGACTTTCATATGGAATGTCATTCATGGAGCCAAACTTGTCCAGGAAGATCTAAACAGTCAGCTATATACAATCGTTTTCTCCAATCGATGGTTAAAAATGACTTCGGCGAGTCAAGCCAGGAATTTTAGCAAATGGCACTC
>OZ038496.1:103877241-103894741 GCA_964036315.1 Acanthosepion esculentum
GAGACATTTCCTATCTCAGTCAACCACAGATTGGAGGTCCTTTTCGAGACGGGCGGCCAGGTTAGCTTTTTCAACGATGCCGGATTTACTATTGGGACTGGAGTAAATAACAGTAATGTCGTCTGTGTAGATGCCTACTTGGGAATGGTCTGGAGATAATATATATATATATATATATATATATATATATATATATATATATATATATATATATATATATATATATATATAGTAGACTCTCCTGTCGTATTCGACGCATGAGGGTCAAACAGCTCCGTTCCTAGGAAGCGACAGCCCAGACACCAGCACACATGATTTGATTATAGTTGTGAATCTTTGTGCTGAATTTACCACACTTTTTGAAGGGCCGAATACCGAGACCTGCTGCACTACGTGCCACAAGTTTTCTAAGCGACCCTCTGCAGATTTTTAATTAAGAGTTGTCCTTCTCCTAGGAGTTGCTTGACCAGTCGCCATCCAAGGCTATAGAATCCAGTCTGTCCTGCTATTTACCCATTAGCTGGAGGGAGAAAAAGAGGATTAATATATCACATTCACTTACGTGCCAATACCTAGGATATTAGCACGTGTTTGTGTTCGTATTTATCCACGATATTTAGGTAATGTAAATAATTAGCGACTTATAGATTGTTCTATTAATTGGTCTGAGACTGTCGAAGTGCCATTCTGTGTTATTTATCGAACATCTAGGATTGCAGAAGTTCCTTAAAGAAATTTATTATCTGTCCATGAAACATACGTCAGGCAATACTATGTTTACGATTCTACGAACAGGTAATAATTGACAAGATCGAAACGATAAATTTGGAATTATGCCTCTGCTAGCATTGTGATTAAGCGAATAGTCTTTATGGTTCTGGAAGTAAAACTATTACTTATCAACCGCCACCCTTGCACTTATCTGACACTTTGCTTCCATCATGTCTTTTTCTCAACTATCCAGTCCAATATTTATTTGTCATCTCTGCTTTTTATCTACGTGTTCTAGAAGAAAAAATAACATTTAGTTTCATATGCGTAAAAGGGATTCAGACAACCGATCATCCCTTTTAATTTTCTTTTGACCTGTCCCCAATTTGTACGCCTTTCCTTCTCTTCCAATCATTCATATTGTCTCTAGATATCCTTAAACTTAGCATGACCTCTCTATGCTTTTTCCATCATAGCCCTCTCTCTCTCTAAATATATTATCTTTCACCTGGTTTCCGTTTGTTTGGCCTTCTCACCTTCCAATTTTCTTCTATCAATTCGTTTCCGGTAATTATTATGCATCTGAAAACGTAACAGATTCCAGTTCAGAATAACCAGGAATCATTCAGATGTTACCCTCTGATCGTTGATAGAAAAGCGTAATGATCGATATATTTCGTATATGTTGCCTGGTTGATGTGCTTTAACAGAGACGAATATTAGCTGAAAAAAAGACTAACTGCTAAAAAAATTTAAAGAAATTTATTTATTATTGCGAATTTCATAATTTCTTTCAGATGTTTTTCGTCGTAGCTTTCAGGTCGCTATTCTGAAAACGTTAGTGAAAGGCTTTATTGAAAACAAAAAATGTCTTGGAAATGACTTGAACTCGCATCTTGGTATTGGGCGCTGCTCTAGGGTAAGGATGCAGTTACCAGTATGGTGAGAAAAACATTGCGATAACGTTATTCAAATAAGTTATATATATATATATATATATATATATATATATATATATATATCCGATGCGACGAGAACGAAAGTAATATAAAAATTCTAACGTTCACAGCGGTTCTCACCCATCGAAGTGCAGTTGAAATGCACTGAAACGAAGTTGCATCTTTGTAGTGAGTAAAATGGTTTTGTCTATATCATAAAATTATAATAAATCGAAAATTTGATCTCTCTGTGAAGGAAGTGTGGATTTGTAAACAGTAACTATTACGGCTAATAATGCATGACTCTTCGGTAAATCGAGTTCTCTCAGTCACTGTGTGTTTATCTAAAAATAAATACGCTTAAATTCACCTTCTTCCCTGACGTGCGCCAACGGCTTAGGGGTAAAATCTCCGATTGACTTCAATTCAGCCAGGTTTTGATCCTAGCTAGATGTAACCGGATGTCTAGCCTAACTGATGATCTGCGAAACAGTTCGTCTAAGGATGACAATATATATATATATGATACGTCAAAAATTGTTTTTAGTGGATACACATATTTGAGTTATTCCTTTGTTTATTTTAAGGGGTATTTATTTTATCTATTGTCCTGTCTACTCGAGAAAACCTTATAAAGATGATATCCTCTTACAGGATTCGAAGAATCGGCGTCACCTTTTGTAGGAGACACTGCCGTCTGATCGGAACATTGCTCTTACCGCTCGGCTACCAAATATACTTATTTATAAAGAATTTATGACTATATTCTTAATTCGACTTTTTATCCTTCCAAACGTTATTGTTAGTGGATACTAAATATTATATATACGACGCTTAACTCTCCATTTAACTGATAACTCTAACATTTTTAGACATTTAAAACAACATGCCTGCCCGCGTATTCAATTCCGGAAAATCCTTGTTGACAACACAATTATACTTAAACATGAAAATAATAAGCAAAAATTAAAAATCCTTGAAGCATAAATATATACATATATATACTATATACATAAAACAGTTGAAACCTAACCTGAACACAATAAACTATGAAATCTCCACAAACATATTTAAATGCCTATAATCTATAGCAGAAGCCATTGGTTTATACCAATGGCTTCCCATACTTAATACTTCTCATTTTCACTCTCGCGTGGTTATGTGTGACGTCACGAGCTACGGTGCGTTTTTCGCTTCCTTGGCTTGTAAGTAAGAGTTTGTCGTTACTTTGAGCTTATTCAAACAGCAACGGCGGGCAATTATTGTGGTTTCGTATATGTGTTGTTTGATTTATTAAAATTGTCTTCTTTGATAATGGCTTAGGTAAGCCGAAAGCTTAGATTGGATTCAAACATGTGTCAATATGGTGATTTCCTTTCGTCTTTCAACGATAATGTGATTAAGCTTATCAGACAATATGAAAGGAACTTACTTAAAATAAATAGACACAACTTGTCTATATTATTTAATGAAATATGCATTAATATATATATATATATATATATGTATATATGTGTGTGTGTGTGTGTGTGTGTGTGTGTGTGCGTGTGCATGTATTGGGGCAGCAGATCATTATTTAAACATATCTTATTAAATATAACAGACAATGAATGTCTATTATGTCTGATCATGAGCCGTTCTAATGTTTGAATGTTTGCTGTAAATTCCGGTGAAAATAAAGACCAAAATTGACCAGCATTTGGATATTTTTTTATTATGTTGGTCCTTGATCTACGCTTCTGACTCCCATGAGCCATCTTCAGAGTGTGGTTATACGGACATTTTAACAAAGATATTCACCATCGAAGATGATATTTTTTATGTTGACATAGAAGATTGCTATGCTATGATAACAGTCGCGGAATAACAGACGCAGTTGAACTTACGAACTGCGTCTTTTTTTTCCATGTCGACAATACATTTGATCTGGCAATTTAACTGTATTGTCGACATGGAAAACAATAAATAAGTAAATAAATAAATAAAATCTCTTACTATAAAGGTAATTTACATTGACCCGAAAAAAGGCTTGGGCAGAAGCGTCTACCTTTTTAAATTTGGATTTTTAATGTAGCTATAACAACAGAGATATTTCGATTTTGTTTTTGCCTTGAAAAACTCTGAAGACGAAAGGCGTCGGTAAAATCTAAGATTTTTCCAGTTGTCATTTTATACCAATCTGTCCTGTCCCTAGAATTGATCTGGGAATTTAACTATAAGACAGATTGAAGCTACGAGGGCCAGAGGAAAACAACTCACAAGATACCTGGTGAACTTGGGCGAATGTGTGGCGAATTAGACTTTGGGAGAAATGGCAAAGAGGCAAATGTTATTAAGAGCTACACAGGACAGGAAGTTATGGAGAACCATGATCGCAAACCGGCTGAACGGACACGGCAAATAAAAAAAAGCTTATTACTGCTGATGTAAAAACAAAGAGAAATAATAAGGAAGTACGAGTCAAATATTAATAATTTTACAAGGCTTCATCTAAGAAATTAGGATATATTAAGAACTAGCCAAGAAGACGCCTTAGGACCGATTTTAGGCTATTTCCTGCGGATGGCTTTTGGGCCTTCAGCCTTTTACCCTCAGTGTCGTATGTACGTAAATGTTATAAGAATTTAGAAATAATAAAATATTTTATCTTTATTCGACACTTTTAATTCGGCAAAATCTTTCTTCGTATACGCAACCGATCTCTGTATTTTGTTTACTTTTATTTTACACGCATTTTTTAATTTCTTTTAAAATCACTTTTCTTTATGATCCCTTCACATAAAGTCACTCTTAAAAGACAATGAAATACGAAATATATTTCGGATACGTCAGAGTACGCGTGCTAGAAAAAGAAAAAAAAACATATGAGCAACGTACCGTGTCCCGCTTAATTAGACGGTATCAATTGAAATGGTGAGGAAAAGCAAAATTAAAATTAAAATTAAATCTTTAATAAAGATTTTTTTTAACCTTCCACTCTGTTCGATATTTAAATTTAACTTTAAATGAGTTATTTAATTTTTAATCGCGTGTTACTTCAGGTTCGACGTGATTGAAACACGGACGGCCGGGTGGACACACGTACACTGCGCTTTATTTATATATAGATATTACAAGTTGGTCGAAAGTCAAAAGAAACAAAATGACGAAAGCTTGTCAAAAATCTATATTAACAAAAACTGATTGTCTGTCTGTCAAACATTCCGTCTGTGGTTTTGTATACGCGGATGTAATATATTAAATTCTCTTTTACGGACAATATTTCCTACTCCTGCATAGCGGTTGAACTTACGGCCCTCTCCTGGTTATAAAAACTAATGATTGTTTTGGTTAACCTGTCTCCTCTGCTGCTTTAGATGAGTTCAGCACAATTAGCTCAATTTAAACGTTGTTTTCTCTAGATGGGAAAACACTCAGTTTCCTAGTGAATTCTTTCCAGAGTCATTCACGAATGAACACACTTTCTACTAACTTGATAATATCCCTAAAATAAATTAACATAGAGAAGCGTATGTTTTTGCTGTGAGGGTCCAAATCGTATGTGTTTCTGCAATTGAGGCACACTTGCACACAAAAGCTGTGACTGAATTTGAAATAAAATGCTGAAATAGTACATACCCAGCTGAGAAATCAAATAATAAATTTATAGAAAAAAATTAAAACCTAAAAATTACAGATAATTAATTTTAATTTATCTTCGGTAATAAATCGAATTACTTTTAAAAAGAAATCTTAAAATTTTGTAAAATATATTGTATAGGTTTTTACTGAATTCAAATAAGACCCTCCACATTTTCGATGTAAAACAGCATAGCATGATGAAAAAGACGCCAAATCCAATAAAACAAAGTTTTATTGTCAAAGTTTTTATGTTATTAAGAAGGAAAATCAAAGTATTTTTGATTATTTTTTGAAATTTTTTAATCCTTTTTAGTAGGTTCGAAATTTTGGTTAAAATCTTCTTTTGTTTACGTCAGCGGTTGACGTAATCATTACGATTAGTGTTTATGCACATTTTTCCCGTGAAAAACACATTGATTTGGAAATTCATGCAAAAATCAAATAATTGTCAGATTATAATTAAACATTCAGGACTTATTTACAAATGAATGTGATTATTTTTGAAATTTTTCGTCTTAGAAACCCTTCGTAATTTTTTTTTTTTTTACATATTTACCCAACATTTACTTAATTTTATGAATTTTCGAGAAATTAAGTTTTCAAACAAAAACTTGTTTTATTAGTTAAAAGTAGAACTCCTCGGAGAATGTGAAACATCCAATTTTTTTGTTTCAAACGTCTGCTCCTTTCCCGAAAATCTCCTCGAAATCGTAAAATAAAAATGCAATACAACTATGACATTATTTAATTAGAGAAGCTTTTAATTGCTTTGATAAACAACATTTATTAAGAACACTAATGTCTTAAGAGAAAATATTTTGATGAAGAATTAATTTTTACAAGGATTGTTTTCATTCTTAAAAATTTTAATTATAATAATTCAAATCGTTTAAAATTGTGCGTTACTTCCTTTCGGTTTAATTATTTTTTAATTAAGTGGAAACTATATTTACTAATCAAAACATGAAAAGTTTAATATAAGTCGTTTTGGGCCAATGTTTTTTAATGTTTTTATGTATATAAAATGTTACGTAACGTACCCCTGCTTGAAAATATGGCGACCATACACGACATGATCAGAAAATAAAAGCGATGACTATAGTAAATTTAAATTCAACAATTCTAAAACTAGATTACGGAGAATATTTTCCAAAATTTTAAGGATTACTGAGTACTTACAAATTATTTAAAAAAAGGTGATCAATTTCTTAAATTATGTTTTGAATATAAAGTTTCCGTAGAACAACAACAAATACGTCAACACTTTATAAGCCTTGTAAGTGATCGACTAACGCGGAATCATTGCTACTGTTTATTTATAAAATCCGTTTCTCCGTTATTTTAAACTTAACGTAAATAATATTGATCATAATGGATGAATTTAAACGATTTCTGAAAGCGACCAAAATGTGGAAATTCTAATCAATATAATTTCTATTTGAAATACACCTGAGTATTTCGCTGACTGGAAATATTAAATTAAATCATTGAGATTCCAGTTAAAACTAAAAACAAATCTTAAAGAATATTTTTTTCATTTTTAAAAAATCACTTTAAACCTAAGGTATCGAAATTTCGGTGGAGGTGCCTAAATTAAAATATCCAAGAGCACCCTTAAACGTACATACATAAAGTTTAAGTAAAACTGAGATGAACGTCTATGTCGCGAGATCTACTTTCCTTTTTGGGGGCAAAAATATCTGGTTAACAGGCAACGAAAAGTATATATCTATATTACTGAGATGAGGTATTATGTACACTATTTACATTATTCAGACTATTGTCCTTATCTTTGTCGCCATATGTATTACAACGTTTCGGACGTTGTACGCTCCGGCCTTCTTCAGGTGGTTAGAATGTCGAACTGAACCCTTTATTTCGTTCACTGGTGTAGAATGTTCTATTTCAACGTGCCAATAAATGGATGTATCAAGAAAACATGGCACAGGGGATAAAGGCGTTAGTTAGATCCAGTGACAGGACCCAAAGAGCGTGAGTTCAATACCTGGTTAAGGCGGTGGAGAACTTGGAGAGGGGAAGTAACAAGGGGATAACTGATCACTGACATCCATTAGACATAGCACGTCGAACTAGAACCGTTTAGAATTATGGGGACTTAGAAACCTAAGTAAGTAACCGTTTTTACAAGTGCTCATAATGTAATATTGTTATTATTGATTTTTTTTCTAGCTCTCCGTAATACCGTTTCCCATATTGTTTTCATTTCTATATTTGGCCAGCTTGGAAGCTTTTGTGACTTAGAATCTGTGCTGATTCCTTACGTTTTCGTATTTTCCACTGATGATCTATGTCTATTATTTCAACTTCATCCCACGGGAGTTGGTGATCTCTCTTTCCTCTTTATATATAGTAAACTACGCCTGTTTTTTCTATTTCTCTTCGTGATACGGCTTTACGATCTTGCAGTCTTACCTTAAGGGGACAGACTGTTTCTCCATTTCTAATGAGGTCTTCCAGTTTTCCTGTATATTCTGATCTGTTCATCACTACAGTCGCATTGCCTTTGTCAGCTAGTACGATGATGATGTTCTAATTTCTCTGTAGGGTTCCAATTGCCAGCCTCTCCGGTTTCGTGATGTTTGATTTGGACGGATTGGCTTTCTCCAGTATCTGTCTCACTTTCTATTTTAGCTCATCCGCCTGAGGGATGTTCAAGGCTATTTCCTCGATTCAGGCAATGATGTCCAAGTATGGTTTCCGCCTGATTCTTGTGGGGTAGTTGAGACCTTTGTTTAGTACTGATTCCTCAGAGGCACTCAGCTGATGCTGATTACTACCTTCACTGGGTGGGGTGTGATGGACTTTGGGCGTCACCTTCTGATCTTTCAATCTGTTAACTTTTTGTACTTGGCGGGCCTTGACTGCATCGAATTCGTGTCTGAGGGATTTATTCCGGTCATACTGGATACTCTTTCGGCTTTTCGTCCTTCTTCATCCGTAATTCTGTTGAGGATCTCAAGCCTCTGGGGGGAATATGCCCTTCATTTCTCTATAGCCAACTCCCAAACAATACCTCCCCGATACGCTGCAGAAAAAGAGATGCATATTCAAATTCCAGCCGACATGATTGATTCCGCTTTCTTCCAAATACAAAAGATATGAATACATATGATTCTACCAAATGAAAATTGCTCTTTTGAGAAAAATCTTTAAAATAATGCTGGCAACGATAGCTCTGTATATGTTTCGGCATTTAAATTTTATACAACTGTCCTGACAGTAGCAACATAGCGCGCACATCTCGCATGTCAATCCCTCAACGTAGCGGGTTCGATCTTCACTGGTTGCTTCAGTGATATATCATTCTCCCAGACTGAAATAATTTTACTCAAAGGAGGCACTGGCCACTGAGCAATGGTAAACAGAGTTCCTTCTTCACTTATTAAGATTTCCTTATTCTGGTATAAGATCACTGCTTAAAGTATCTGATGTTCTTGACCGCTCATCCGACGAACTACTGACGTGAGCGGGTCCGATGTTGATTAACGTTGTTATAATAAACGATTGGTTGCGAGATGAAAGGAATAACGAGGATTAGGTCTTTGAACAACGTGAATTTGTTTAATATATAGAGTGTCTTACAGATTGACGAGGTGAAGGCGTTGACGATGATGAAGTTAGCGTCGAAGTCGAACGATATCTTGTGTTGGTTTGAGCGTGGATATGGTTGTTCGAATGCGTTTGGTCGATCGAGGTCACGGCGGTGAGTCGATTCTTTGGTTGTCAAGGTAACGAAGGATTGGCGTAAGTGGAAGTCCTGTTCCATGAAACGGGGCTGCGGTGAGAAATGCAAAAGGAATTCTTGTAGTGAGTCGGTTATGTCAAAGTGAAGGCAGTCGGTTGCGGAGTTGACGAGGTTGGTGTAGATGGTTGGCCGGTTTTCTACGAAACGGTGGTAGCCTGAATGGGTTGCATGCTTACGGAGTCCAAGTCGCTTCCTTGCGGAGTCAGAGTCGGTTGATAGCAGAGTCGCTGTAGATGGTTGGTGTAGCGGGATGGCAGGTGTTCTACAAGAGGGTTGCATACTTGCGGAATTGGAGTCGCTGTAGTGAGTTGGATTTGCCGATTTGACGGCGCTGGCGACGAGGAAGTCTTTTAGCTTGGTAGTGTCGATATTGAGATTTTATCAATCGCGATGGTTTGCGTCTTGGACATAGGTATGTTGAGGCTGGATAGTCGCTTGCTGTAGTGAGTCAGGTTTGCCAAGGTGATATTGTTGGCGATGAAAAGCTTGGTGGTGTCAACTTTGAGATGATATTCTTGATTTCGTGTGCGAAAAGTCGGGTGGTAAGTCAAGCCGAGGTGTGGCGATTCTCGTTGAGAGGAGTGGTCATGTCGGTGGTATTAGCAGCATCAGCGCCCTGCGTTCCCAGTCGATGGCCTTCTGGCCAGTAACTCCTTGTGGACGTTATGGGTGACATGCGTTTAAACAGATCTGTTAGCCCACAGGGACATCTCCTTTTCGGCGGTAACGTTTGCGATTGGCCAGTGTCGCTTTCATTGCGGGGGCTTGTTTCTGTTACCGGACGTGATGCTCGGAGCCTATGTGTGGAGACCGACATTTTTTTTGTTCTCTACCTTCATGGCGTCCAAACCATGCCGGCATGCAAAATGAATCAGAAAGAGATCTCGTTGAAACGGATTATAACGTCAACTATTTGACCCGTGATGTCAATGTGAAGTAAGACAATATATTCATTAACTAATTATTTACAAAGCATCGATAGTCTGGCAAAAGCCATAAGATGTCACTCTATCTTATGTTGCTTAGCAGACACCTATATAATGTAGACTTTTCTTTCTATCCCATTCCCTAATGTACCCAGTTCAACCATCAGCGTTTTTTTTTTTACTAAAACCTCTTTTGTACTAGAGTTCAGCTTAGTGAATAGGCAAAGCCCCTTTTCTCATACTCATTTTTATCATGCCTAGCTCCCGGGTATAGCCAACTCCCAAACAACACCTCCCCGATACGCCGCAGAAAAAGAGATGCATATTCAAATTCCAGCCGACATGATTGATTCCGCTTTCTTCCAAATACAAAAGATATGAATACATCATTTCTCCTTTGAGATACAGGTTAAATAGCAAAAATGTTCGGGAACCTTATAGCTTGTTCAGGTCACACGGCCCTGTGGATAAAACCGTTGGTAATCCAGTGACTTTAGCCAAACAGTCATGAGTTCAATAACTGGCTAGAGCAAAGGTGTAAATAATTACAATACCTCCTCCCAGAAATAGAGACAGTATTCTGGTATTAAATAAACAAGATTTCATTTTTTATTTTTGCTCTGTATATCTCTTTACTTCTTATTTTTCAAACTGATCGACATTATAACTATTTACATACCGAAGATTGTTACTATTTGTTTATGGAACGCCGCATGTTCGCTTATATAACTCCCTAGCTGCCTCCCACGCTAAGGGTAAGTGTTCGAGCCGAGGCTAAAGCTGAGAAATTGAAATGATGATCTTGAAAATAGACAACATTTTCTTCAATCTGATTTGCGGATCACCATCTTCCTGGTACTCAATATATGCATGAACTTGTAAAATCTCGCATATTTTAATAGCATTTTATTTATTTATATATCGAATCTGTTCTTATTCACCAACCATTCGGGGCACTTCGACGTGATGTCATGGTTAGCAAGCTTGTCGCGCAAGAACAATTACGTCTGAGTAGTGAGATCGATCCTCACTGGTTGCTCCATACTTTCGGCCTTGTGCCACATCTAAGTTACGCTTAGAAAATTATTTGGGCACTTCAACGCAGTGTAACGGTTAGCATGGTTATTTTGCTAGATCAATTACAAATGAAATGTAAGATCAATCGCTCCCCCATTAGAAAGGGAAGTATTGTGTATATAACGGATTCCAACTATCAAACTAGAGATTATATAGAAGTAGAATTCATTTTTGAGTCCGGACTCCCTGACCATGGTCAAATCAGCACACCATCTGTCGCCAAGTTCAATATATTTTTATACTTTTAAAATCTGAGAAACAAAAATACTAAAGTCACATCAAAAGAATACATTTGTTGAAATGAAAATAGTTAGAATTCTAATTTAAGCTCAAAACGAATAGATTCCTTCACTATGTACTCCGACATTGACTCTTCATATACTCGTAAAATCCACCATATCCAAGAGAAATAAACATTTCTCTAAGAGCTATAGTTTGGTCGGTGGCCTAAACTAGTGTGCATGCGTTCTGGTGGCGTTTAAAGTGTTTGCAAGACTGTTTCTATATTTGAGAATAGACGAGTCACTCGAGGTAGAGGGTTCCGATAAGGCGGTAGTTTATATGGATAGGAGAGGGTGATAGCGGCGAACTAAAGTTCAGATTATAGTCGTCGAGGAAACAGCCTCTTGGTAGTCTGTTATACAGAGCAGTGGTTCACGGGAATAAGTTATTTGATTGGAACGTACTTCTCGTTGATGGAATCTAAAGAGAATGAGGGTGGTTTGCTACTAAGTGACATGGTAGGCCATAGCCGTGAAAGTTAGACATGTCGGAACCAAAAAATGTCGTTCATCCAAGCACATTCCATGAAAGGAGCGACAGAGCAGTGAGATGCTAGCCATATCCCGCCTGCGAAAGAAGGATTGGGGGTGGGAAATAATTTTTCAACAAGTATTCGGAGATGCTTTTGAAATCTATCCAGATTGGAAAGTGAGGACTGGGCAACTCCCGCCCAACTGTGATGTTCATCTTGTATAATACGCATAATTAATTATATTGAATATATATTATTTCAGTAAGGGAGTAATTTTTAATGAAAGCATAGTCATTTTATTAACATTGATAACGATTACGATTTTGAAAGATCATGATGTAAGACTGAGGCTTTTATGCCCCTCTCAAGGATCACTCTTTGATAAAAATGAAGTCTTTTGTTTTGAATTTAAAACAAATCACCAGAAAAAGTTACTATTATGTTGAATAAAAGGTCCCTTCGGCATTTTCATATTGTTCACATTAGATGGCATTAGTAACGCTTAGCTTTAACCGAATTCTAAATGTTTGCCTTTTCTATTTCTAGATTATTTTTTTTTGGCAACACGCAAACGCATGTTGAAAACCTCACATTATTTAATATTGTTGAACTCATCGCTAAAATATTTTGTCGAGATTTAAAATCTCTACGTTTCGTCCAATTTCGCAATCGATGAAATTTGAATAAACTGATTTATTCGGAAACAGGCTTTGGCAAAATTGCTATTTCGCGGTTTAATAATTTATTTAGTTTAATTCATTAGAACTTTTCATCGTAAACAATATTTTTAAGAAAATGTATTTTTTTCCTTTTTTACGTCGAAGAATAAATTCTTAGAATTTCTTACTCTTGAGCATGCAACAATACAATTGGCCATTCGTAAATATTTCTTTCTGGAAACAAATTCCAACTTTTTGCAGCGTTTCGCCTACTTAGTTATATTGACAAAACTGCAACCACTTAAGTAGAATAAAAGTGGCTTAAGAAATGCCTGACGAAGATCAATCTCTATTTGTTGACGTGTGTATGGGGTGCCTTACTGACGTTCGCGACTGCGGTTAAGTCATTTGATGTCTGTCCCCCACCTCAGTGTAATATTGGAAGGAAGAGAATGACAACGTCGTGAACTTATTTTGTATGTGAAATAATAAAACTTAATATATCAAAAAACAAAAAAATGAAAATTTATTGTACTAAGCTACTCACCCTAGTAAAACCAAGTGTACTTTGTACCCCCTTACCTGTTCGCACTTCTCCTCACGATGTGGTTTCGATCGGACAATGTATGGCTATTTTAGAAAGTGTGACGGACAGACAGAGGGAAATAACAGCATTGTATATAGATATAGATGGATTATAAGACAGAAGATAAAGGATTATCAGCATCATTTTCTTTTTATTTAAATATAAAATATAAAATTCGATTCAAAATAACAAAATGAGGTTTATGAAGTCCCGGATTAAGTGCTGCTAATGACAGAAATTCTAGTGATTTCACACTGAAGATAATCTCGTTGAGCAATGTTCCACGGTTGGTGGGATCAGTCGAGTCATACTATCATACTCATAATATCCTAACTGTTGAACAAACTGAACACCTTAACACATAGCAAAAAGGTGATATTTTGCTGGATCCCAAGCCATGTTGGAATCCAGGGAAATGAGAAAGCCGATCCATTAGCCAAAGATGCTCTCAACATGACACCCGACCAAAACATCAAAACCCCATACACTGACCTAAAAAATAACATCAAGACAACAATAACACTAAAATGGCAACAACTCTGGGACAAAAATACCGACAATAAACTCTATCAAATAGCACCAATTCTAAAGGAAAGCCAATTGAATCTTAAAACAAGAAAAGAACAAACCACCACTGCTCGACTACGCATTGGACACACAAGACTGACCCACTCATTCGTACTAAAACAAGAACCTCCTCCTAAATGCTCCTGCGGAAAACAATACACTGTAAAACATATACTAATAGAATGTACAAACCTCACACACATCCGTAGAAAATTCTATATCGCGAAGAACATGAAGGAATTATTTGCAAAAACTGAACCAAAAAATATATTGGATTTTCTAAAAAGAATTGGTCTCTTATTAAAGATATAGACTGATGTATAAACAACATATCCTACCTTTTATCATTTTTCAAATAAATTGTCCTTATCAAATGGAAATTCTTGATTTAAACAAAATACCTAGGATTATTTTGCAGTGTGCAAGCAAATAAGCTCTAAATGTTCCATACAAAATAGGCATTTAAAATTCACATAAACTGGATTTGGCATTAAATAACCCACAGTGGTTGATATGCCATAAAACCCAAACAAACAAACAAACAAATCATAATATCCAAATCAAGCACTGAAAATAATTTTTACCACTTTGGTTATGTTAAGTACTTTGTTGTGTGGCTTCTAATAAAGAAGAACCGTATTTTAATGCTACATTTTTTTAAATGTGACGGACGATTAACATGGGTAATTTACAAAAATGTGAAACGCAAAATACCCGCTACTAAACGTACCAAAGATTACTCATAATTCGAAACAAAACGGTGATTCTGTTTATAGGGACGTATTACACAGGCATCTTTCGTGAGATAATTCTGGAGAAGCAAACTATTGAATCGAACAAGTACTGTTTCGAGTGAGACAGACTGACAGCGGAAAGTGACGAAAAGGACAATGAAATTAAATAACAAAAAAAATGATATTTCACCAGAACGACACTAATACGCACGTCTGTTTGATCACCATAGAAATATTTATTCAGCTTGGTTGGTAAGTGGCCTTCATTGGTGATATATTTACGGAATAAAAATTGCTGGTGCTTAATAGTTGTTCAATAACCTGGAAGACAGAAAAAAGTACCTTAGAACGTTTCTTTCCTGAGTAACAAAACTTTCTGAGATTATGACATTAGCATGAGTAAATTTGTTTTTCAATAAACGTAATGTCGAAAATAAAGATAAAATATTCTAGAAGTAACATCGAATAGCAAATGCTGCTTTCCAAAAGCTAAGGAAAGTATCAAGAAATACGAAAATTTTGCTAGAAATAAAGAGACGAGTGGTGAATTTTTATGCAATTTCTATTAAGTCATCTCTATGGCTGTGAATAATGGAGAACATTCTGACATATGACGAGGAGACATTAGGCCAACGAGGTTAGGGATCTACGAAGGAATACTGTGACAGAACATGTGAGCCTCAACGAAATTTGAAACAAAACGGAAACAAAAAGGGGACAGAGAGAAAGTTGAAATGTCTTTCTCACATAATATGGTAAAAAGGCATGGGGAATTTTATATTCACAAGGATATATTGAATCAGAGACATTGGCAAACATAAAGTAACATGCTCAAAATGCTTGTATAAATGTATGAGGGAACGGAGAGAAAGTAGAATAGTAATACACAAACATTTAGAATGAATAAGATGTGCAAAAATTCACTGTCATAGAGGGGCGGGGGCTGATATTACATAGCGATTCAGAATTGTTTTGCTTGTTTCTACAAAATGCTTACTATTTCTTAGTACTTTGTTAGGTATCTTTCTCGATTCCAATCAGCCTTCGGTATTTCAAAATGTAGTGGACCCAGATACACTGCGAATTAATCAACCCCGTTTTATGACTGGTTGATACGTACACTATTTACATTATTCAGCCGTTGTACGCTCCGGCCTTCTTCAGGTGGTTTGAATATCGAACTGAACCCTTTATTTCGCTCACTGGGGTAGACTGTTCTAGTTCTACGTGCCATATTTAATGGATGTCAGTTATCAGTTATCTTCTGATAATTCCCCTCTCCAAGTTCTCCACTGCCTTAACCGGGTATTGAACTCACACTCTTTGGGTCCTTTCACTGGATCTAACTAACGCCTTTATCTACTGTGCCATGTGACCTCAAGGACACACGGAACAGTGGTTCGAGGCGTTTATCCACTGTGCCATGTGTCCCCAACCACCTGTAGAAGGCCGGAGCGTACAACAGCCGAAACGTTGTAATAAATATGGCGACAAAGATGAGAACAATAGTCCGAATAATGTAAATAGTGTACATAATATCTTATCTCAGAAATATAGACAGATACTGAAGGGCCGAAACGTTGTAATAAATATGCCGACAAAGATGAGGACAATAGTCCGAATAATGTAAATAGTGTACATAATACCTCATCTCAGAAATATCGACAGATACTGAAGGGCCGAAACGTTGTAATAAATATGCCAACAAAGATGAGGACAATAGTCCGAATAATGTAAATAGTGTACATAATACCTCATCTCAGAAATATAGACAGATACTGGTTGATACGTGTTAAGGTTGATAATGTCTGTAACAGTTTCATTCCAGTTACTGCTGCCTGAAAGGTAAGCTAATTGTGGGTGAATAGTTTGTTCACGTCATCCCCCTACCACTTTTCTCCGAAAACTATCGTGACATGCCAGCGACGTGACGTACATAATAAAACGCATCCTCGAATTCCAGTTTCCGCTTTCTATGTTCGACTTGGCATAAAATCTCCCCGTTGCCTTTTTTTGTGATGAACAGCACTTGAAATCGATTCATAACGAACTAGTGAGATAGATATGAACAGGAGAAAAAAACGACATAGATATGTGTGTGAGTTTTTTTTTCTTCTATGTTCCGTGCCCCTTGAGGACGTAGGCGATCACATTTCTCTAGTATTTCCTGCCTTTTGTAGATTTTAATGGATGTTGTCTTTTTTTATATCTCCTAAACCTTGTTCCACCATCCATTTACTCGCTGGGTAGAGGCTATGAGTTGGTTTCCTCTTTCTCTCCTGCTTTCAATCCGTCTTGTTAGTATCAACATTTTCCAAGACGTCTTTATTTGCTAAGTAGATTATACTCTCTCTCTCTCTCTCTCTCTCTCTCTCTCTCTCTCTCTCTCTCTCTAGGTTTATAACACATCAAAGTATGGGGCACCCAATGGGGATCGAAGTTTTGTTATTGATTCTTATGTTTTGTCGATTATTTTTATTATTTTATTTCTCTTCTTGGTTTTTAAAATGCGGTATTTATCCGTTTAATTCCCTGAATACTTTGATTCTTAAATTATTTCCAATCGAATATTAATATCTATTTTCTTGATCTTTGCGCATTTCCAATCTTTCTCTACGAGACAATTAATATTGAAAAAAAAAAACTTAGAATATAAATTCCGTAAATGTCCAGTATCGATTTTTTCCGCTTAGATAAAAGAAAAAAAATGAATAAACCACTGCGTTCTGTCAAAAGTTCACAGCTTTTTACAAGAAACAATGATGCGCCACCTTAAAAGAATAGAAGTGCACTTTGCCGTTCCAGTCAGTGAATTGCTTTAATTAAAGTTTCACTAGAGAAAAAAAAGGTTAATGTGTATAAAAACATGTTAGAAAATAATTCTGTTTAAAGCATCTTAAAAATGATAGGATGTAGTATCAACAGTGAACGAGGCTGTGAGAGCAGATTGGACGAAACCGCGTTAACAAAATACATAAAAAACTATTTTGAACAATTCGTTTTTTGTCATTTTTTTCCGACATTTTTTTCAATGGACCTAAAAATACCTCTTTTTATGTTTTTGCTGTCGCAACAAGAAGAAATGCTGGACAACGTCTAGGAGAATTTTTAATTGTTGGATTGAAACTAAAATTCAATTCGACAAGAAAGCAAACTTCGCA
>OZ038496.1:103899741-103902241 GCA_964036315.1 Acanthosepion esculentum
CTCAGGATTTGAGGTTGTTTTCAGACAATTCATGAGGCACCCATTTTCCAAGTTTAGGAACTTTTCCAAGTTGTTGAAGATGACGATGAACAGTTGTATGGTTTGAACTGAGAACCACTGCCAATTCCTCAACTGATAAAGCAGGATTTTCTTCAAGAACTGCTTCAAGAAGCTTTTCATCAAACTCAACTGGACGTCCGGTTCGATCATCTTCAAGGGTGAAATCTCCACCTCTGAATTTTGCAAACCATCTTCTGCAAATTATTTCATTCACACATTCCTCTCCATAAACTGAGTGAATGTTTCTATCCGCTTCGGCTGCTGAGTTTCCTTTCTTGAACTCATAAAGCATTATGTGCCTCAAATGATTCTTGGGTACTTCCATGTTAGCAGGGTTTTAATCAAACAAAATTTAATTTTATTGTTCTCTGAAATAAAATTTGATCGGTTTAAATGCATCTGAACATAAAAATAATGTTCAGCTCCATTAGACATTATAAAATACTCTTTAAATTTCGTTCATTTTAACAAAAAGTTAAAATTCGGGCAGAACTTATAGGATGACCTAATATTTTTTAAAAACTTTCAGCACTCTATTTCATCATAATGATGTGAGATTGATAGTAGGAGTGGAATTCTTGATATACAGTGCCTCTCTAACAGCGATATATATATATATATATATATATATATATATATATATATATATATATATATATATATATATGTGAAGAAATATAGTCTTAAAGTGTGCTATATTTATGGGATCAAGTGCTCAATATCACAGATAGAGCGTGTGTAAATATAAAAGTGGAAGTCAGCACTTAGAGGCGACAGTCTGTTTCATGCTAGTGCAATCGTCAGGCGATATATATTTGTGTTTTCAACCAGAATTTTTTTTAAGGGTTCTTGTAATGTTTGAAACTTCGTCTATTTACAGATGAAGAGAATAGAATATCGGATTTAGCTAATTAATAAAGATAGACCATGTATAGGAATCAACAATACATGGTGACTGTCAGTTCGATATTTCACTTTGAAATTCAGACCAAGTACACACACACATATATATATATATATATATATATATATTCCTACTTCAATTTAATATACATTATCTAAATATGACTTATTTTTAATCTTTTTAATATATCTCATAATTAAGTATAATGTTTTAAGTAGGAAACTAACTATACACACACACACACACATGCACACACACACACACACACACACACACACACACACACACATATATATATATATATATATATATATATATATATATATATATGCATGTATCAGTTCTTCGACGGCTGCAAAAGTTAAATTTCTAATTCCGACACGAACACACTCTATACACCGGGGTTGAATAAGACTGACGTACTTCTCATCGGTTGAAATAGATCTATACCTCCCCATGAGGTAATATCCTCTGTTATAATATTACTAGCATCCACTTTATATACCAATGGATTTATTACATATATATATATATATATATATATATATATATATATATATATATATATATATATATATATATATACTTAATTTTTAAGTTGTGGATATGGCTACTTGAAAGAGGTTCAGTGCATCATTAATGATTTAATTGTAAAAGCAGATAATTGATACAAAAATAAACACGTAATCCCAATATATATATATATATATATATATATATATATATATATATATATATATATATATATATATAAAGAGAGAGATATTAAGTAACACAGCTTATATTTGACACAAGACCACAAGTGTTGAGCACGTGGTGAGTTTAAAATATCCCTACGAGACTTGTTTGCATAAAATTACGGTGCGAAATGTGTCTTATGCAAGGGATGCTGAAAAGATCTCGCCCCAAATTAAGAGGGCAGTGACGAAGAACAGAATATGTACATTTTAAAGTTTCATTAAGTATTTGATTTTCAATTTTCTAATGCCAATTGACACAAAGAGACATCGTTAATCGAAACTGGGTTAGAACGAGTAATTTTCAGCACCCCATCCTACGCATCTTCGCATAGGAACGCACGTGTTTATATAAAGAACATTTTAAAAATCACGCTTCTCCATAACGTATAACGTGGCCATGCGAATATTCTCAAGAGGATAACATATTCGATCAACGCCGGGCGCCCAAATGCAGTGGCCTTGTACCATACTCTGTTGTGAATATCAATTCAAAGCATATTGTTAGATAAATGATTGCTGAGCATGTTTAGATGAGTACTACTCTCTACTGAGTTCGATCTTCAACTGCGCTCCAAAACTGTGGCCTTGAGCCAAACTGCACAATTCAAAGATAAATACCTATATTCTATATGACTGATTACAAACATGATTAGGAAACAGACGTTACCAAAAGCCAACACACGCACAAGCATACATCCCCGTGAGGTAATGGTTAACAAGCTGGTCCCAAGATTCATTATAGAGCCATATTGGGTGAAACATAAAATAACTATAAGGTTAGTAAATACATAGATAG
>OZ038496.1:103904741-104012241 GCA_964036315.1 Acanthosepion esculentum
AATAAAAACAGTCCATATCTTCAAATATGTATATTTATTTTAAAATGTAACGTATAAACAAATAAATTTAAAAAGTTATACATATGTGTGCGTGTTTGTGTGTATATATATATATATATATATATATATATATATATATATATATATATATATATATATATATATATATAGTCTCAACTAATAGTAGCATTCACCCCACCCAAACAACAATTCCAAGAGATAAACAGCAGTAAGTAAAGTAATGTAAGTTATAAATCATAGTGAAAGATAAAATATTAATAAAACTTTGAAAAAATAAGAACGAATCAAACTTACTCATCAGCTACTAAAGTTTCGCCGCAACTGGCTCTTCAGGCGGCATATTTATATGCTATGGGATAATATTGAGATGTACAGAAAGTTTTAGTGAGATTATATGCATTCTTGGGCGTTTTTTTAAGGAAATTGTTCACGTGAAAAAATAAGCGAAACAAGAAAGAGAGAAAATAATCGACGTATATTATTTTCCATCAATTTCAGACATTCGAATATTTCACATTGCCTGACAATTTTTGTGAAACTTTTTGTTCCCAAAAGTTGCATGCATCGTTGAACAGATTGTAAAACATTTTCAACTTACCGACATCATAATCCATCCGAGTCACCCATTCGTAAATTTTCTCCTGATTAGCGTGCTTGTTTTGGTATTTTTTATAAAGGTTGATTTATCATATATTGACGCACGCACATACACCTCGGATGACGAGGCGGTGGTTATATGAAAGTAAGTTCTGATTTAAGTAAATAGTTAATGTTTGTCCGTTCTTCACTGGGGATGCGTAAGATTTTTTTTTTCTTTTTTTTTTGCGGAAGGGGTCTTTTTTTTTCTTTTTTGGTTTTGTTTTCAATTCCCTCGGTGCCAAAGACGTTAACAACAGTGTCAATATAAACGTATGAATGGTAGACAAATAGAAAGAAAGAAACAGTGTGTAAGTTTGATAAAGTTATGAAATTCTAGTCAGATTAAATCAGATGCGGTTCCTTAAGGGAAACAATGTTCTTCGAGAAAAGATTCTTTACTTTAAATTGTGATAACTTATAAGCAAAAGAGTTTCTTTTTTTTTTCCTGTTTCTGACCCAAGCTATACAAGTTACTGACAAAAGAAAGGCGAGCGACAACAGCAGCAGCAGCAACAGCGGCGTTAAGAGACGCTCCAGAAAGAAACACGGCTCAAACAGCCTCCGAAGTAGAAGCAGTTGTCATAGTAGTAGTAGTCGTCGTAAATTGTTGGTTGCAGAAGCAGTCCCTCCGTCAGTAAAGCCGAACCAGCAATAGTCGTAGCTCTGGTAACAGGCAACTGCAAGATGTTGAGAGTTCTAACAACAGTTAGTGCACCAATCGAATAATTTCCCGACGCTACTGAAATAAGCATCTGTTGTATATATATATATATATATATATATATATATATATATATATATATATATATATATATATATATATATATATATATATATTCAGGCACTCAAGACAAAATGCCAAACAACAGACGCTTATCTCATATATATATATATATATATATATATATATATATATATATATATATATATATGATTATAAAACTGTTATTGGTCAGGGTTGAATTTCACCAGGAAGCTGTTATAATGAAAAGTGCTCAAGACACATATATAAAAAATAAAATTTAACATGCAGAGCTTTTAAAATTTTTTAAAATTAAGAGATCAACCAATACGCTACCTTGGTTTCAACCCTTGGGTATTGTAAAAAAAATTGTTGACTATAACGCCTGACGATACTAAAAGGTTTATTCCAAGGTAGCGTGATTGGCTGATTTCCTATATATATATATATATATATATATATATATATATATATATGTAGGAAATCAGCAAATACACACACACACACACCTATATATATATATATATATATATATATATATATATATATATATATATATATATATATATATATATATATATATATCGATTCAAGTGTCTCGGGCTCCTTATCCCGAATCTGTGATACAAGCCCCTCCCACTCTACTACATTTCAATTGTCATGAGGTAATATTTATATAAAATACAAATTTTATCGTAACTTAATTATGTACAATAATAGATAATATGCAATATAGGTGAACAATTCAAGTAGAGAAAAATATGAAAATAAATTCAATGTATCTAAATACAAATTAGAGACATGCCATAATAAATGAATCTATCTTAAAGAAATCAAACATGTTTTGTACCAACTTATAACATCAAATTGAGATTTTTCTTCTTAAAAAGTTGAACATTACAGATGACAAAAAGGACATTTAGTTTATGGTATGAAGTTTTAGCATGTGCAAAGCAAAGTTTTAGTTTAATTTTAAGGTATACAAATGTAAGTAAAAAAACAGAAATTGTCGCGAGTTTCGGGGATCGAACGCACCGTCCCCAATATATATATATATATATATATATATATATATATATAACCCAATAGAAGCCCTAAGTTGTACTAATAGGAAAGAATTAATGAATGCGGATGTTGTAAGTGTGTCTAGGGGGAAATGTTACTTATTAAGAGTGCATGAGGGTTAGATAACGAGTATCCTTCGACTTTAAGAGGTTAAGATTGGTGTCATCAGGGAAGCATACCTTGGGGAGTTGCAAGAGAAAAAAGAAGTTTTTTTGAGTGGGTTATACTCCTTACCAATATGTCGGGAATGAGAACTCAATATACGCGGTAAGGTAAGATTTGCTCAGCAGTGTGTTCGTGTGTTAGTCTGCGTGGGTGTGTATGAATGTGTTGTTTATGTATGAGCATATGTTGTTTATGTATATGTTCGTGTGTCATGCATGTATACGTGTGTATTGTACATATATGTGTGTATTGTTTACATATATGTGTGTGTGAGATGTATATATATATATATATATATATATATATATATATATATATATATATATATGTGCATATTAGTAATATCAGTGGTCAAAATATTTATATATAGTTGTTTTTTACTCTCTCTCTCTCCATATATATATATATATATATATATATATATATATATATATATATATATATATATATATATATATATATAAGAGGATAGAATCCAGGTAGAACTCAATGTCCAGAACAGAATATAATATAAAAGGCACAAACACTAATATTCCATGGTTATAATTTATTACATTGGAATCGTAATCACGATCCAATTTATCAGAATTTGTAGGTATATATATATATATATATATATATATATATATATATATATATATATATATATATATATATATATATATATATATATATATATATATATATATACATACATATATATATATATGATATGGATAAAACAACTGAAAAGTTGCAAATTAAAAGAAAAAAATTGGGTGCTTTTTTGGGAAAGTATTTATTTATATGTTTTTATATATATTTATTTATTGATATGTTTTTTTATATATTTATTTATATGTTTTTATATATAAAATATATAAAAACATAAATAAATATTTTCACAAAGAAAGCACCCAATTTTATTCTTTTAATTTGCAACTTTTCTGTTGTTTTATCCATATTATATACATATCAAGAAAGTTTACGTGGCTTCTCATTATGCTATATATATATATATATATATATATATATATATATATATATATATATAGGAAGCATATCTTCATTTCATTGAATAATATAGGCTTATTATATCTATTTATTTTTATACTGATCCTTTCCAATTCTTGATGCTGATATAAGATTCATCAAGGTAGACGTCGTTTTTTGTTGTTTTTTTTTTTTTCCAAAATAATTTCGATCTTTTCTAATATCATCTTCAGCGCTAAATTACAAAGACAAACTTAATGTAACTGCGATAAAATCATTACAAATATAGCAAGAACGTATTAAATTGCATATAACAAACATTTAAGGCTATTTGCCATTTCTATTAATTTCCGCCCAGCTCTCTTATTTTTCCTTGTTTGTCAAAATAAGGAAAACTTGAAAATAATTATAACAGCGCGTTCTCGCGTGATTTTAAAAATCTCCATCACAGAGGAATGCAGATTTTATCCCAGTTACAATAATACTGTTTTGTAATTAACCCCGGAAGTTGATCTTAGAAAATGGCTGAAAGTACCTGAGGTAAAAAAACAAAAAGAACTACGATTAGAGAACTGAAAAGGATCAGTATAAAAATGAGTAGACTCATTATGCCTACAGTATTAATTGAAATATACAGGGTGGTGCAAAAGTAGGTGGACAGTAAATAATTACATTTATTTTGAGATTACATATACATACAATTATATTTACTAGCACAAGTATTAAATTTTATTGTGAACAATAATACAAAAGCCCTTAAATTTTATTGTGAACAATACTACAAAAGCCCTTAAATTTTATTGTGAACAATAATACAAAAGCCCTTAAATTTTATCAACGCAGGTGCTCAAACTGTTTTCCATCACAATTTACACAGCTTTGAAGTCTACCTCTAACGCTTTGACAAACTTTTTTCTAATTTCCTGAAATGCATCTCTTGTTTAATTTTTCAAATGACCGACACTTCTTGATTTTCGACTATAAACTTTGTCCTTGAGTACTCCCGAAAAGAAGAAATTCATTGGGGTCAAGTCAGGTGAACATGCCGGCCAATCAATTGAACCTCTTCGGCCAATCCATTTCTTAGGAAATGTTTCATCAAGATACTCAGTTGTAATAATATAACCGATACAGAAACCTATTCCACATACAGTCCACCTACTTTTGGACCACCCTGTATGTATGTATGTACATACACACACACATATATATATATATATATATATATATATATATATATATGTGTGTGTGTGTGTGTGTGTGTGTGTGTGTGTGTGTGGAAACCATCCGAGCGATGGAATGAAATTGTAGACAAATAAGTTATAGTATATATTTGATAGTGAATGTTGGTAAATATTTCCAGCGACATCTATTTCTTTCGTAAGTGAAAGATATTTATTGATTTACTTTTAAACAATATTGTAGAATTTTAACGGAGAATTATTCAAACTTCTGATGATGAGGATGATGAAGAACAAGAAAAAGAAGGAGAAAGGAGAGATTTGTGCAATATAATACTGTTATATTTCAAATATAATATGTTGCCTTTGAACTTAAAAAAATACATTAAAGTAAATATTTCACTGATGAAGCCTCAAATCATTTACCCAAATTCAATAAGATATATTGCACAGTTTCTCTCTCTCACTTTCACTACACACACACACACAGAGAGAGAAACACACAGAGAGAAACACACACACACACACACATATATATATATATATATATATATATATATATATATATATATATATATATATATATATATATTACATGAATCATTCATACAAAAAGTAGATTACTAAAGTAATTAGTATTTTTTCGTGTCCGCTATTACATGGATCTACTAAAAAAATAATAATTTCCATGTCTGAAGAAGGCTGAATTAACAGCCGAAAGTACTCTCAGAATAAAAAAAAACTTATACAACTTGAAGCTATTAAAAACAAAGATCATAATATTCATCGAGAGGTTCCTAGGTTAATGTAATTTTAATAAATTTGTTTGCAAAGATGTTTTCGCCATTTATATCATTAACTTTACTAATCTACTTTTTGTATGAATGATTCATGTAATATAAATTGAACTGCACCACATATTTGATGTATGTATATATATATATATATATATATATATATATATATATATATATATATATATTAATACTGAGCACTATCATAGTGTTTCAGAAATGCACTGGTCGACCTGAAATTGGAACAGATTAAGATAGATAAATAGATAGATAGATAGATAGATAGATAGATAGATCAATAGCTCGATAGATAGATAGATAAATAGATAGATAGATAGATAGATAAATAGATAGATAGATAGATAGATAGATAGATAGATAGATAGATAGATAGATAGATAGATAGAAAGAAACATTATAGTGTGCCATGTGCATTTAATATCTCTTTCAATCGCTGCACTTGAACCCATATGCCTTTGTTAGTACAATTCCAATGATACTTGAATTCAAGCACATAGACAATAAATATTTCCGCGCATCAAATTAATTGCAGCCGTGGTTTCGCCAGAGGAAAGAGAGACGTAGACAAAGCACATTTCTGAATTATTGTATATATGCGCACAATTATACATATATACCTATTAATTTGATATTATATAATTAAAAAAGTTGTTGGCTAAATTGACAAGAATATGGAGGAGAAAAGTGAGCTTTCGAATAAAGTACAGACTCTACACATTGCTGGTAGTCTCCATTCTCCTCTGTGGACGTGAAGCGTGGACCCTGTTGGCAGATACGCGGAGAGAAAGAGAAGCGGTCGAGAACAAATGTATGAGAAAATTCCTCGGCTTTTTCTGTTAGGAACAACAACAACAAAAAAAAAACAATGAGTTTGTGCGGAAAAGCGTTGAAAGCTTTATGGGAGACGAGGAAATTCTCATCGCCACTGTCAAACGGATGAAAATCACGTGGTTTGGACACATTACAGGGCACGACAGCCACCATGCAAGGCACCGTTGAAGGTAGACGTAGGAGAGACGCCAACGCAAAAAAAAAAACTGGTTGGACAATGTCAAAGAATGGACAGGTATT
This sequence comes from Acanthosepion esculentum, assembly GCA_964036315.1. Taxonomy (NCBI): domain Eukaryota; kingdom Metazoa; phylum Mollusca; class Cephalopoda; order Sepiida; family Sepiidae; genus Acanthosepion; species Acanthosepion esculentum. Next base: position 103,911,413 of record OZ038496.1, read on the forward strand.
ACTGTGCCAGAAATGCTGATGGCTGCCGTTGATAGACCGTTGTGGAAATGAGCGTCGCTTCTGCATTCGGATCCGCCTTACGATTACAAAAGTCAAGGGGATGATGATGATGATGATGATAATGATGATGGTGATGGTGATGGTGATGACGACGATATGATTACGACGATGACGACGATGATGATGATGATGATGATGATGATGATGACGAAGACGACGACGACGACGACGATGATGACGACGATGATGATGATGATGATGATGACGATGACGACAATGATGATGATGACGACGATCATGATGACGACGACGACGACGATGATGATGATGAGGACGATGATGAAGAATTAAAAAGAGATACGTAAATGAAATGTGGTAGATAGTTAGAAAAGGTTGAGACTGAAAATAATAATAATAATAATAATAATAATAATAATAATAATAATAATAATAATAATAATAGCATGACAGAGTGGGCCAATATCTGCACTGGAACATTTGCAACTCCTATGGGAAGGAAACTGGAAGAAATTGGTACGAACACCATCCTGACCCGGTTATGGAGATAGGACCTGTTACAATTCTATGGGACTACACAATACACACTGACAGAACAATCAAAGCCAACCGCCAAGAGATTGTAATTAAAGACCACAAACAAAATAAGTGCCTCCTTATTGATATGGCAGTCCCTGCAGACTGCAATGTATCTTTGAAGATATTCGAAAAACTGTCAAAATACAAGGACCTTGAAATAGAAATCTCAAAAATGTGGCACATGGGAACATCAACAATCCCTGTTGTAGTTGGAGCCCTTGGACTGGTTGGAAAGGATTCCAGTAGGCTGATTGAAGGGATCCCTGGAAGTCCATGCCTCAAAGAGATACAAAAAATTGTTCTGACAAGTACAGCCCACACTTTACGAAGGGCTTTATCTATGTAATTATTTTTTTATTTTTTTTGCAGTGGAAAGTGTCATGACGCCATTTGTAACCTTAGGTTCCTGTGCGGGACCCGGAAAGAAATGTGTAAACGCCAGATATCAAAGGAAATAAAAATAATAATAATAATAATAATAATAGGTTGATCCAAACATAAATCGACAGCAGGTAAGATTCTATTTTAATATTGTTCACAACAGAAATACTCAAGATAGAGGTTTCTTCTTCTTAAATCTGTTGAAGCCCGGAGGGTTAAAAGGCCAAAACCTTGTAATAATAACAACAATTATGAGGAGAATAACCTTATTTATATTGTTCGGAATATCGTCCTAATCATTGTTGCCATATTTTTCACAATGATTCGGAAACACCCTTGCAAAAGGCATAAATCCACCACTTCCTTCCGGCTAATTTGCTAATTATAATAGGGAAAAATAGGTCTTTCCAAGTTTTCTAAGAAGCCTAGAGTCAAAAAGGAAGAGAAAGGGTCACCAAATCCCCATGACAAATGCCAAAGATAAACTCTGGAATGTTGAGACATGTTACTAGACATTCTTCTGTACTTGGAGCGTGTTTTTAAAAGAAAAGCCTTGCTTGTCTATTTCTTCCACTACACCATAGGATAAGACTTGTCAACACTACCAGGCCCATGGATTGAACTCGCAAAGGCCAAGGAAGCAGAAAAATTAATGATTTAAGCCTCTAGGTGATGTTGCTTGGAGAACTTAAGAATACAAATTTGTAACCCTAAATATAATATCTGTCGCTGGAAATTATTTTGATGTACATTCTTTCACAATCAGAGACTCCCTCGTGGTATTCGTGTACGAGGTCTGTTAAGGAAGTTGTCTCGGATGATAGTGGACATTTGCATATGCCGTGTTTCAGTAGTAGTGATGAACGTTGACTTGACAGAAGTAAATGATACAAGATAATGCGTAATCAGGGAAAGCGGAATAAGTCGTGAGTATGAGAGACACTTGAAGAAGGCCGGAGATTACAACGATTAAAACATTGGGAGTATGACAGACAAAACCAACAGAATGGTACCATTGGAAAGGTATATAATTATCAGATATTTTAGGTCTTTATTCGGATCGAGAAACTTTGAGAAATTAATCATAGGTTCCCTCACAGAAATACAGACACTCAGATACACACACATACACATTATATAGAAAATTTAGTTGTGTGGTTGTAGAGTTATTAGAGATGATGAGGTCAATAGTTTTATTTTTTTATAATATATGATGAACTTAACTTGTTTATTATTATTAATGGGTTTAATATTTCTGCCTGTTATGTCTTTGAGTGTTGTTTCATCATCTTTGTAATTATTATGCATTTGGTTACAATAGTATATGTTTAATAGTTTATTAATATTATCAATTTTGTCAGAAGTATTATTAAGATTATTTTAATTTGTCGATCAATGATGGAATTTGGAAATCCATTATTATCAAGTGTTTTTTTTTAATGTTACGTAATTTTTTATTTTATGGTTTTGGAAGAAGATATCATTTGTGTGCGTTGGATTAAGTTTTTTTTATAACGGCTAACTTATATTGTTGGAGACATTCACTATTATAACTAAGAAGACATGAGCTAATGCTTGTTGAATTTCCTATATAGAGAATTAGCAAATTTGTGTCTGCTGAAATCAATAAATATATCAAGTAATGAAATTTTATTATTAATATTAAGTTCTAATCTAAATTTGAGGACTGACTGACTGACTTTCAAATTTGTTTTTAAGTTGTGTAATTTGATCAATATTTTTAGCTAAAATGAAGATGTCATCGATGTATCTTACATACATAGGGGGTTATAATGTCATTAAGAATTTTATTTTCTAAATGTGTCATATAATAATTATAAAAAAAGGAGATGCCATTGCAAAGCCATCTGTTTGGGTATAAATATTACCTAGGGGCTCATGTAAAATTACGTGAGTGATACATGCTAATAATAATTTTTCTTAAATAGTGGGTTGGGTATTGATGGTGAATATTTTTGTTAAAATGCTCGTATAACCACTCTGAGCTTAGATCAAGGACCAACTTTATAAACAAAATATCCAAATGATGCACAATTTTTGTCTGTTTTCACCGGAAATTAAAGCAAACATTGGGACGGCTTATGGTCAGACATAATAGACATTTATTGTCTATTATATTTAACAATATAAATAATGATCTGCGGCCCCAATGCACAATATATATATATATATATACTTATTGTCATCCACAGACAATGTGTTTCGCTGTATTACAGCTTTTCTGTGTGACTAGACCACCGTTTGCTTCTAGCTAGGATCGAAACCCGACTGAATTGGTGTCAGTCGGAGATTCTACCACTAAGCCGGTGACAGAGGCATTGGTGCATTTTAGCGTATTTATTTTTTTAGATAAACACAGTAACTGAGAGGACTCGATTCGCTTGCCGAAGAGTCTTGCTTTATACAAACACACACTTCCTCCCCCAGAGAGCTCAACCGAAATAAATTTTTCAGGAGCATACATATATATGTATATATATATATATATATATATATATATATATATATATATATATATATATATAAAAGTGAACATAGAAATCAGCACTTGGAGACTACTGTCTGTTTCATGCTAGATGCAATCGTCAGGCCTGACGATTGCATCTAGCATGAAATATATATATATATATATATATATATATATATATATATATATATATATATATATATATATAAAATAAAATATAATTTAAGGAATGTTATATGTTTGGGTAACGTGCTCAATATAAAAGATAGAGCATATGTAAATATAAAAGTGGACACTGGAATCATCTGCGAGTGGCGACAGTCTACTTCATGCTTTGAGCCTTTGATCAGATTGCGTTCAGTTACATATAAGATTATTTTAAGTGTATAATAATTCTAGCTTGTCTATATGGGATTCAGATCATAATGTATATTCTTAAGTGTGTGTGTGTGTACGCAACTAAAAGAGAATATAATGATGTTATCAAACTGTTACCTTTCCACACTTCTAAAACAAAAAAGAGTGGAAAAAACTGTCCGCCGTTAATATTGATCACAAAGAACTATAACATTAATGAAGTTGAAAACGATAATTTACTGAAAAATCTGTTCCTCTGTTGTTTGGAATAAGGTTCACACTCTAGAAGGCCCGGGGGTCACTTGAAATAAAGGGTTACGTTAAGAGTTAATTTATACGGATAGGAAGGGTATATAGATGTTAAGATCGCAGGGATTGGTGACTGTTTGGCGGGTTCTCGGGAAGAAACTGTTCGACTGGAACCAATGGAATGCAGAGGGAATATGGGTGGGGTTTGCTAATTGTAAGTGGCATGGCGAGTCCAAGCCGTGGAGGTGGCGGAACCAAGGAATGTAGTTAGTCCTATCACTTTCCATGGAAGTAGCGATAGAGCAGTGACAGGTTTACCACATGCCACCTGTGTGTGTGTGTGTGTGTGTGTGTGAGAGAGAGAGATTCTGAAGAGTGGAAAATAATTCGTCAGCCACAAGGACTCGGAAGCGCTTTTGAACTCTATGGAGAGTGGAAAGTGAGGACAGGCAGTTCCCGCCCAAATATGGCACCAGTACTCCTTATTCGATTTGATCTGTCTTTTATAAAGTTAGAGGATAGGATGAGCAGTCAGGTACTTACGGAAGTGGTACAGGGAGCCGATGATTTTACCCGCCTCTTTAGCGATGTATGTAAGAATTCCACTTGAGGGAAGGTGTAATTTTGAGGCCCAATATATATATACAAGGTAACCAAAATGTTCTGTCCATTTTTTGATTAGTCATTGAATGAAGTTGAAATATATACGACATGCGTGTAGCAATTGTTTTCAAATTCGGACAGCCGGAAGTAGGAACATCAGACGTTATAAAACACACGCGTACCGTGCCCGGCCATCAGTTATAAGCCGAACATCTGTGAGAAGGATGGAAGTGTCTAGAGATCTCGTTCGGGGCTGTTTGTTTTACGACTTCAAAGTGGGCTTATCAGCAGCTGTATCAAGTCGCCGCATATATCAAGCGTCTGGGAATAGTGCTGTGGATGAACGTACTGCAAGGCGTTGGTTTCGAAAATTCAAATCTGGAGATTTGTCTCTCCATGATGAGCCTCGCAGTGGACGACCACAGGTCTTGAATAACGGAGTCCTGAAGGCGACCATTGAAGAGGACAGTAGTCTAACGTGTGGTGAACTTGCATGACTGTTCAATGTTTCCGATGAAACAGTCAGACTTCACCTGCACCTCCTAGGTAAGACGAACAAACTGAGCAAGTGGGTTCCGCAAACGCTGTTGGAGGTCCACAAGGGACAACGAGTGGCAGCCTGAGTATCACTGCTTTCTCGCCATCGTACCGCATCCTTATTCAATTGGGTGCTTACCAGTGATCAAAAGTGGGTTCTGTACGAAACTCCCAAGCGTTCCAGATATTGGTTGTCTCCTCAGGATGCTGTCCCTCACACCGCAAGACCGCCTATGCACCCACGCAAGATTATGCTTTGTGTCTGGTGGACAGGTCATCAAGTGGTTCATTATGAACTGCTACCAACGGGCCAAACGGTCACTGGAGACCTATACTCGCAGCAATTGAAACGTGTTCAACAGGCATTGCGCCAGAAGGAGGTGTGCTTTTCCTCCATGACAACGCCAGGCCGCATGTCGCGCGAGTGGTCAGGGATACTCTACAGCAACTTGGGTGTGACTCTTTGTGTCATCCACCTTATTCACCTGACCTTGCGCCATCCGATTACCACCTCTTCCACTCCCTAGACAATCATCTTCGTGGGAAATCCATCACCAATGAAGCAGACTTGCGCAAAGCCCTCACGGACTTCTTTGCGTCAAAACGCCCCCAAGTTCTACCGCAAGGGCATTGAACAGCTGGAGACACGTTGGCAGAAGGTGCTAGATGCCGATGGCGATTACTTCGAAGACTAAATATAAGTTACACATACTGTGAAGTGTTTTCTTTTTTTCATTAAAAAACGGACAGAACTTTTTGGGTTACCTTGTATATATACATATATATACATATATATATATATATATATATATATATATATGTATGTATGTGTGTGTGTGTGTGTGTGTGTGTGTGTGTGTGTGTGTGTGTGTGTGTGTGTGTGTGTGTGTGTGCTTTTATTTAGTTTTTTATACAATTTCTCATGCGATCTAATAATTGTTTTCTTTTCGGATGATAAATTATATAAAAACTGCTCGAATGTTCTTTTTATCCGAGCGGTTTCGGCTATGCATTTAGCCATTTTCAAGGATTATATTTTAACTGTTAAAATAAGAAATAATTTGTTGTATGTATGTTTTATAAAATGTTTTCATTTTTTTTCAAATACGGGCAAGATATTATCTCCATGTTCAAAGTTAATATTATTAAGTGTTGGTTTGTTTGTTTTTATTTGTAAGGCTTCCATTATTTTTAGCATTTTTTGCATGTAGATGATGCTATTATATTAGTGTTGTCAACAAGTATGTTTCGAATAGTGTCCGGTAGGTCTCCATGAATATTTAAATGAGATCTAATTGAGCTATTGTCAGAAAGGTGTAGCGTGAGTCTGCGTATCAAACATGTTGTAGTGTGGCCTATATAATTATTTACGAATTTTGATTGATCAGGAATACAATTCCTTAATGGGCATTTAAATTCGTCCTATTTCATTTTGCTCTAGGAGGTGAATTATTATTTTTAACTATAAGATTAGAGGTTTTTAATATTTTCTAATAAATAAATAATCTTTTTTTTTTTTGCTATTGTCAACTGGTATTATGCATTTTTTTATAATGTTCTTAATTCTGCATTCATCCTGTTTATAATTTTCGTTCATCTGATTTTTATAAAAATATTAATATTATTGTTTATGTTTCTATTCTTGAAACATTCCGACAGTTTTTTCCGTCGGTGTCATATTATTTTATATATAACGTGATGAGAAGTGCTTACGAATTCCATAAAAGCGAAAAAGAAAGAAAATGTCTTTGGTAAAAGCCAACACATAATACCACACACCGGCACCAAATCAAGTACAATTAAAAGAGTGTTTCCAATCTCAATGTAGAATCTGTCGCAACTACAAAACGATGAGGGATTAAACCTGAAGCATTAGTAAAAAAAATAAATTGCAATAAATGACAGTGAATTACATCGACGAGATATGTAGAATTTTGCTGTAAAGGGGGTCTAGTTTCACTAAAAAGTTGTTAATTTATTCTCTTAATTCATTTGATTTATTCTCTCCGAGGGCTTGTTCTTATAACTAATAAAAACAGTAAGTACTACAAAAAAAGAATCTCTCGATTTTTTCTTAAAATCAAATGAGTGGGCGATAACAGATATGATATAAATACTTTCCAATAGTTTCTAAGTAAGAAATATTAAAAATATAATTTAATTCAGTTCTGAATAGTCCTGAAAATGTCGATATAATTCGACAATTATCCGATTATTGCAAAAAAAATCCATCTCATGTATTTTTACTACAAAAAACGCTCAAATTTCCCATACAAATTTATTGCCACGCGTTGACAACAGAAATACAAGAATTTCGATCACAATTTCCAATGTTCTCAAAAGGATAAAAAACAATAATTTTACATCAAATGATCCTTTGATGTTTCATCTAAATAATAATATAAAAAATATTAATGATGAATTATTTTTCTGCATTTTCTTTTCATCGTCTCTCCTTATTTTAAGCGGATTTTTGTATGTATCTCTATTATGTATATAAACATATATACATATGAATAAATAAATATATATTTAAAGTCATTTACTAAGCGTAGCTTAGAAATGACACGAAAGCATTGAGGACACGGTGAAGATAGAACTACATATTTTTAATTAATCTTGCAAGACAAATTAGGTAATCATTACAATACGTCGATGTGTTCAGTATATATTTATATATTATTTTATACATGTTATATTTTTTCTAGAATAAATATATTACTTTCTGCAATTTACTATTTACTGGGCGTATTCCAATTACTATGCCCAACTAAGAATATTCCCCAATAATGATTTGATGGCTAGTCAATCTGTAAACACTAACATCTGCATGCGTATATATATATATATATATATATATATATATATATATATATATATATATATATATATATATATATATATATATATATATATTATAGTAAAAAAAGAAAGAACAGTAAAACAGTAAGATATATAGTCCGGTGTTCTTATTGACATTTTTTTATCATTTTTACAAAACAGTGCTCAATGTAAATTTACCGAGCAGAAATATTATAAATTAACTTATTTAAAAATATGCTTCCATCGTTACACGTCAAATTCAATTATATAATTAAATAAAAAGCATTACATCTGTTTCATTTTCGAGCGAATTTTGGAATATATATAAATATAAATTTAAGTATAATATGTATACATATTCTGTTCATACGTTCTTTTTGTAGATACAAATGTTTATAATAAACATTATTTCAGAGGAAATATTCGTTCTCTAATAGAAATCGAACCTGAATCCTACACGGAACCGTGATTTTGCCTGACGTGCTAACCATTTAGCTAAAGAACAAACAGATTGCTATACCAACAACTAGTTGCTTTTTAGCAGCAAATTTCCCATGGTTTTTCGCGAACGACCATATCTGCTCGGAGCCTATCTAACTGAGCATTTATGGTCGTTCGAGAAAAATCATGAGGAATTTCAAAAATGATTTTATTTATTTGTGAATAAGTCCTGACAATTTCATTAAAATCGGACCTTTATTTGATTTTGGCAAGTTACAAATTAATGTGTCTGTGATAGCAAAAAAGAGGTCAACATTTGCTCCACTGAAAGTAAGTACAACCGCTGACGCAAGAAAAAAGATTTTAATCAAAATTTCGAAAGTTATGAAAAATAACAAAAGTTTAATTAAATAACACGAAAATACTTTGATCCTTTGTTTTAGTAATGACAAAGATTTTCAGGAAAAAAACAATATTTTCATAATGTTTGAAGCATATTTTCACAGCTTTTATCGATTGCGCCCGAGTATAAATAAAGCATAATATATATATATTTTTTAAAAACACATTAAAACCAAGAACGTTTTCGGTTTCTCTCTTCTTTTTAATATATAGATTGAAACAACTATAACCACTTCCACTTCCACGTATCGTATATATATATATATATATATATATATGTATATATATATATATATATATATATATATATATATATATATATATATTTCACGCTTGAAAGTGTGGTCTGATGAACCACGTAAAATCCACATACCTGGAGATATAAATTATAATCAATAGAGCCGTAAGGTTGTCTGTTTTTATTTAAATTGAATTTACACACACAGACACACACAGACACGCACGCACGCACACACACACACACACACATATATATATGCATACATGCACATATATATATATACATATTTATATATATACATATATATATATATGGACACGCACATGCACACACATCTACATGTATATATATATACACATACAGATATATAAATACATGTATGTGTGTATATATATAAACATGTGCGTATATATATATACATGTAGATGTGTGTGCATGTGCGTGTGCATATATATATATATGTATATATATATATATATATATATATGTATATATATATGTGTATGTATGCATACATACACGGACGCACGTATATATATATATATATATATATATATATATATATTTATATATATGTATATATGTGTGTATATGTACGTGTGTGCGCATGCATATCTATATATATATATATATATATATATATATATATATATATATTGAAATCAACTCTAATGAATATATCTAATTTTACATATTTTGCCGATGAGCTGGTGTGATGAGAAAAATAATTTTATTTCAACAAAATGTTTATTAGCGTGACGAAATGCCATTTAAGTACCTGATTCCTGACTTCTCATGCTATCCTTTGCATTTATCAGGGCCAGAACAGATCTTGCTATATTTGGGCGGGGGCCTGGCCAGGCCTCACTTCCCACCCTTGATAGAGTTCATGAGCCGATTCCCTGAATTCTTGCAGAAGTATTACTTATCAACCTCCAAACTCTAACTCACATTCGGTATGTGGCGAGTCTCTCACTGATATATCGCTACTAACATCGAAAGCGCTCGCAGGAACTACATCCCCTGGTACCGCCAGTCTTAACCTTCACGTCTAGGACCTGTCATGCCACTTACGTAGTAGCAAACCACCCACATTCCCTCGGTATTCCATCAGCGAGAAATAAGTTTTACTCGAACAGCTTCTTCTTGCCATACCCTGTCCTGTAGAATAGATTCCAATGAGGATTTTAATCTCTTAAAGTCTAGGGTCAACCTTTATCTTCCCCTCCTATCCATATAAACTACCACTTAACGTGACACTCTACCACGAGTGGCTCCGAGGCCTTGTACAGGGGGAACCTTACTCCAAAAAAAAGGCTTTGAACATTTTATTTCTAGGTGAAATTTAATCTATTGATTAAAACTTAAATTTTAACTCATTTTAGCTATTTATATATATATATATATATATATATATTCATTTATATAAAGACATTTATGATATGTTTAACGTTCTTTTTATAGATACAAGTATTTAAGCAAATACTTGTATCTATGAAAAGAACGTTAAACATATCATAAATGTCTTTAAATAAATTGTTGGACTCTGTCCAATTCAAAATATATTCATTTATATATTTATCATGTATTATATTACCTATTTTCTTATAAATATATATATATATATATTAAATTATAGTATATATTATATTATGTGTGTGTAAGAGAGAGAAACAGAGAGAGTGTGCGTGTGGGTGTATGCGTGTGTGTGGAGGTGTGTTTTAATGTTGCTGTCTGCGATCAATATATTTTTAGTGGAATATAAATAAGATATCTGGTAATAATTTATAAACTTATCGGACATTCTGAGCCTGATAGGTGTTGTTACCTGAAATTCTGTAGATGATCAAAGAGATAAGGCTTTTGGAGTGCTTAATTTATAATGTTTTTATAGGTATTTTATAGGTATCTTATAGGTATCAATGAGTTGTACTATATATTTATATATTTCACCAAGAAAGTAATAAGTAGAAACTACAAATTCTTGAAGCTTACTTTATTAAAAATTAAAACCAACACAGCATTAATTATGAATATTCTGCAAGTGTTCTGAAATGCTTATAGCGTATAATTTTTTAAAAATATATAAAAAAACTAAACAGTTTGAAAACAAGTGAATTATAACGTTCTAATTTCAATTATTAACTAAGTTACCTCCCTTACATTAAAATTTTTAAAATTATGAAATTAATGTTAGGTTCACGAGCATATTGATAATTGTAATAATTCAAGCACAAAGAATTTCTCTTACAACATAAAAAGTTTTAAAATCACCGTTTGTGTCTTTGCGCATGACCTGCATAGTTAACGGTTTAACAAGAAAAAGAAAGAAATAATCCGGACAAACACAATTATTTGTTTTAGGTATCAAAACCCTGATGATGATACTGGAAAATATCGAAAGTACCAGGGGAAAATAAAAATGAAAAAATATAACCACAATACCTTTCTTGCTGTCTTTAATCGTGAAACAAGAAAGCTTATACATGATTACGAAAGGATTTTATTGAAATTAAATAAACATATACCTAAATTGTTTAATCAGACATATATATCTATATATATATATATATATATATATATATATATATATATATATATATATGGTTTGAGGTGTGAACTATTTAAGCTAATATTGCACGACTCTTCGGCAGAATTGAGTCACTGTCAGTCACTGTGTGTTTATCTAAATCTAAAAATAAACACGCTAAAGTTCACCTTCATGCCTGCCGTGCGCCGTTTGCTTAGTGGGAGAAGTTCTGACTGACGCAAATTCAGTCGGGTTTCCATCCTAGCTAGAGGCAATCGGACGTCTAGCCACACTGACGAGCTGTGAATCAGCGAAACAGTCTGTCTGTGGATGACAAAAATATATATATATATATACATAGAGAGAGAGAGAGAGAGAGATAGATACTGCCAAAGAAAACGATACCCAAGGTTTAAAATTAATTCTTAAAAATGATAAATATTTCTTTTCTTTTTTTATTTAGTTTTTAGCTTTAATTTCAATTAATAGAATAAAATTAAAATTTACAATAAGCCAAATACTTTACTGTATTTAAAAAAAGGACTTGAATTGAGTTTAATGATTAGTTTTTATACTGTTGTTTTTTTTAATAGTGAAATATGGATAATTTTAGCCACATTTGGAAATCTGTCAGCAAAGCATTTATCAAAAGTCTTTCAAATATAAAATATAGTTTTTTAAATTTTATTTGATGATTAACTGTTTTAAAGTTTAACTAATTTGATTTGAGACAAATATTACTTTATTTTAAAATACCGCTGAAAGAATATTTAACACGGAGGTGGGCTTTTATGAAGTTTTGACAATTATCCCGATAGCCTTGTGTTTGGTAATTCTTCAGTATATATATTTGTAAGAAATAATTATGGAATATAACATGAGCGATTTCATATATATATATATATATATATATATATATATATATAGGTAACTATACTCGCCTCGAAAAACCTTCGAATTCTTGATTTGCCAATAATCAAATCAATCTCGAAGGAAAAAAAGGTTTTAAAAAAAGAAAGAGCCAGTAACATGAAAGTCTATCGAAAATAATCGCACAGATACAGATTCAAAGACCAAAGAAAAAAAAACGATACTAGTAAACAACTAACTAAAAGTGCTCGATACAAACGTAGAGCAGACCTAGTCAAACCTTATGAGCCAGACAAACCTACCAAGGTTTCAGTTATCAGATCGTCAGGGTCAGCTGGTCAGCCAGCTGACCCTGACGATCTGCTTAACTGAAACCTTGGTAGGTTTGTCTGGCTCATAAGGTTTGACTATATATATATATATATATATATATATATATATATATATATATATATATATATATAGCTAGCCATTAATCTTTCAAAGCCATCTGAAATGTTATTGAATTTTAGGTACTTTGGCTTTAAATGTACTATCGTCATCGCTAATATTTTCTGATAATGTCATATATGGTTTTCCGTTAATGCACATACAAAAAAAATCAAAATTCTTTTTAAAATATTGGGGGTCGCAGAATTGTAGTAAGCATTTCTATTTATGATTAGCAAATATTTTTACATTGAACTGCTACAAAATAATACACAATTTTAAAAGATTTAAAACTTTATAAATTATTCTAATTAAATTTTTAAAAAAATGAAAACAATTCTGGTAAAAATTCAGTATTCATCGAAAAAATATTTCCTTAAAACACTAGTGTCAATAATAATTCGTATTCATAAAAGCAATTTAAAGCTTTTCTAATAAATGCCTTATCTTTATTTCATTTTTTGTTAATTTCACGATTAAGAGCAGATTTTCTGTAACTGAGGATTCAGTTTTACAAACTGATAATTTAAATTTTCCAAGGACTTTTGCTTATGGTTAATATAAACAATATGTCCTACAAATACTAATTTCTCGAAAGTAGGGCGTAACATATATAAAAAAAAGAATATTTGACCAAGATTTTAAGAAAAAAAAAATTAAAGAAAATTATAAAATCTCTAAAACGGATTTAAATTTAATTTAATTAAAAAAGTAAACGTTGATCGTTCCTCTTAATGATGAAAAATATTTTTGACGATAAGATGTTAGGTTTAGGGCATTTTTTCAGAATTTATGCTCATATTGAAGCGAGTCTTTGGATAATATACCTACATACATACATAAACATACATATATATATATATGATGGACTCTCCCGTCGAACTCGACATATGAGGGTCAGGCAGATCAGTTCCCAGAAACAGAAAGCCCAACACCGACACATGAGATTTGATTATAGTGGTGAAGGCTTGGTGCAGCGAATGCCACAAGGTCCCCAAACGACCGTCCGCAGGTTTTGAATTCAGAGTTGTCCTTCTCCTAGACCAGTTGCCATCCAAGGCTATAGAACCCAGTCTGTCCTGCTATTTACCCATAGTTGGAGGGAGAAGAAGAGGATTCACACCTTCCCAAGGGTATTAGCACGTAAGTGAATGTAATGGAAAGTGAATGTATATATATATATATATATATATATATATATATATATATATATATATATATATATATATATATAATTCCTGTGTAGCGATGGAACACTTATTTTTAAATTAGCAAATTTATAATATTTATGGTCTGTAGATTTGCATTGATCATTGTTTTGTGAAAATAAAAATAATTAATAAGAACACCGGATAATATATCTTACTGTTCTTTCTCTATATTATAATATATATATATATATATATATATATATATATATATATATATATATATATATATATATATATATATATATATATATAATATGGAGAAAATAACTGAAAAGTTGCAAATTAAAAAAAAATTGAATGTTTTTTTGTGAAAGTATTTATTTATATTATTTTATATATATATATTTGATATTTCAGATCTGCCCCGATCTTTCGTCAGAAATAAATTAAATAACTGTATCAAATATATATATATCAAATATATATATATAAATAAATAAATACTTTCACAAAATAAATATTCAGTTTTTTTAATTTTCAACTTTTCAGTTTTCTCCATATTATATACATATCAAGAAAATATACGTGGCTTCTCATTATGCTCTCTCTCTCTCTCTCTATATATATATATATATATATAATATATATATATACATACATATATACAAACATATATACATATATATATGTATATACACACACACATATATACATACATACATACATACATGGAAAATTAATTTTGTAATTCCTTCATATATATATATATATATATATATATATATATATATATATATATATATATATATATGGCGGTCGGAAGTCAAGGAGAGATCACGCCTTCTTTTGAATTGACGGATTTTAAGTCTGACTGAAAAACGGAAATATTGCTTAAAAGTAATATAAGAATGATTTGCAATTATTATTTATTTTATTTCATTTATTATAAATCATAAAATATTAAATTTATTTCAAGTTATTTATGTTTTGTTATTATTTTCATTATTTCTATCAACTTTTTTTCCACAATTACCGGGTTTTCCTGTATTTATTTGGCTGAAGATCGTTTGTCTTATTTCTACTTTCTTTTTTTTTGTTTGTCTCATATTATATTTATAAACTTTGCATTTTCTAGTCTCGTTCATTTGGCATCAATTGATACTTTAGGTGCTAGTCCTGTCAAAAAGGAGGTATAAATTATTTTTATTGTATCTTATAAATAATGATTTCATAATTTCCAAGTCTTTTCAGCTGTAATTCCGATTTATATTTTCATTTTTTTCTATTATGTTTTTAAACAATTATCAAACTTTTCGATATTTTCGTTTATGTACGAGCGTTTCGTGTGCACGCACGTGTGTGTGTGTGTGTGTGTGTGTGTGTGTGTGTGTGTGTGTGTGTGTGTGTGTGTGTGTGAGTGAGTGTGACTGTGTCTGTGTGTTTCTGTGTTTTTTTTGTGTGCCTATATGTAATGGGCAGTATTTGCCTCCATTTAACGAGATATGAATTGAAAACATCTTGGCATAATGTTACATGTCATGTACTAAAACTTAATATTTTCATTCCCCATTTTAGACGAATTGCGTGCATTAAGAAGAGGCATATTCCTCTCCGATATACTAAATAAAAAGCCACGCCTTACTCTGAAAACAAGCGATAGAGAACCGCTTAAAAGTGGTCGAGTAAAAAACTGGAATGACAGGCAGAATGATTTGCGCAGATCCCACAGTGTCATTACAGTGATTTACATCATTTTCGTTTTATCTGTAAACGTCCCGGTGGAACGAGTGTGATGCTTTGCTGCAGCGAGACCCTCATGGGAATTAACACGACGTACATTGAGGTCTTCGATACTGTGGTCAAGCTCCAGATTAATCGTTTTTTATTTGTTATAAGCAATTCACTCCAAGCAACGTGATAATATCACTAAAACGCAAGCGACTACAGTGTTGGAAAGAGAATGAAAAGTCTTTAGATAGAACTCGAAACCTAATCTTAAACTGTAACCAAGGGATAAACATCTTCAAAAGACCGGAAGGAGTGTGAATCAGACGATATGCCAACATATCCACTCCTATTGAGGTAAAAATATAAATAAATAGCAAATAAAATGTCAGAGTTTTGGCAGAGACATGTATAAGAGTTAAAATAGACTTTAGAATGAACCGGAAGCCAATCGTAAACAGGGGAAAAATGGATAAAACCGTATTCCTGTTCAAAAGATCGGGGTGGGTGTGAATGGGACAATAGCTGAACCTGTTCAAACATGTCTCTGCTTCCTGCCATATGAGCTGCGTGACGCAAGACTTTTGAGATTTGTCGCGGTCGTAAAGTTCTGCAACTTATGCACACCTAACTCACTTAATTTAAACCCCAATGTCCATTATATCTGGGACTTTGACGATAGGGAAACAAACGTGCGACTATCCGTACCAATTTGAAATCGGCCTTTTCAAATTTGGGCCCGAACATGTTTCAGAACAACCTGATTGATTTTTCTGAACGATTTTCCTATAAAATATTCATAGGATTATTTCAAGAAATTTCGTGATGGTATCGATCAGTGATAGATATGAATAAATAGTTTCCCTGCTAATGAATAAATATTTTCCTTGCTAATGAATAAATAGTTTCCTTGTTAATGAATAAATAGTTTCCTTGCTAATGAATAAATAATTTCCCTGCTAATTTGATAGTCGGACGTTTGTCTCCCTATCGACAAAGTCCCAGATATCATGAAAATCAGCTCTGAAAAATATGTTTCCTGAAATAAATATTTTATTGAAATTATGATTTACATTTTCTGTTCCCAATGTATTCCAATCGGTGGATTGATTTTTTTTACGGCTTATCCACCTTTTGCAAGTTATTTAAAGCCAGAAATTTTTTTTTTAGATTGTAAGAAGATTTTCAGATAATAATGATTTACTGATACAAGTCCTGCTATTTAACCCATAGCTCGAGGGAGAAGAGACCTTTCCCAAGGTTATATGTATGAACCTCTGCGATTTCCAATTACGAGCCTTTATGCATTATACCAGCCTGCATAACGAAGCTTGCAGCACCTAGTATTTACAAGCAGTCACCAATCCTGAGACTGACTAGGCTCGACGTTGCTTAACCTGTATTTTCACTTGATATGGCCGTAAACCTTCCAGTCAGGTTCGTTACATTTGCTTATGATTAGAAAAAGTAGGAATCTATCTCCACCCCACCATCTATGGGTTAAATAGTAGTACTTGTATCTGGAAAAAACATTGTTATTCTTGAAAATATTGTTAATGCAAACATTGTTAATTCGCAAAGAAATTCTTGCAAAATATGTTTTAGTTTTAAATAAGGTACAAAGGGTTGTAAATATTTATGAAAAAAACTCATCCAACTGAACAATAATCAGTATATATTCTCATCATCTTCGTATTGGAATAGCAAATTTTGTCTTTGACTATTCTGGTGCATTTCTGGCATTCTCATACAATCAATTTCTTCAGATATGTTCTACAAATTTCATATTACATCACTCCTAAATGACAGCTAAATCAATGTCATACAAATATATGAACTACTTAGATTTGATTTATTATCGAATCAGTTATGGAATAATATTAAAAAAAGAAAAACAGGAGCCAAAAGTATTAGTATATTTGATGTAAATCATAACAAAATGGGAGAATATAATTTATTCCCAAACTTTATCGAAATTATCTGAGCTTTCCGTATAACTGATTTGATCAATAATTTTGGCAACATGATTCACAACATCGTCATGCCTCGGCTTAGAAGAATCCTCCATCAGATTTTACTTGTTCTAATATGGCGAAGTATCGATTTGAGATAATTACTTTTTAATAAACATAAGACGTGAAGGGGATATGATGAGATTTACAAAGAACTAAGGGTCAATAAATCGACAATACAGTCCATAATAAAGAATTCCAAGATGGCCGCTAATGTGAAAAATTACGAATGGGTCATTCTCGTAAAGTTTTTCCAAGACTCATACGCAAGATAATCTGGTGTCGGTAAATATTCAATTACACGGAAAGATGTGGGCAATAATTTGAATTCATACTGTGTAAATGCTAATAGTACCACACTGTATATATCACACCGTTTGAGACTGAATGGCCATGAATCAACGACGACATTGTTTTATTGTTTCTGTGGGATTTAAAGCTACGTTAATTTTTGTAAAACGTATCTTGGGGAAAAAATTAAAATTTTAGAATAAAAATGGGATGATCCGATGAGACGAAGCGGGAACTTTTCCACCATCCAGCAAGCAATCATCGGCACCTGCTCACATACGATCATCGGGATCGTCATCTTCTCTCTTTATAAACTATGGAGGTTATGGCTGTGAAGGTCCAGCCTACTCCTGAAGAGTCGTGAACAGGAGTCACAGAAGTGTGTAGGTGGTGGACGCGACTGGGCGTGTCGAGCCTTCCTGATAGCACGTCATAGATCCTATTCATGTAGATAGTTGGACTCGAAAGTCTGACCTCGGATGCTTCTACGTCAGGAAAGACGATTTGCAGCAACAATTTCCCAGGTGTCAAGGTCAACGTTGGTTTGTGTCAGAGATATTTTCGACTGATCCTTGAAAGTAAGGTTTTGGAACTCCGAGTCGCCTCTTGCCGCTGGTGAGTTCTCCAAACAGGATGATACCTGAAAGTCGAGTGGGACGCTTCCTTGGCACATGTCTCACCCAGTGGAGACGATTGAAAGATTATGTATACAGAATCTTACTTAAGCTTCAAAGACATTATATTGACTGGGATCGTTGAGAGATATGGCTGTGAAGACTCAGTTTACTCGTGGAGAATCTCGTCCCCACTCTCGGACGCTCCTACGCCAGCAACGGTTTTCTAGATCTCAGTGTCTAATTTGGACTGTGTCAGTGATATTTTCAACTGATACTTGAAGCGTCGTTTTGTGAGCCTCTTGTCGCTGGTGAGTTCTCCAAACAGGATGGTTCATGCAAGTCGAGTGGGACTCATTCTGGACACGTGACCCACACAGCAAGCAATATGTGAGGCGGGAAAAAGACGCAAGATATTTACCTAAGAACTTCATCCTGACAATTAAGCGCTGAGAAGGTTGAATTATGCTATGGGGTTAGTTTAATGCAAAAGATGTGTGTCACCTTCTCCAGATCGAAGGGATCAAGATGAAAAATATCTGGACATACTTAAGAGTATAAGAGATGCCCGGCATGAAATCTTTACAGGAGTAAAAAGTAAATATTTCAGCGAGACATTTATACCAGACGTCAAGCACAAATCTAGTAAGCGAATAGAAAAGAAAAAGAACAAGGTCTTGTCACGGCTTTTGCTATCTTCTTTCTTTTTCTATGTGTCGTGTTCCTTCAGGACGTTGGCGATCATGGTCCTCCACATCTTTCTGTTCCTTGTAGCACTTAATAAGTTTTGATCTTTGAATAGTTCTCCCAAACTCTGCTCTACCATCCATTTTCTCAAGCCAGTCAAGTATGTTACGGGCTGCTTTCATCTGTCCCTCTTTCACTCTATCTGCCCTGTGAGTATCAGATTTTACAAGCCAACCTTCCTCATTACGTGCCCCAGAAATTTCAACTGTCCCTTCCTGTTATTAAGTATAAGTTTCATTTTTGTTTCCATTTTCACTAAAACGTTGTCATTGCTCACATGTTCGGTCCATGATATCCTTAGCGTCTTTCAGTAGAACCACATTTCTGTTGCTTCAAGTATTTTCTTTATTTTGAGGATATTGTTCAGCAATCACTGCCATAAAGGAGGATTGATATCACGTAAAAGTTGAATACACTTTTCTTTGTTTCCCGCCTAATCTAAAAACGATTGCAACATTTGCAGTGAAAATTAAAAATGAATGCCAGTAAAAGAAATCACAAATATATATCGAAATTAACGGACTCCGGCCAAAAAAGGAGAAAGGATTATCTCAAAACTTGCTAATTCATTTGTATTATTTTCCGTAAATATTGTTAAATGTTTGTCAAGTAAATATGATTCTGAATTTATTCAATTATTTTATACCCTAAAATTAACCGAATACAAGGCTCGAAAGCCACTAGAGGTAGCGGTTACAGAATGAAATACGCGGTATGAATGTAAGAGAAAGTGGTGTGAAGTGAAAATGAGGATGAGGCGAATAGATAATGATTAAATCTTGACTTCAAGAGGTTGACATTTTAGCCTTTCAGGGGAGCATCTGCACGAGAATCTGTGCCTCTAAGTGGGATTTCCTGGGAAAAAGTTGTAAAATTTTCCACAAATTTGGATCACAGAAGAAATGATGGTGATTCGATTATGTAACGGTCTGAATGATGAAACTAATGAAGGCAGCCCCTAGGATCGTCTGTCATAGAATTAGCGACAGAGTAGTGATAAGATTGTAAGATGGCGTCCGCGGAAAAGAAGCTATAATGAGACAAAAATAATTCCTCCCCAACAGTACATTTAGTTCAGGTCTTTTTCCAGTTACTCTTACGCCATTCTTTCTACAATTTCTACATTCTTCTAATATTGAATATACATTCTGTATATAAGTTGCTAAATAAACAGCGTGGAGAATTTTCAATTTTAACGTTGTATCAGTTGTAAACACGAAAATAAATATAATAATGTATATTAACATTTTTGAAGAGAGAAATTGTTAATGATATGATTTAGGTTTGTTCTTGGAGTGGATTTTGGAAGATATGAAGATATATACTCTTAAGGTGTGCTACATTTATGGGATAAAATGCTCAATATCAGAAATAGAACGTGTGTAAATATAAAAGTGAACATATATATATATTTATATATAACTGAACATTAAAGTTAACACTTAGAGGCGACAGGCTGTTTCATGCTAGACGCAATCAGCAGTCATGACCATTGCGTCTAGCATGAAACAGCCTGTCGACTCTAAGTGTTGACTTTAATGTTCACTTATAATAACGTCAGTAAAAGTGTCAAATATATATATATATAAAGCTTTGAAATGTTGTAGAAATAATTAAAGATATCTTACTGGAATTCTCCGAGTTTATTATAACACTATTTGGCTGTATATGTAAGTATAAATACTATCCAAGCTTAACAGAAGAACCGTGATGAAATCGATCATAAACGAAAATAATATGTTCATCATTAATTAATTATAGCTAAGGATCGGAAGTGTATGGAGGTTTGAAATCAATTTCAAACAAACACACACACACACACACACACACACACACACACATATATATATATATATTGAACAATAAAAATTATAAAAAAAATTAAAATCTTCAAACATACTGGGTTGTAGATTAATATTCTTTCGTTTTTATTATTATTTCATTTAGATTCCTCGACTAGTTTCGGCCAACATGGCCATCATCAGGACAAAAATAATGTCTTGATGGAGAAAATGAACCTTTGTCTATAGTTTTAATTTGTTTTTTCATATATATATATATATATATATAAAAGTGGACATGGAAGTCAGCACTTAGAGGCGACAGTCTGTTTCATGCTAGTGCAATCGTTAGGCGGAGTCGCCTGACGATTGCATCTAGCATGAAACAGACTGTCGCCTCTAAGTGCTGACTTCCATGTCCACTTTTATATTTACACACGCTCTATCTCTGATAATGAGCATTTTACCCCATAAATATAGCACACTTTAAGACTATATTTCTGTATATATATATATATATATATATATATATATATATATATATATATATATATATATATATGAAAAAACAAATAAAATAATAAATAGAACTAGAACAAATAAAATAATAAATAGAACTAGAACATGTAAAACCTGGGATGACCCATGCCCTCTGTGCTTACACGAAAAACTGCACATCATTAGATTTCTAAATAGTGAAAAGTTACTAAACCATAGACATGAGTTAACGGTGTTCTGTCGTCATCAAATTATTTTCACATTAAATAATTAATAAATAGATTTAAACAAATTAAGTCCATAATTCAAAAGCCTTAAAAAACTCAGCCCAATAATTATTGAGAAAAACCCTTTGATAAAAAAGCCATGTAAATAAACAAATAAATAAACAGATCAAATAGATAATAATGAAACATAACCTTCTAGTCACTCAACGACTCAAGGCAAGGCAAAAAAAAAAGACGCCGTCTGACCGGCCTAAACTAAGACCACTCTTGACATAGAACCCCCATTGTAACTTGATACGCATTTTTGGAAGGGAACTGGCCTGTAGATAAAAATTAATCCTTAATTCTTAGCTCTTTAAACCACCTAACTTCAACGGCCGAAACTAGCCGTTTCCATAGCAACTAATGTTCCAATGATACCGCACTTATAAACACTAGCTAACCAAAAGATAGCTTATTCCCAAATTCTCGCTTGACAAGGAAGCGGGTCCAGACACCTTAACTCTACATAACTTAAAAAATTATGTTAGGGGTCTCGGCTCTCGCTTTTGAAACATGAGAACTCTTATGTAGCGGAGGAATCATATTTTTAAAAACTAAAAATAATATATATATATATATATATATATATATATATAATTCCAAGATTAATCTTCCAACTTATTGAACGTGATCTTCGCTCTCTCTAACCTTCTAACTTGCTGTCCTGGAGTAACAAATTTCATCGTAGGTTTTATGTTTTCAAGTCTTTTTTTCCACCGTACTTTGGACTGTCATAAATGAAACTTCTCTCTCTCGTACCGAACATCTTATGGATTGAGTTGGATCTTTTCTAATTGATCTCTTTACATCTAAGATGAAACGGTGATCTCCCATCCTGTTGCGACCACCTAATCCATGTCCCTCCCTACTGTTCCTCCCTACTGTTCCCTTTAATCTTGTTCATCTTTCTCTTGATGGTTCTTGAATGGACTTTGAAGAAGGAAACTAGTAGTAGGAAGATTCGTACAATTGTTGAAGGCCTGATTGTTATCTTTCCTCTTACCATTGCTCATTTTGGAAACACAGTAGGGCTGACACAAAAGGATTCTAGCCTGTTCTCTTTTCTCTTTGTAGCTGAATACCTCAAAGGGCTTTTCAGTGATTCTTACAAATGAATCAGTTTAATGTTTTTTGTAGATATTTAACATTTTGTCGGTTGGACAATTATACTGTTACACGAATTGGACAGTTTTTTCTGTTACACCCGCTATACACACACACACACACACACACACACACACACACACACAAATACATCCTACCTTTTATATATATATATATATATATATATATATATATATATATATGTGTGTGTGTGTGTGTGTGTGTGTGTGTGTGTGTCTCTGTGTGTGTGTGTGTGTAACGAATCCCCGGCCGCAATTTTCGACGGATTTGCCCCAAAATTTACATGCACTTGCTCCAAGTTAGCTGAAGGCGAAGACCGACGTTGCATTTCCCAACTCCCATCGATAGTGGAAATAATCGATTTGTTCATGCTTCTACGGCAGTTTTCATGTATTTTTCTAATGGCCAGAGTGAGAGCCTATAGCTGGCTGCCACAAAATAGGCAGGAAGATTCTATTGACCAGCATGAGAGCCAACAGCTGACTAACACGAATGTTAACTAGCATGCTAGCATGCAAAAAAATCGATAGCTGCATTCGTCAAAAGTGGGAAAAATTTAAATCTGCACTTTACTGCAATTGGCTCATTCGCTTGCTTAAACTCAACGTTGATTCTGATTCCGCAGAACTGGGTTGGGTGTGAAAAAGTATTTGTTGTTAACATTCTTTTTTCATTCGGTTTTTCCAGTTACGAGTCCTTTTTTAAGCTGATCGTTTTGTGTTCATTTTGTTTAGTTCTTTTTTCGTAACAGATTTAATGTTTAGTATAGAGCTTAGAAAAAATTCGCAGTGTGAAATAGGCAAGAAGTAAGGCATGTAGCAACATCAGCACGGCAAAGGGCACTCCTTTAAAGTCAAGTGATAGCGATTGCTGTATGAGTCGTACGATTTTTTAATCAAGCACGGACAACGCCGGGACATGCTGCTAGTATATATATATATATATATATATATATATATATATATATATATATATATATATATATATATGTGTGTGAGAGAGAGAGAGAGAGAGATACACAGGCAGACAGAAAGACAGTGAGAAAGAGAGTGTGTTTATTTTATTATTAATATTAATATTAAATAAGCCTATCAATTAAACAATCATTGAATTAGCCTTTAGAGTAGAATTATGCTTCCCATTATTACAATAATAAGAAATTGGAAGTACATATTTACCTGAATTTAAATTAATAGTTATCTAAATTTATATTAGAAGCCACCACGATAATAAGAACAACAGTAAAGGGAAAAAAGCCACAGCAATGAGAATAACAACAGTAATAAGTAATAAGAAATAGTAATAAGAAGACGGTATTTGCATATTAATACATATACGAAATTAACGTTTAAAAATTCAAATAGTGTAATCATTTTAAAGAAACATATTTAATTTTATCTTAAGTTAAAAACAAGAGAAACTCAAAAATCTATTAAGTTAAGATATGAAACATTTGGGCTTTCTTCGAAGGAGCACGTCATTTGGTGTTCTGTAATATATGAATGAAAAATGTCACTGCTGACACTGGAGTTTGAACGTGAAGATATAGACTACCATTTACTATGAATAGAGATATCGTGCCACTGACTGGGTGGTTACAGTTACGTGTTTGACTATTGTGTTAACCCGGATGTTAAAGTCGAGTGTCACGTGGTTCAAGACGAATTAATACTTTTCTTGATAGCTCTACGCAATCGTGTATTAACTGATAAGTAATCAATAATCTTTCCATTGACTCTTTACTTCTCTGTTGTTAATGTATTTTAATTACGTTTGGTAAATAAATACTTTATTATTTTACATTGAAGTCTTTCTGTTATTACTTGTACTATGTACGTGTGACGGTTTACAAAAATGTCAAAACGATATTTTTATAATAAAACGAAATACTCTTAAGTCTTGGTTGGCCCCTCCCCCGCAACTCAAGGTGTTAATTCTGTTGAAGAGTGAATGTCTTCCGTGTTATGAGATCGTGAATGACACCTAGCATAAAGTGGCGCTCTAAGAGCCTAATACTTTGTGCCAGACATGAAAGGGCTTCCATACACGCAAGCCACTAATTTGGCACTGGCTCGCATGCCACTAGCGTTTACTGCTGGTGGCCCACTGTCAGTGTCTTCGTCTCAGCGGACCGCTAGAGGCTCACCAGTGGCCCACCGGTGGCTGCCATCAGAGGACCGCTGGCTTTGCCATACGCGGCCTGACAGCGCTCCACTAGCGTTTTGGGTGTATGGTTTCTTGTTCCCGTGCGTCATGCGCGGTACCACTATGAGGACGCATAAAAAATATTAAAAAAATTCTTATCGCTTGTCCTGAGGCCTAAGGTCCAAGGTTAGCCACTGGATCGAATTCTTCTCCAAACAAAATTATGATCGATATCAACCTTAAAACTGGCCCTCCAATTCTGCCTGAGGCGAAAATAAATAAAAATGTAAATGGCCATATTTCTTTGTACTTTACGCTAAATGAACCTGAGGAAAACCATACTGAAAATTCCTACGAAACGTGATATAAAAGAAAATATCTGAAACCAAACTACGAAGTAAATATCAGGGAATACATTATGAAATGAAAGTAACTCACAGATGTTGAATTAATAGAAATTAAATCAAGTGATGTTTGTAACTTAAAAATATTGCAGTGTAATATTCAAGAAATAGATTAAGAGCAGCTGGTTAGATCCCTAATGGGTCTGATGAAGGCCCCGACAAACTGAATCGAATGAAGTTAAGAATCAAATAGATGAAGATATAGCTGAATGGCTCTAGAAACAACCAAATTTGGAGAAGAATATACAGATGATATTAGAACAGTGAAAGCAAGAGCTAATGAAAGTAGCCTGTATTGATACGTTTGCTAGAGAGCCTCTTTTGAGCCTCTGGTGACTGAAGTTGAAGGTGACGACATCAATTTGTCAGCTGAAGGCCCCGACAACCTAATAAGTATTGGCAAATATAAAAAAATATAACTGAAAGTTATCATGAAACAACCTCATTTGAAGAAAAATATGCAGATAATATTAGAACTATGAAAGGAGAAATAATTGAAGTATGAAAGTGACAATAGCCCTTATTGAAATGCCTACAATAAAGCCCATTTTAAAATCAGAAATAAGCCGTAAACATAAAATTTATGTTGTGAATTTTGCTTCAAGCGAAATTTGATTGAACTAAACGAATTGATATATGCAGCTGCAAAAGTTCTTCAGAAAAAGTGTGGAATAAAACAGAAAAAAAAACGAAACGCAGGTCACAAAATTAAACAACGTGAAAACTATAAAAAAACAAACAGAGAGGAGAAACATCTATTTTGGAGGAGCTTCCTACGAGTAATGGACTAATAGAATATCGATTGAAAA
Source organism: Acanthosepion esculentum (assembly GCA_964036315.1). NCBI lineage: Eukaryota > Metazoa > Mollusca > Cephalopoda > Sepiida > Sepiidae > Acanthosepion > Acanthosepion esculentum. Next base: position 103,937,932 of record OZ038496.1, read on the forward strand.
CTGAAAAAAAAGCATATCCCAATTGAAAAATATCAATTGAATTGTGAAGAACACATACTCCAATTGAAAGAACTGAAATAAACACAAACCTATCTAAAGAAGGTCCAAAAACCGCGAATCATTGTATAGACACCACAAGATATTTTAAACAAAGAAATTCTTCAGAGAAATAGGAAGCCAAACAGTTACAAATGGGAAAACACCATCGGAAAGAGAAATAAGTCCATTTTAGAATACCATAAAGAGAGATGGCTAATGTCATAGTAAGAGTACTAAATGGTTGCAAGACCTGAAGGAATATACTAGAAACATCCAAGAACAGAAATAGTAATATATTACAAGAAAGAAATAAAATTAAGTCTCACGAGTGGGAATCACAAGGAATTGGTAAAATCCAAATGTCTTGCTTAACATTTTCTCAGCTATTCATGCTGTTAGGGCAACATTATGTAATGGAATAATGCAGGATCACACAACAGCACCAGAATGATTCTTCGAATTAATAAAAGTTGATAGGAGTACAACTTTATCTCTGTTTTCCTGTTCACAGTTGGATTTCCGGTTTCTTGTAAAATCTTCTCAATCCTTTTCACTCCCAGTAGCCTCTTGTGACCTATATTGTTTCTGGGACCTCTATGCCTGTAAAGATGAGCTGTTTATAAACAGGATGATTAATAGCACAAAATGTGTCGGAAAGATCGGCTAAAGAATGGCCTTTAACAGAATTCCCCACTCGTGGATCATGCAGAACCTTGAAGTAAATAAAATCACACCAACCATTGTGAATTTCTTACGATATATCATTCAAGAATACAGATCTGTTATACTCGCATTCTAATGGTATTTTATTGAATTGAAACATGGAAATTAAATATGGAATTATATAAGGAGATACTTTATCTCCACCATTGTTCTTTTGTTTGTTATTAATTCTTTTGTCAAAATAGTTTAACTGTACAGGATATGCGTATAAGATCAACGATAAAAGGGTAAATCATTTATTTTATTTGGATGGCTTGAAATTATATGCAAGAAATAATGATGAATTTGAAGGGTTTTAAAGACTGAAACATTTCAGCGATGATATATGCTTAGGATTTGCGGCTGATAAATGTGTAAAAGCCACCTTCAAAAGCAAAAACTTATTAGTAGCGTGAATATCATACTTGATGTAGATACAGTGATTAAGGTACTTGACCAGGAAGGTACTTACCGGTATCTAATTGTGAAGGAAAGCAACAGAATACAACATTCGATGATGAAAGAAACATTCAGAACGGGAGTGCGTCATCCAAACTGAACGGAATTATAAAAATATAATTATCGCAGTTGGAACTTATCACCTCTACAAAATGAATTGGAACTTGAAGGAAATAAAGAAAATTTGATGCAAAATTCGCAAACAACTTACAGGCAATAAAATGCAACAGCTTCAGGTAGAAGTTGACCGTCCGTATCTAGCAAGGAGCAGTCAGGGTAGGGTCATGATTCATTTGGAATTACAAAACAAATTTTCAGCAATGGGACTTTATAAGTAACTTGAAAATATAGAAGATTATACGCTATTTACATTATTCGGACTATTGTCCACATCTTTGTCGCCATATTTATTACAATGTTTCGGCCGTTCAATATCTGTCTATATTGCTGAGATGAGGTATTATGTACGCTATTTACATTATTCGGACTATTGTCCTCATCTTTGTTGCCATATTTATTACAACATTTCGGCCTGTCAGTATCTGTCTATATTTTTGAGATGAGGTATTATGTACATTATTTACATTATTCGGACTATTGTCCTCATCTTTGTCGCCATATTTATTACAATGTTTCGGCCCTTCAGTATCTGTCTATATTTCTGAGATAAGGTATTATGTACACTATTTACATTATTCGGACTATTGTCCTCATCTTTGTCGCCATATTCATTACAACGTTTCGTCCCTTCAGTATCTGTCTATATTTCTGAGATGAAGTATTATGTACACTATTTACATTATTCGGACTATTGTCCTCATCTTTGTTGCAATATTTATTACAACGTTTCGGCCCGTCAGTATCTGTCTATATTTCTGAGATGAGGTATTATGTACACTATTTACATTATTCGGACTATTGTCCTCATTTTAGTCGCCATATTTATTACAACGTTTCGGCCGTTGTACGCCCCGGCCTTCTTCAGATGTTTGGAATGTGTAACTGAACCCTATATTTTGCTCACTGGGGTAGACTGTCCTAGTTCCATATGTCATGTTTAATGGATGTCAGTTATCAGTTATCTCCTTTTAATTCCCCTCTCCAAGTTCTCCACTGCCTTAACAGAGCATTGAACTAACACTCTTTTGGTCCTGTCACTGGATCTAACCAACGCCCTTATCCACTGTACCCTTTGTCCCTGAGGACAAGATTGTATGTTGCAATTCGTAATAGACTATGAAAAATTAGAAAAGAATTATTCTGTATGAAATGAATCCCGTAAATATGTGTTGTTTACTCCCCTTGTTCTGGGGGGGGAGGTCTTTTAGTTGACGGTCTTGAGGCGATCATAATAAAGATGTCTTCCTCTCTTTCTTCTCTCGGCCGGGTGATCACTAGTTGGTTTATTCGGAGGTAAAATGAGAACTTCAATAAATGGAATTTGAAAATTTATCTATTTTATTAAACACTTCGAAGTGTACATTTTTAACTAACCAGTGGGATCGCTCTCATCCCCACTGGGTAGCAAGTTCCATACACGAAAATAAGACGTCTATATTCTTCGACGTGTAAAACTTAACTCCTCGAAATCACTATCTCTCTAAAATTCCCACACTACTTTCAACCAATCATAGACAACTTCCTTTGTTTTCCTGTATCTGACCTCAAGTATCAAAATGAGGAAGTCAGAGGAAAATACAACTCTTTTAAAAATAATAATCTGCTAGTCGATTATTTAACATATGCAATAGAATCTTTATTAAATCTTGAAAGTGGCATTGAAATAGATACAATTGCCACAGAATCAGAAAGAAAACTGATGTGGAAAAACTGGGCCAAAACCAAATAAAAAAAGCTAGTGCCAAAAGTCTTAACATAGGCAGTACCTTCTGTGAATACGAAGATAGGATGAAAGGTTCATAGGTTATGAAGGAGAGTTACTAGAGCTAGGAAAGTATTAGTTTCTCAGCGTGTTGGCTACTTCTATAACTACAGTTTCTTACGAGATTATTTTCAAATACAGGATATCATGGTGGTGAAAAGGAATATTCACAAAGTTACAGAAACCAATTAATTTGCATTTAACATTTAATAAACGAAATAACAAAGGTAAAATTTAAGAGTTTCTTTTCCTAGAAACAAAATGCATACACAACGAAAACTTTTAATGAATTTATCTGAGCGCGGCTTACCCGTGTCAGTGTATTTGCTAGCTTCAGTGTAAAATGTCGATAGTGCATCCTTCGAAAGGATAACATATAAGAGAGAGTTAAGTAATGCTTGTATTGTTTTTATACACTAAGTAATACTGTCGATACTATGTTTATTAAGTCACTACAGTTTCAACTCTTCTTCTTGCATTGTTCTTTCCAGGTAAAATTACATCTGATTGATCAAAGAAGATTTTAAATATAAACAGTAGCGACTTCTCTTGCAAATGAACAAAATTTGGCATCGTGATGTTATCAAGTACCTAACGAGCGGTGTGCACTCCACCGGAAAGATAAGGCTTGTGGGGATTGCTTTAAGTCTTTTCTATAATAAGCCTTACAAATACCTAATACATATATCCCCAAAAGTTTTAATTAGATTAGGTCATGCAATATCGGGTTTAAGAAAGAACACATTCGATAGAGGTTTACGCCAAAAATTAATATTTTCTGACCATACGCAGAGTTTCACGATCAAAAACAGGGAGATATATGTAACAAATTTGAGGAAAAATATGATTTTTGCAAATAAAATTAATTTTAGCATCAGGCCAAGATCCCACAAAACCCGGAAAAAGGTTGATAATCTTATTTTAGCTCTTTACTATATTTCGCCGTAAGAAAACTAGTTTCGAGTAATGAGACGAAAATATTAGTAAAATCCATTTTATCTTTCATAGATATCCATTTTCATAGATATCCCTTTTCATAGACATCCCTTTTCCGATATACCCCTTTTCATAGATATCCCTTCTCATAGATATCCATTTTCATAGATATCCCTTTTCAAAGACATCCCTTTTCCGATATACCCCTTTTCATAGATATCCCTTCTCATAGATATCTATTTTCATAGATATCCCTTTTCAAAGACATCCCTTTTCCGATATACCCCTTTTCATAGATATCCCTTCTCATAGATATCCATTTTCATAGATATCCCTTTTCAAAGACATCCCTTTTCCGATATACCCCTTTTCATAGATATCCCTTCTCATAGATATCCATTTTCATACATATCCCTTTTCAAAGACATCCCTTTTCCGATATACCCCTTTTCATAGATATCCCTTCTCATAGATATCCATTTTCATAGATATCCCTTTTCAAAGACATCCCTTTTCTGATATACCCCTTTTCATAGATATCCCTTCTCATAGATATCCATTTTCATAGATATCCCTTTTCATAGATATCCCTTTTCTTATATATCCCTTTTCAAAGATATCCATTTTCATAGATATCCCTTTTCATAGATATCCCTTTTCTTATATATCCCTTTTCAAAGATATCCATTTTCATAGATATCCATTTTCATAGATATCCCTTTTCAAAGACATCCCTTTTCCGATATACCCCTTTTCATAGATATCCCTTCTCATAGATATCCATTTTCATAGATATCCCTTTTCATAGATATACCTTTCCTTATATATCCCTTTTCATAGATATCCCTTCTCATAGATATCCATTTTCCTAGATATCCCTTTTCATAGACATCCCTCTTCGTATATATCCCTTTTCATGGATATACCGTCTCATAGATATCTATGTTCATAGATATCTCTTTTCATAGACATCCCTTTTCCGATGTACCCCTTTCATAGATATCCCTTTTCTTATATATTCCTTTTCATAGATATTCCGTCTCATAGATATCCATTTTCATAGATATCCCTTTTCATAGACATCCCTTTTCCGATATACCCCTTTCATAGATATCCCTTCTCATAGATATCCATTTTCATAGATATCCCTTTTCATAGATATCCCTTTTCTTATATATCCCTTTTCAAAGATATCCCGTCTCATAGATATTCAGTTTCATAGATATCCCTTTTCCTAGACATCCATTTTCCGATATACCCCTTTTCATAGATATCCCTTCTCATAGATATCCATTTTCATAGATATCCCTTGTATAGTCATCCCTTTTCCCCATATACCCCTTTTCATAGACATCCCTTTTCCGATATACCCCTTTTCATAGATATCCCTTCTCATAGATATCCCTTTTCATAGACATGCCTTTTCATAGATATCCCTAATCACACATATACGTTTTCATAGATATCTCTTTTCCTAGATATCCCTTTTCATAGATATCACTTTTCATAAACATCCCTTGATATATATATATATATATCTTTTCTTAGATATCCCTTTTCATAGACATCCCTTCATATATATATTTCTGTTTTCATAGATATCGTTTTTCAGAGATATCCCTTTTCATAAACATGTCTTTTCATAGACATCTCTTATCTCATAGACATCAGATATATATATATATATATATATATACATATATGTTTTCATAGATATCCCTTTTCATAGATATCCCTTCATATATATATCTATCTATATATATATATATATGTTTTCATAGATATCCCTTTCCATACAAATTCCTTTTCATAGATATCCCTTTTCATAGACATCCCTTCATATATATATATATATATATATATATATATATATATATATATATATATCTGTTTTCACAGATATTCCTTTTCATAGATTATGCCTTTTTACTGATTATCCCTTCTCATACGTTTTCGCATATTTTTCCCCTTTTCGCTATCAACCTCATATTTTAATCTATGCATTTCAGTATCTTTTTGATAATCTTCATCAGTATTATTCATGTGTATTTGTTCGTGTATATTTATTTAGAAATAAATAGCGTCTGCATGAAATCAATCTTTGGACCGGGCGTAAACAATGGCATCCCCAATGAGGATGAAATTATTTCTCCGCGGTTTAATATGTGTGATTTTTTTAATTAAATATCATTCTATTAAAGGGGCTAAAGATATACTAATCTGGTAGAACAATCAGACACGAACTCAATAATATGACTCACAAAAGTAATTTTATAAACATTCCCCGAGAGCAGGCGTTTAAATACACATTTATTAAGAAGAGTTTAGTTTATTACAGAGATAAATTTAAGAAACAGTTGGCAAGACATGAACTTACAAGCAATTATGTTGCAAGGGTAATTTGGCAAAAATCTCTTATCGACAGTAACGCAGTTGTATGATTTTCACTAATGTACGTGTCTAAGTATACTCATGTGTGGGGTGTGTATGTGTATGACTCAGTATACAGGGGTTTTCGTAATATGTTAAAGCATAAAATGTTGACTCCTGTTATATAGGAATAGTTTCTTAAGATTAGATTAAATAAGAATCGATTTGATAGCGACATTGGTTGTCAGGAGTGCGTGACAATTTTAGATTAAGGCTAAGTGGAAATTAAAATATTCTGATTACATTGTCTACAACATTTAGGGCACTACCGGCGTTAACTGGTTAGCCCGGAAAAAAAGTAGCGATTTTTTAAAATAATTTTATTTTTGCTTTGCATTTATTAGACCTTTCTCTACTCAGTTGTCAGAAGTGAAAAATATTGATTTTATCATTTTAGAAGGGGGCCGTTCTTGTTCCTAATATAACTGCAGAGACAATCCTTTTGTTTTGTTTTATTGCGTTCACGTCACTGATAACTGCGTATTTCATGTTTTACTTTTTAATTTAATAATAATATACAGTTACCAATGACGTAAGCACATTTTAAACTTTGGCAGTTGTAAATAAAAACAAAACACAGATAACACTTTTACAGAGATCGATTTGTATTTAACATTTCGCTCCAAACAAGGGAATAAAGTTACTAAGACGCAATAGGTTCCCGAGTTTTTGAGAATATAAGAAAATACATTATTAAGGAAAGCGAACAATAAAAAAATAGGATTTAAGAGCACAAGATATAACGATTGACATATCATTTAAAGTTTACGTTGATTAAAGTTGACTAGAAAGAAAGAGACCGGAAGAGAACTCTAGAAGTGCGATAAAAGAAACTGTTAGCATAGAACTTACGGTTACATCTAGCTATTTCAACAGCAAAATGGTGAGACATTAACGCCAAACTATTAGTTTGGTGCACAAATAATGTCGCTTTTTACGCTTAAGGTCATGGCAAAAAAACGACATTATTTTTGCACCAACCTAATACCACTTCCCTTAAATTCATAGTCTAGGTATTATAAAGGAAATTAATATTTATTTTGTAAAATACAAACATGTGGCACAAAGCCAAGAGGATGGAGGGAGAAGGCCAGTCTTATTGTCATATAATTAAACTTAACTAGCAATTATCACTAAACCAAATATACCACATTATTCTTTACACTAAATCAACACATCCTTACTTACCATTCTTTATACAGGCACCTGTAAGTCTTTATGAAGTTCTAACATGTACCCATATTTACAATTTGTGTCAGTGCATAGGGAATAAATATAACCAAGAAGAAATGTCATCAGAACAATTACCATGACAACTATTTATAGAAAAGCCAGAGGGAAGATACGTTACATCTTAAAACGTTATTTTCTTATGAAGTCGATCTCACGCTAAAATGATAAATATCAATTTTCCAATTCTGACAAATTTCGTTGATAGAAGAAAGTCTAATGAATTGTAATCTAAAAAAATTACAAAAAAGTTTTACTTTCTATATATTTTTTAGAGCGTATCAACCTAAGTAGTGATACATTTAGGCGAGAATTTAATATAGCCACAATTTCCCCAAGCTCAAATCACTTTTCTTTTGTAGAAACTTACTTTTTTTACTTTCTTTTATATGCAAGCCTTCAAGACCTTTTAATGTATTGATAACTCTCTTTCGATATTAGTCAACTGATCTTCCTCAGGAGAGTTTCATCTTTTCCTTCGTATAATTTTTCCACGATATTTTATTCCCAAACCATAATGTCTTCAATCTGTAAGCAGAACTCGACTTGCCCTCAATTCAATAATATTAACTCTCCAGGAAATTAACTTAAACATGATATTTTCTCTATAGTTCGGCTCATCCTTCTCTTTCATATATCCTGAAAATGAAGTAATGTTTGACCTCCTCGCAGTTACACAAGAGAATCTGAGAGGATGCCATTATAGACTGAGTCTCTATAAGAGTTTCTCTGAATGTCTCTAGTATGTATTTACTTTTAAATATATTGTCTATGACATGCAAAAGAACAATTCATACATCCCGTATTGCTCAGGCGCTTAACACTTTTCTTTTATTATAATACTAGTAGCTATACCCAGCTGGTCGATCAGAAAAATCGTTCATTTAGAATGGAGCAAGAACAGCATCATATTTAAATGTAACAGAGTCTATCTTCTTCAATTACTTTAAAGTACTTTCATTAAAAAACATTTTGAATTAATGCAGATACTGATATAACAGAAGTAGTCAGTATTTATTCAATCGAAGTTAGCCGACAACATGAAGGAGCAATATGAAGACCCACTTCAGACCACAATTATTTTGGAGTTTTTTTTTATTCAATTTCTCTGTGTGCTACGAAGGATGTAAAGGCGGATACATTTATAAAGCAGTCGTTAAGTTTGATAAAAATTGCTTGAAAGATCAACGAAAAATAAGAAAGAAACCAGTAAAAATTGCGATTTTTCGCTATTTACGCGGGCTTTCATTATTTGGGTGGACTCAATTATCAAGTTAAATGACTGTTAAACAATGAACTTATTGTTGGCTACAATTGAGTGAAGTTTGTATTAGAGTGGCTGAAAATTGAGGGAGAGTTTAGTTTCAAATTTGTGTTGAAATCGATTTGTGTTGAAATTGATATTTTTGTTTTTCGTGGTTTTTTGCTAAGCCAGTGGCGTACAAATAAAAATGAGGTATCGTTGCACTCGTCATGATGCATGTAACCTACATACCGAATTTGAACTAAATCGGTGGAAAAAAGTTAGATTTATCGATTTTTGATCAGCTTGTTTATTGATTATTGAGTTTTTTAAAAATTAAGACCCTTTCTCTTACATTTTACAATGTACCAAGTTTAGTCAAAATCGAGTGGATGGATCTCGAGTGAAAAGGTAGCACACAGGCAGACAGATACATAGGCACAAAGACACAGAGACAGACATGCACTGTTTTATATAGAGAGAGATAAACGAAAAATAGCATATATATATATATATATATGTATATATATATATATATATATATATATATATATATATATATATATATATATATATATATATATATATATATTAGATTTAATTGATGATTACACAATAAAGACTGATATTATTGGATTTATTCGTGACCACAACTTTTATATTATTGCTGTTTAATGTTTAGCTAAAAGTCAATATTTTCTGTGACCCTTTATTACTGCTTGTAGTCATAAATACATTGACTACAGTAGATATTTATAAACAGTAAGAGGAATATTTTTTTTAATTCTTTCCAATCAGTCTTCGTAAATAGTAGTCCTTACACGTTGCACTTTAGTACATTTCAAATGTTTGGCTAATTGGCCAGAAATATTTTGATTTTTCGGAAATTAACTTTTATTTAGCAAGACGTTTTCAAAAATTTTCATTTTAATTTTGAAACTCATCCATAGAAGTAAAGAAACCTTTCTTTCAATATAGTGCAGTTAACTTCAATATTTATATATAATCGATTAAATATAGCTTACTAATTTCATATAAACTCAGAAAATCCCAGATAATGACGTTTCGTCTATCATGCTTAAGGGATGATAAAAATAAACCCTTTCTTTGTAGACTTTGTCATGACGAGCACAATCTCGTTGGATGCTATCAAACTCAAATATATTTGTTTCTGCATTTCTGAAATCAAACGGAAGTGCTCATTTCGACATCCACAACTCATATGACAAGAACAGGCCTTAATCTCGCCAAGTTCCGTGCACCCACTTCTGGGATACGGTCCCAAAAATACCAGGGCCATAAAACATCTTTTCTAACCAATCAGAAAAATGCTTACGCAGTTTTCGCAGCGTTTGTTTCTGAGCAACTGATACACTAAAAGGTCAACGTCGATTTCACCCACAAAAATAGATCTGACTAGGCTAAAATTAACGTGCAACCCCTCTGGAGGTAGGCTTACCCAAACGCAGCAGACTAGTCGACAGCACAGACCATCAGCAGCGAAACCAAAGCGCTTCTATTAACAGTGGTGCCTTCGACCCTTCGACAAGACCAACGGTGCCAGTAGAGATTAACTCTCGACTGTTCAAATATTCATGGAACATTTCTCCCACGAGTCTATCTCACTCGACTACATATCCGTGTGTATTTTATCCACGTGTCTATCTCGTCTACTACCTTGTGTTATACCCAAAATGAAGCCCTTAGTCCCTCACGACTAAATATACAAGACCCGTAAACGAGTGAACGTCCAAACCTTGTGAATTACGAGGAAATACAAACTCTTTTACTCATTTCAACCATGTCTTATCTTCATTTGTTGCTGTGTCGCTAGGACTTTGAGGGGATAAACTTCGATGCAGTAGCTGCTCGTCTCACGAAATTCTCCTTCACGCTGGGTAACGACTCAGGATCAACTCACCGGTTACACTGTATGTACTCCCCCCCAGGTTGTGACATAAGCTCGGTTTTTAACGTGAGGACCCGAGTGTCTTCACTCGGCCGCTGGTCTTAGTTTGTCTAAGCTGATCAGAGCTGGTCTAAGCTAGTCATAGCTGTGCTACCACCAGCGCAGGGACGGAGCCCTGGGGCAGATAAGGATATTTACTTGATCCCCCATTGAGTCAGGTTGTGACATAAGGTTAGTTTTTAACGTGGGGAGCCGAGTGTTTTTACACAGGCCGCTGGTCTTAGCTGGTCATAGCTTGTCCAAGCTGGTCAGAGCTGGTCTAAACTAGTCATAGTTAGTCTTGGCTTGTCATAGCTGGTCCAGGGTGGCCAGAGCCGGTCCAAGCTAGTCGTAGCCGTGATACCACCAGAGCCCTGTGAGGGGTAAGTATCAGAATGTGTATACCACTCAAGAGAGCGAGTTACACGTTCCAACTCACCGGTTACATGCAGCGCCTGTATATAGTTAAGTTGAGATGTCAGTGAATGGTTAAGGCGTGACCAAAGATTTGCATGACGTTCTCATATAGAAACAAGTCAAGTGCACGCTCTAATTTTTTTCTCAAGTCGTATATACGCGACACGCTGTTGCTTGGGTTGACGAGGTAGGTCCCCATTTTCTTCGCCACAGTCACTTCCATTATTTTTTCTTGTTAACACGGTGTGGCCGGCATTAGAAATAGTAGGCGGTCTAAAATGTTGAATTCTTTTCTTTATTTATTCCGAAAACTTCCGTAGAGTCGACGGTTATTTAACCTGGTTTTATTCAGGATAAGTTTGATTGTTGCAATAGAAACATTTACGGCATACACTGCTTGGACCATTAGAGGACATTATGTACAGCCAATTATCTAGTGTCTTTATCAACTAAATATCCCCAAAAAACGAATAGACATCGATGTTAATTTACATAATCAAAGTTGTTTCTTTTGCTCACCGTCAACATTTCCAACTTTCTTGTAACTTTTCAACATTTTGGTCACTCTATTTACATTATTCGGACTATTGTACTCATCTATGTCGCCATATTTATTACAACGTTTTGACCGTTGTACGCTCCGGCCTTCTTCAGGTGGTCCTCAAGGAGACATGGCACAGTGGATAAAGTCGTTAGTTAAATCCAAATAACGTGAGTCCAATACCCGGTTAAGGCAGTGGAGAACTTAGAGAGTGGAATTAACAAGAGATAACTGACAATTGTCATCCATTAAAAACATGGCACGTGAAACTAGCGAAATAAAGGGTTCAGATTGACATTACAACCACCTGAAGAAGGCCGGAGCGTACAACGGCCGAAACGTTGTAATAAATATGGCGACAAAGATGAGGACAGTAGTTCGAATAATGTAAATTATGTACATTATACCTCATCTCAGAAATATAGACAGACATTTTGGTAACAGTGTTTATGCTGAAATTCTCCGGTATTTTGAACAGGAGTAGAGGTTCATACCCTGTTCCATATTTAGGATGGCGTTTCCGGTTCCTTATAAAGAATACTTCACCTTTATACTTCTAACGTCTTCTGAACTCTGACAATTCATCTACTATTTTTCTCTTCTCAAATGGAATAAATTTGTTCGCCTATCACCCGGTTCACTCTCCTCCCGGTCTTTTGAACAAGACTTATGGTTTAACCCTTGTTTCCTGTTTAGGATTGGGTTTCCGCTTCTTTCTAAAGTCTTTTCATTTGGTTTCACTTCCAGTAGTCCTTTGTGTCTTAGTGATATTATCGCCTTACCTGGGGTGAATTGGTTTAAAAAGATGTATTCTCTTGCCGTTGGCCTGTGCGTGGAAAGTAAAAATAAATCCTTTCTAATCGAATCTATGTGGAAAACTGAATGAAAAAAAATGACCGAATTCTTAAAACTTTGACAGCATAAATATTAATTTAATTTTGTGTAATCTGTATTTTGGGGTGTATGGGGTGATTAGTGTGTAATGGACAGTGTCAATCCGGCAGCAGCATCCCACGGGATGAACGGCAACATTGGTCCCCACTTGACAATCCAATCTCACTTCTGGGTACGGGATCTTATCCCACCCACGTCCCGGTAACCGCTTCTGCTGGCGGGCGAAATGTTGAAAGAGTTGGTGTGTTCTTACGCACTAGTGGGTGAGTTGGAGAGGAGATTGGCGCCACCAAGGAATACCCTAAACCCACAGAAAACATATGGGTGACAATCGCTGCCGGCACTATACCTGATCGGTTGAGGTCCGGATTAATAACGACCGCGCTTTCCATTGATAAACACCTAGGTGGAGACGATAAGTCAGCTACTGAAGCGAGAAACATCTCCAAGCTGCCATCTGAGAAGGTTACCATTGGTACATGGGATGTCCGGATACACTATTCCTACGGTAAAGTGATAGAACTTGAATACGAACTGAAACGTTATCAGTGGGATGTGATAGGATTAGTAGAGGAGAGATGGAATGGTTTCGGAGAGATAGTGACTGAGAACGGACACATGATGTGGTGTAGTCCATGAGTTTCAGCTAGAACATGGAGTAGCCTTTATTCTACGCTAAGAAGTCATTGACTACATCCTGAGCTGCACACCCATATCCAGATAGATAACTACAATCTTCATGTCAGCCAAACCAATAAACATCAGCGTGAACGTTCAGGTGAATGCACCAACCATTGACCACGAAGAACAAAAAGTGGAAGAATTCTATGAGGAAAATACCACCAGGAATGTTCCGAATACAAACATCCTCATTGTACAAGGGGACTTCAAAGCCAAAGTTAGCCCAAAGGCCTATGAGCACTGGACTGGAACAGTTAGCCAGTAAGACACTGGAGCCACCAATGGTATGGCATTTCGCCTCTCACTAACACCATTTAGCCTCATAAACTGTCAAGAAGAATATGGTATGTGCCGAATGAGAAAACACACAACCAAACTGATTTCATTTTGACCCCAAAGTCAAGCATCAATCGAGGGAAAACAAGAACATACCCTGGAGCAAATATAGGCAGCGATCACGACTTGGGGCTTTTGATAATGAAAGTCAAGCTGAAGAGAAAATTTTAAGCTGCGCATCCGCGTTTGGCCTTGAAAAACTAAAGGGTTCTAAATTGAATGAATTTTCAGACACAGCTCGGAGGCAGATTTACGACATTTAACCTCCGGGGCAGGAACATAAATGACCCTCACCAACAGCTTCAATTAGGCATTCCGCAAAATTGCTATTTCGCAATATTTGGCCGCCAGAGGAATCAACATCCACCATGCATAGCTAATGATATTCTTGAGCTCTGCGACGAACCTCGAAGAAGACTAAGTATATCACTCCTGAAAGTGCCGCTGTGTACTATGAGAGTACTATTAGGGCTTCCATTATTTTTAATGTTTGTTCCAGGCGGATGAGGTTATTATGTTTGTGTTTTCTACTAGTATGTTTCGGATGGAGTTTGGTAAGAAACAATCAGTACGTAACAATATTAACGATGAATGCGGCCACAATGTGCAAAGTGTATTTGGGAAATTAAACATCTCTGAAACTCTAAACACATACACACAAAATAAACACTCAATTAAACTGAAAAAATAAAATCATCGTTGATAATGTCTAAAAGTATAGGGGAAAGCGCTAGGAATTCCAGGACATTTGCACATTTTCTACTCACTCTGTATCTAAAAAAGAAACACAAGAAAAATTAAATGAAAAGTTTAATCGTAGTACCTTGTCTGTCGTTTTTAATGAGACATGCATAAATGAAGGAATGCTGGCCAAATACACAATATACATACATATATATATATATATATATATATATATATATATATATATATATATATATATAATTATTTATTTGAATATTACAACATAAATATGTTATAAAATCACGACAAAAGTAGCCATTTTGTTTCAACACTTCTTGTGTCTTGTCAAGTGATAATATAGAGTATAGAATAAATGGTTTTAAAAGTTTCAAATTAATCAACGATCCTTAGCTAAGAGTAAACGCTGTTACGTAAGCCAGAGTGGCCAATCAAAAAACAAGTATAGGATGATTCGAAAAATTTGACAACTAAGCAAGGCTATCTAGATATTAAAAGATTTATAAAATTTGAAATTAAAATTAAAAGTAAAAAATTAAAATTACCTATTTAGAAATCTAAATCAGATCTCTATTAAGTTTTAAATTGTAGAATTACTAAGGAGAAAAAAAAAAAAAAAAAAAAAAAAATCTAAAAATAAAAATAAAAGATATATATGCTATTTAATTTATATTTTCATTGAAATTAAGTTGAAAGTTGTATTTAGAGTCCCAGACATAGATGTATACATTTTTCGTTACATTTCAGCATGTTAGTCGCCTCTCACGTGAAATCACTCGAACAACGGCATGCCAAACGCTCGGACGCATCTAGATATATACACACACATACAAAAAAGCAAACCACACATAGGCAAATGCACTACACCTACACACACACATCGATACACACAGGCACACACATCTACATTCAATATGATCCAGACGGTCAAATGTCGAAGCTATTCGTGGCTTAATATGTTATTAAACGAATTTAAACTTGAAAAATTTAAACAAATAACCATATATAAATATATATATATATATACATATATACATATACATATATACATATATATATATACATATATATATATATACACATACACACACATACACATATATATACATATATACATTTTTGAAAACATATAGTTTTCGACACATTTACAGACAAAAGTAAATAACCACCTCCACATATAATTGAACACTCGCACATCCGCATATAAATTAATACATGCACCCGCATAGACACATATAAGGATAATAGGTACGCATGCACAGACCTACGTACATAAACATACACATAGATAAGCACATATAAATATATTGACCCATACGTCGACGCAGAAAAGTAAATAAGGCAAGTGAAGAAATACATATAAAGATGCACCCATATACAAGCACACACATACATACATACACATCTAGATGTACATACATAAGCACGCATGCATATATGTATATACACTAAATATATATATAGACATTTACAAATACAAGTGTATACATGAAAAATTAAACAAACGTAAATTAAAACGACATGAGTATAAAAATGCATATACACATCCGCTAGTACATATATATACACACATACATACGCAACTACACATAGATATATACACATATATATCTACAGACATACATATACATACATACATACATATTCACAAATATATATACGCATATATACATATACATATATATATATATATATATATATATATACATACATATACATATACATACACATATACATACACACACATACACATATACGCACATACATATACAAACACATATACATATATACATAAACATATAGACACATGCATAAAAAAGGAAAAAGAAATAAGCATACATAGACCAACTTATATTCTAATAATATTCCAACAACATTATGATAAAATATATTAAAAGTTAATCATAATTTAAGAAAAGAACAACGGTCTGTAAGCAATTAAAGGTACTTTATCAACAAAAGTAGATTTTAGTTTGTATCTATGATACACTCCAAGACACTAAAGCCTACATACAAATACACATACAATGACACACCAACATATATATATAAATATCTAATCCTATATAAATACCCATATCGACACATCTAGATAAACAATACAGAGACAGTCGAGCTCAACCATATAATCACCCACACATACATATAAATATACACCCATATACAAACACATATACATAAACATATACATATTTAAACATACATATATATACATATATATGCATATATAAACCTATACATACACATAGAAACATACATACTACATATACATACATATATGCACACTCACACATACATATACATACATATGCAATAGGCATACATATATCTACACTCACACAAGTACACATAAATATCCCCATATACCCATACATATACTCACACATTTAGTGGTAGACACTTACCAGAATTTACTCCCTTACTCATACACATAAACAGGTTAACCTATGATAGAAGCCAATATACGCAACGATATACCTTCATAAAAAAAAAAAAAAAAAAAAAAAAAAATCATATATATATCCCTATATACACATATACATATCCTACAGTAGAAATAACTCTACATAACATACACATATATACATCTAAATACAAACACGTATGATACTTTGTAAGTACCCAGTACACATTCATATCGATAAGGCGACTATCATGCTAAAAAGGTAATAGTCTATTAAGTTTCATTTATCATTATCATAGAAAGTATATGATTTCTATACTAAGTTAAATTTAAGACGATGCTTACAGTTAACTGTTAGTTCATATCTTTGATTTAAAAGATCAGTCTTATTTTTAAATCTAATTATTTCAAGTTTCTCGTTAAGGCATAAGTAACACGGGGCATATAGTGAGTTACATGTTCGGGCCTTTCTAATTAATTTCCATTTAACCTTAGGTGTTTTATTTTTCTCTTTTAGACTCCAAAAGTATTTGGATAATGAAGTCATATATTTATAGTTACTATTATTAAAAGATTGCAGGTGACCCCGCCAGCGTTCCTTGAATGGTCTCATGGTGCAACCTATGTAGAATTTCTTTATATTTGGATTTTCTAGTGTTGATATAGTACTGAGATAAACTACAGAGCTAGTTAAACAGTTATTATTTAGTGGACAATTATTGGGATTCCTGCAGTTACATGATTTATTATTTGTGTGATTTTGCTTAATGTTGCTATGTGCAACCTTGTGGGTTGTCAGGCTCTCCGAATTTATATACTTGCTGAATATACTATTGTTATGTTTTTTAATTATTTTTTCTAGGTTATCAGCACAACTATAGCTTAACTTAAGAGTATTAGAGTTAAATATTTTACTGAGTGAGTTGGTTCCAGATTTGGGGAAATGTTTTTTAATGAGGTTTAGAAACAGGTGCCCCAATTTGGTTTTAACCATAATGTTAAAAGGGGGAGTATACCATATGATTTTTCTAGATCTCTTTCTACCATTATTGTTGCTATTTATAGGGCTTTTATATTTAATATTAATATTTTTATATCCACTATTTTTAAGTGCGGAATTGTAAAGGTCACTATGCTTATTAAAAATATCACTGTTTGAAGAGTTGTTACTGATCCTACATTCAATAGAATAGGGTATGTGTTTGATGATTGCAGGGGGGTGGTTAGAATTTGGATGAACGTATATTTGATTGGAATTAACTTTTACATATGGTTGGTATGTATTGCTAGTGAGGTCTAGGGTGACGTCTAGGAAGTCTACTCGTTTAACATTAGTGGAAACTATTACTCTGAGACCTAGATCCTTAAATACCTTATGTATCATTTTTCTAATACGATCTACTTTAATTTTAGTGGAATTCCTAACTACTAATAACCCGTCGTCCCTATATAGTCCTACACTATCAGAATCTAGGCAATCAAATGCACTTAAATTATACAAAAGAAATAATCCAACAAGATCAGAAGCTTCAGCAGAATCCAGAGAACCCATTGAAATGTCTATATATATATATATATATATATATTGAAATGTCTATATATATATAAATGTCTATATATATATATATATATAAATGTCTATATATATATATATAAATGTCTATATATATATATAAATGTCTATATATATATATATATATATATATGTATATATATGTATATGTATGTATGTATGTATGTATGTGTGTGTGTGTGTGTGTGTGTGTGTGTGTGTGTGTGTGTTATACAAACCTGATCAGTAAATCAGGCTAATAGTGGGCTTTCGAATAAAAAAAATAGAAAAACTCCTATGTGACGCCTTTCCACCCCTGAAGGAATTTCTACAGACTATTCCTCTATACATGATTGATTCCATTATTAGTCTGAAAAACTTACTTCTGGGGACGAAACATAACTTAAGTGATTTTTCATTTTCTTTTTCGATTACCTTATGTGAGTGTGTGTGTGTGTGCGTGTGTGTGTATATATGACATAATTATATATATATATATATATATATGTATATATATATATATATATATATATATATATATATATATATATATGAGATAACGATATATATTTTTATATCTCAACAACAGTATAGAGGAATTTTAGTTATACCAATATATACTTAAATTATTATTCAATGAAATTATTAGTCATTTTCTTTCCCATTTATTTAAAAGTGACCATGGGAAAAAATTAAGACGAAATATATAAAATCTATGACAAAAATCTGGTCTATTTCATGTCAGAGCAAACCAGCATTTGGTGTTCAAACCTTAGCAAAAACAGTGTTTTAAATGCTGATTTTTTAAAGTAAACGGACTGAGATTGGCGCTAACAATCTTCGTGTATCCTTTTTGGCTCTCTGCCAGATGTAGATATGTAAATATATGGTTAAATGAAAATTAGTTATATAAGTTATAACTGAATTGTATTTGAAACATTTTCATTGAAAATTAATTGCTAAATCAAATATTGTATTTGATGAGCGTTTCCGATATATTTCACAGTGTGAAGGTTGTGTAACGGCTAGCGTTGTGCTAAAAGTGATCAGCGTACCGGGTTCAGATTCTGTTGGTATCTCTTTTCAATAATACTCTTGGAAAAAGCATGTATTCACCTCCCTTCAGCTACGTGTTAAGTAGCAAGACAGATTGGTTTCCAGGATAATTCTGAATTCAAAACCAGCTTCAAGAGGAATCATGCTTCTCCACAACGTCCTCTCCGTTGTAGCTTTTCGTAACTTTTGTCTTTTTACCACTGCTCCCACCGCTCGTGTATCAATTCACAAATGCTGGTCAAGCTGATGGATTTGTGTTTCCCTTTTACCTGTGAGTGTCAAATTCTCTTAACCATCTTTCTTCATTAAGTGTCCTTTCTCAGTTTCTGGATATAGTTGTCTTTTCTGTTTGCACAGTCCTGAAGAATACTACGTTAGTCTGACGTTCCGTCTATGTTATTCTCAGCATCCACATTTCTGTTTCTTCCACCCCTGGAATATTTTTTATTTTTCTGAATGTTTATTCCATTCATTTTATGCAAATTCTTGATGTGCCCATCTTAATTCTTTTCTGGGGAACTGCTTCATCTTTGATGATCATTCTATTTCTGCCTACTTTTCATTGAGCAATTTCATTTTAGCTCGCCTTTATTTATTCTGCCCACTCTCTACCATTTCTTGTCATTCTTTGTTGTCTCCCTTTTATCATCTCGAGAATTTCATCTGTCAATCATTCCTTTTTTCTTTTTATCACGTTTTCCTTATCTCCTGCTCACTTACAACACGCCCTCTTCCCTCAATAGGTTCCACTCTGAATTTTTAGACTCGCCAAGTTATATATGTTCTTAACACTGTTTATATACATCTTACACATTAGGTCATCCCTACTTTATATTTTGTTCAGTTCGAACTAGCCGCTGCACTTTGATGAAATAAGTCAAATGTTTGTATCTCCAAGATGTTTACTCTGGTGTAATAGTAAGTCAGTCCTACATTGGAATAATATTCTAAACAGTTCACTCATCTTTACGTACCCTCCTTCTTTGCCCTTAAAATAGATCAAGCTAAGCATATAACTACCAATCGAACAGCCAATAACGTTTATTTTCGACAAATATTTTGATATTCATGTTGAATACATGAGTGTATCTGGCAAATTTATAATTTATTAGAGGACATACCTATGGAAGCAGACAACAGATACGCAAATATGATGAGATATGCTAGTTTTTTTTAAAAAGAGATCTTTATGCTACGAGATTCTCGTTATTCTTCACACCCCTATGAGATTTCCCGTTTCGTTAATGCTTCCTTTTTTTTTTTCATTTCATTTATTAACTACTGGGGACACAAAAAAAGGAAGAAAGACGACTAAATGTATTTCTTATTTCATCTACGACTATTAGTCAGATGCTCATTTAGAATTACATTGTATATTTTGAATGCAATATGCCCAGTCTTTCAAATGCTTCTAGTTGATTTGGAAAAGCAATTCATGATAAACTATATTCTTAGAAATATGTTTTGAATCCTTCGCTTTTCCATGAATATTTTCAATCGTAGAATGGCTCTCTGTACATGAGGCAGCAGCCATTTATTATTAACGAAAAGAAAGCCTACCTAGGATAATAGCGCTTTAGTCCACCTAAAATTATTCTTCTACGAATGTCATCCATATATATATATATATTATATATATATATATATATATATATATATATATATATATATATACAAATATTAGCTGCTGAAAAATTAATTTCTGGTTTGAGGTGTGAATTTGTAAACAGTGACTATTTAAGCTAATACTGCATGACTCTTCGACAGAATTGAGTCACTGTCAGTCACTGTGTTTATCTGAATCTAAAATTAAACACGCTAAAATTCACCTTCATCCCGTACCGTACGCTGACGGCTTAGTGGGAGAAGTTCCTACGCCAATTCAGTCGTGTTTCGATCCTATCTAGAGGCAACCGGACGTCTAGCCACACTGATGAGCTGTGAAACAGCGAAACAGTCTGTCTGTGGATGACAAATATATATATATATATATATATATATATATATTTGTGTGTGTGTGTGTGTGTGTGTGTGTGTGTGTGTGATAGAAATTAGGATGATTTGAGATAATTATAATTAAGTAATTCATTGAGTCTGAAAGAAACCTTAACAGAATGCAGAAAGCACTGGACGTCTGTTTCGTCCTATATTTGGGACTCATCAGCAGTGCGCATCCACTACCGAGAATTGAAACCCGGACAGTAACGTCATCAGACAAACGTCATACCAACTGTACCAACGAGCCTCGGTGATGAAGAGGTAGCGAATCAGACTCGATATAGGGCCACTCGATAACATATTTCGTGGTGGAACTCAGTAACGTAACTCTCCGAGTTTCAATTCTCGGTGGATGCGCACTGCTGATGAGTCCCAAATATAGGACGAAACGGTCGTCCAGTGCTTTCTGCATTCTGTTGTGGTTTCTTCTAGACTCGATGAATTACTTAATTATATATATATATATATGTATATATATATATATATATATATATATATATATATATATGTGTGTGTGTGTGTGTGTGTGTGTGTGTGTGTGTGTGTGTGTGTGTGTGTGTGCATACGAATATATTTCTAAAGAAGTGATCGATTTTCATTTATTAACCCGACAGATTTTATTTACTTAAACCTTATTTTTAGTGGATACCCATATTTGAATAGATTATCCGTTTACATATCAGACAGTATATTCATCTAACATCCTGAATATTCGAGTGATCTTATTTAGATCCGATGTGCTTTACATCGACTAGGCTATTGATTGCGCCGACGATCCAGCAAAGTAGAATATTGATAGAGATAAGTTTTAAGAGCTTACGATCATATCACGTTAAAACACTGGTTCTCAATTGATTACCGAAGTTAAGCAACGTCGAACCTTTTCAGTATCTAGATAGGTGATCCATTGTGTATACAAGGTGCTGTAAGATTGTGCCGATAGTGTAATGGATAACAGCTCGTAATGCGAAGTCGGATTGCGGGGTTCGAATTGTAATAAGGTCCGTTACATTCAGGTTACGAGCAGAATAGCCTTAGCGATCGTGAATCGAAAAAAAGCGACATGATCGAATATCAGATGCTGTAAACTTGGATGTGTGCGGGTGGTGTAATTGATAACGGCTTGCAATTAAAAAATCGGAGAGCCGAGTTTCGAATTCCAGTCGGTTTCGTTACATTCACTTCGGCACAAATATATTATTTATTTTAGTTTATCCACCAGTTTTTCTTTTTCTTTCTTTCTTTCTTTCTTTCTTTCTTTCAGTTTATCCATCAGTTTTTCTTTTTCTTTCTTTCTTTCTCTCTTTTTTTTAGTTTGTCCATCAGAAAGAAAGAAAAAGAAAAACTGATGGATAAATTAAAAGAAAGAAAGAAAGTAAGAAAGAAAAGAAAAGTATAATGGATAAAGTGAGGGAGAGACAGGATTAAAAAAGAAAGAAAGATTGAAGAAATGAATGAAAGAAATGCGTAAAGAAATAAATAAAGAATGAAAAGACTAATGGATAAAGTGAAGGAGAGATATAATTAAGAAAGAAAGAAAGAAAGAAAGAAAGAAAGAAATAAAGAAAGAAAGCAAAAAAAAGAAAGAAAGAAAGGAAGAAGAAAAAAAGAAAAATGAAGAAAACTAAGAAAAGAAAAAAAACGAAAGAAATAAGGAAAGAAATATAAAATGTCTCAGAGATAAAAACGATGCTACGAAATAAAATAAAAAAGACAGAAATCAAATAAAACTCAAAATGGCTGAATACAGAAGCCAGAAAAAGGAAGTAACAAAAAAAAATAAAAATGAAATTGTAGTTACCTAATTGAATCCGCTTGACTCACTGACCTACAGAAGATTAAGCCTCATTTCATTCACATCAAGCAAACATTTATAGCATGTTTGGTTATTTTCGTGTGCAAGAATAAAAGTAAAACTTTTTTTTACCTGTTTCTCTTTCTTGGGATTTTCAGTCATAAAAAGATTTTCAAAGCATAAAAATGTTTTGATGATATTAAAAAAATGAAAAGTTTTAAATTAAAAAATAATTGCATCTTTGTCTATTTGCCTATATATTTTGTGATTGCTTCTCTTCTGATCTTTTGCTTTTATAGATATTAAATACGAGATTATCTCCTGTGATCGCATCATCATCAGCAGCAGCATCCCGGCAGACACTCACCAAGCCCAGAAAATCTTTTCCTTTACGATTATTATCATCAACTTTGACAATTAAGCCATCATTATTCATTTTTTTCTCATTTCAACTTAGGTGTGACAATAAAGCCCCTAAGACAGAACGGGGTACAGAGCATGAGATAATATGAGAAAAATATTATTAAGGAGCGATAGAATAAAGAAAGAAGCGGAATTAAGAAGACAGAAGATAAAGATTTAAAGATTGACAATGCATTTAAATTTTTGAAGATCAAAATAGACTGGAAGACAGTTTGACAAATGTGAAGTGCGAGAGAAGAAACTGTTGACATAGAACTTACGGTTGCATTTAGCCATTTCATCTGTACAATGATGGGACCTTGCTGCTAATCTAATACTGCGCTTAAATTCATACAGTCTAATTAACGAAGAGGTAAGTAATATTTATTTTATAAAATGCAAAAATGTGTCACAAGGCGAAAAATAGGGCTGAGGGAAGGCTGGTTTTATTTTGTCTTAGAATTAAACTTAGCTAGCCACAATTATTGACCCAAACGTACCATAATATTCTTTACACAAAAGCAACACATTCTTACTTACCATTCTTATTACAGTCGCCATAATACCTCAGGGTCTTTATGAAACCCTAACAAATGTACAATTTGTCTGGTGGGTGAAAGCACAGAGTAAAGTTCATCAGACCAATTACCATGAAAATATTTATGGAGATGGCAAAGGGAGGTTAGGTTGCATCGGTGGGAAAGTGACTGAAGCCGATATGCCAGATCAAGACCAATGATATTGCAGATTCTTCTTGGAAAATATTTTGGAATCGATAAAACCAAAACAGAACCACCAGGTCAAATAAGACATTAATATTCAAAGCATAATAATCTGTAGCCTAGAGATGACAAATCTAAGACAATTGGATTAACCTCTTTTGATTCCACTCGATAAATCTCTTCTTTCTATTAAAGAGGAAATAACCAATAATTCATTGTTGATTGGAGTCAAGTAATACTAAACCTCTATGTCACAAGTACAAGCCTTCCGTCCCACACCAGTCATATCATCTTAGAAACATTTAATTAAAGAAACATTTAATTTAATTTAAAGTTCAACTAAAATTATGCATGTGACTGATGAAACCCAAATTAGATTATTACTGCCATAGATGGATTTAAACCCACAGCTATGACAGTAATACTCCCCTCTTCTCCTTCCAGTCTTCTTTTTCCAAACTTACCAGTTTTTACGCGGCCTTGTGGGTGATTAATTATTTACTAAGCTATCGCTGCTCTATTACTATTTTCATGGCAGATGTAGAGACGCGCTACATGACTTCATTCCACCTGCCCGAACATTGACCCGACATTATACGTTCACAGATTTGACTTGTCCCAATTCCAGTCGTATTCCATTGGCAATTTCACTCATCTTTATCTCAAGAAATGTTACTTGGTGGAACAGATAGACCCTAAAAGATGCTTCTCGGTCAATACACATTTAACAACTTCAATTCTAAGGTCAACAGTTATCTATCGTCATAAAATGCAGCTCTCAACTCGCTCTCCTTGCGTAATTCCGTAAACACATGCCTGGATGGTCAGGTACTTGTACGGATTTCTAAATTAGTAAATAAAAAAAACAGTCAGACTAGAGGGACTGAGAATTGTGTTTCAAACAGAACGCTTACCCTGCAACAGACATATTTAAAAGTGAGGAATTTCAAAATTCATTCCGTGTTTTATTGTTAGGATACAGGCATTTCAGATAAGTTCATAAGCTTCTCTGATGCTGTACACTCCTATTGACCTCAAAATCAAAAGAAAGATGTATATATATATATATATATATATACTCTTCGACATAATTGAGTCACTGTCAGTCACTGTGTGTTTATCCGAATCTAAAAATAAACACGCTAAAATTCACCTTCATCCCGTACCGTACGCTGACGGCTTAGTTCGGACTAACGCAAATTCAGTCGGGTTTCGATCCTAGCTAGAGGCGACCGGACGTCTAGCCATACTGATGAGCGGTGAAACAGCGAAACAGTCTGTCTGTGGATGACAAATATATATATATATATATATATATATATATATATATATATATATATCTGTGTCTGTATGTTTGTGTGTATGTGTGTGTAATATGTATGTATGTATGTAAGTATGTAGGTATGTATACATATACCGGGTATATATATATATAAAGTAATGATTTACGGGAGTGCTTTATGCCATAAATATAGCACTTTATCCCATAAATATAGTACACTTTAAGACTATATTTCTTCATATATATATATATATATATATGTGTGTGTGTGTGTGTGTGTGTGTGTGTGTGTGTGTGTGTGTGTGTGTGTGTGTGTGTGTGTGTGTAATATGTATGTAAGTACATATCCCGCGTGTAACATCAAAATTGTCCGGAGCATGAGATAATTGTCCATCCCACAAAATGTTTAATATCTAAAAACCATCATGCTGATCGTGTTTCTTTTTCCCAAGCATTTCAGGTACGCGCATAAGTTCCTCTGATTCTGTACTCTCCTACTGACCTTAAATTGAAAAGCAAGATGGATAGAGACTTGGATTGAGTAATCGGTGAGCCGAGTTCGAATTCCAGTCGAATCCATTACATTCACTTACGTGCTAATACCCTTGGGAAAGGAATGAATCCTCTTCTCCCTCCGGCTCTGGGTAAATAGTAGGACAGACTGGGTTCTATAGCCTTGGATGGCAATAGTCTAGGAGAAGGACAACTCTCAATTCAAAACCAGCGAAGGGTCGTTTTGGGACCTTGTGGCATGTAGAGAGCAAGAGAGGTCATCATTTTAAATTAGAACTCAATTCATTCTTATTGCCCAATAGTATTAGAAAACGTGGAGAATTCCAATAAGTCATTTCTAAGATACAACGGTACTTTGCTTAAACTAACAACTAGACAATTTTGCTGTTACGCCAGGTATATGTATGTAATGGCGGATCCTTATTTCTCAAGTATAGTCAGCATATTCCAAATGAAGCGTGTGCTTTAAACATTCAAGTGAGGAGAGGTCTTGCACATGACTATTTACACGCACTAAACAGCGATGACAAGTAACCAAAATTTAGAATAGTATTATCAACTGCCGTCGACTAGCAGCTTTTACCATAACTTTACTTCTACTGTCTCGCATTCCCAGTGGCCTTTTTTTGTGCATTAAGCCTTTGCAAGGGATTGTTTGATGCCCTCTTTACCCTCTTCATAAGAAAGACCTGGTTGGGGAGCCGGTTGAGTCGCCGATAATCGAAGAGGGTGGTAGGTAATACTGGGTTACATGGCACCACGAGCAAACGTAGTGTTACCGCAATCGCTTACACACACACACACACACACACACACACACACACACACACACGCACACATATATATATATATATATATATATATATATACAAGTGAGAGAAAGACCAGATGGATTAAAAAAGATTACAATCAAAAGCAAAGCAATATAATTTTATTATATTTTTATCACAAGAGATTATAATAAAAACTTGTTGAAATCGCTGCACAAAAGCATGCTTCTATTATAATCTCTTATAATATATATATATATATATATATATATATATATATATATATATATATATATATATATATATATATATATCTACTAGCAGCATGGCCTGGCGTTGCCCGTGCTTGATTCAAAAATCGTACGACTCATACAGCAATCGCTATCACTTGACTTAAAATATTTTTGCCCTTTCTTGCCTTTAAAGGAGTGCTCTTTGCCGTGCTGATGTTGCTACATCCTTTACTTCTTGCCTATCTCACACTGCGAATTTTTTCTAAGCTCTATACTAAATATTAAATCTGTTACGAAAAAAGAACTAAACAAAATGAACACCAAACGATCAGCTTTAAAAAAGGACTCGTAACTAGAAAAACCGAATGAAAAAAGAATGTTAACAACAAATATTTTTTCACACCCAACGCAGTTCTGCGGAATCAGAATCAACGTTGAGTTTAAGCAAGGGAATGAGCCAATTGGAGTAAAGTGCCATGCAGATTTAAATTTTTCCTCACTTGTGACGAATGCAGCTATCGATTTTTTTTGCATGATACCATGCTAGTTAACATTCGTGTCAGTTAACTTGGAGCTGTGCATGTAAATTTTGGTGCAAATCCGTCGAACATTGCGGCCGTGCATTCGTTACACACACACAGACATCCTGCCTTATATATTTTATATATATATATATATATATATATATATATATATATATATATATATATATGTGTGTGTGTGTGTGTGTGTGTGTGTGTGTGTGTGTGTGTGTGTGTGTGTGTGTAGTTTTTGTGTGGAGATAGGAATAAACACTGCATGCTGAAGGACAGTTTCACGCTTCAGTGCTATCTTCAGACAAATGCGATCTCTAATGTCAGTAAGCGTTCTACAACAACGAGTAAAAGTCATAAGTGGAGACCCAGAGACATTAGATTAAGAATTGTTCAGTATAAGTAGTACCCTACAACATAACAACTACTCTGGGGACAGCAACCTCAAAAAAACTGGGATAGGCGGGTACAAGAGGAGGACAACAACACTCAGAAAACAGTCTAAATGGGTTATCAGAGAAAATACAAAGGATCTGCGGTTCATATAACATCAGGACTTTAAAAGATAGACGACATTTCGCAGATATCTCTCCCGAGTAAGACCCACCCCTAGAGGAGAACACGACTAAAGGTTGTGTCCATTCTTTCCTGTGCAGCTGCAGAAATTAATATAAAGGCCAACCCCTTAAGGTAAGGCTTCAAGAACACCAGAAAGCTGTAACACGAGGGGAAGTGAAAAAAAATCGGGCGTGGCTGATCACATATCAGAAAAGGGAGATCACTGTCCTCTATGAGATCATAGACGAAGGACACCATTGGAAAATTCGTAAACTTAAGGGATCAGCACATATGCTAGGACACAAAAATCTCCTGAGCCGACCAATCATAGAAATGAATACAATATGGGAACCAGTAATAAGAAGTGCTAGAGAATAAAAGCGATAATAACAACAAAATTTGCAATATGAGCTTTGGAAAAACATGGAATGATAACAGCAAAAAATTGCAATATGAGCATTGTTAAAAATGATTACTGAGACATTAGTTTTATAATACCCAGAAATTCATACACAGATGTCCTCAAGGACACAGTGGATAAAAGCGTTGGTTAGATCCAGTGACAGGGCGCAAAGAGGTTGAGTTTAATACCCGGTCAAAGCAGTGGAGAACTTGGAGAGGCGAATTAACAGGAGGTAACTGATAACTGACATCCATTAAACATGACACGTTGAACTAGAACAGTTTATCCCAGTGAGCGAAATAAAGGGTTCAGATCCACTTTGCAACCACCTGAAGAAGGCCGGAGCGTACAACGGTCGAAACGTTGTAATAAATATGGCGACAAAGATGAGCACAATAGTCCGAATAATGTAAATAATGTACTAACCGAATGCTAAATAATAAATTAGAGTTAATTAGAAGATGTTGGCGTAATTTAAAGTACCTGTTGTGTCGCCTGAATAGTTTATTTGTTGTTTTTCTCTGCCCCCTCCCTTACAGTACAGCCACCATGATAAGTTTTTTTTTTGTTTTTAGATGATAAATGTTCAGAGATACAAGTCTTACTAATTAACCCATAGTTGGGGATTGGAATAAGTGAATTCAAGTGTATTTGCGCGTAAATGAATATAAAGAACCCAACTGGAATTGAAACTCGATTCTATGATTTTCTAATTCGAACCAATATTACACCCCCCCACATAATGCTTACAACACTTGGTATTCCCACGCGGTTACCCATCTAGGTACTGATGAAGCTCGACATTGCTTAACATCGATGATCGTACGAGAACCGTTGTTTCAACATGATGTGGCCCGAAGCCACATACGTATGTATCTATGCATATGTGTGAGTTTGTCTGTGTGGATATATGCATATGTGTTTGTGTGTGCATCTGTGCATGTATATCCTGTTTGGAAAAGATTCCAGAGATTTTCCTACAAAAATTACATTTTAAAACTCTGTATGCATGTTACCTACATCCAGTAGGGATCAGACGCTTGAACTTAGGTTTATTCAATTTGAAATTTTTTTAAAATAGCGTACTCCTGAAACATTCGAAGACCACTTATAAATTTCTTTTTAATTCGACGTAAAAATGTCATTGTCATACTCTAAATACTTTTTGGTTTATTTATTACTTTTAGAATCTAATTGGAAGCGTTTAAAATGTCATTCTCCCAAGAAGAGAATGTGCACATGCATGTTCCCACGCTGACAGAAAGTACAAAATATTTCACGATTGCATCCATTTTTTAAAATGGCCTCAAAGCATTTCACAACTTTCCCCAGAAATACACACCACGTTATGTTCTTAATACTTTGTAAGGTAAATATAAATAAATAGGAATAACAGAAAGCAGTTTAACACTTGACTTTCAAGTTTAGTCTAATTTTTGTCTTGATTTGTTTATTCTGACCGATTATAACGCTTTTAGTAAATGCATAACAGTTACGGCCACAGGTTCTGTTAATCCATAGGTCCAAATATGTAATTAAATCTGTCTATATTTCCGAGATGAGACATTGCAACTATTTACACTACTTACATCGTTCGACCTGTTTTCCACATATATATTTTCATATACTGGACAATCTCTTCACAAATGAAAAGGGTTTCTACAAAAAGATGCTGAGAATAACATGGACTGTACATGTTAGCAACGACCAAGTTTGAGAGAAAATCGAAAGAAAACATAAACGAATACATAACATGAGGAAAAGACAATTGAAATTTCTAGGATAATTAGAAAAGACGGCTTGGAAAATGTGATCCTCACAGGGCACATATAAAGCAAGAGAGACAGGGGAAAGCAAGACATAATCTATCTAACGAGATTGAATAAATGAATGACGGAAAAAGGCTTTTGTTTTGTTTTTTAACTCTAAAATTGCAGTAATCGTTATGAGAAATAAATCGTTGTAAGAAACAGACGGATTCTTCTTCCTCACGATACTTTCGGTGGGCTTTCAGATAACTTGGAAACACCAATCTTCTTCACAAGCTTTTGACCGACAGCTGAAGACCACATGATATGGCATCTGTCGCCCTCGGCCCGTACATGAGCTCCTCGGGTCTTAGAATTTAGAATTCCGAGTTGTCGGTTTCCTAGACCGGTTACCATCCAAGGTTCTAGAACCCAATCTGTCCTACTATTTAACCCATAGGTGGGGGTTGGAGAAGAGTTGGATTCATACCTTTCCCACGGGTCATTAGCATGTAAGTAAATGTAATGAACTCGACTGGAATTCGAACTCGGCTCTCCGATTCCTCAATCCGAGTCATTACCCATTACACCGCAGCGAGAATAAAGCAAGGAAAGAAAGAAAAAAAAGAAGAAAGTAGGAGTGAGAAAAACGAAAGAAAATGGAAGGATAATGATTAAAAGAGAGAATAAAAGAAGATTCCAGACAATCTGTAAGCGGTAAAATAAAAAAAGGAAAAGATAAAAGAAGAGAATGTAGGAAAAGGAATGAAAACAAATATATCTAGGGGTAGAGAGAGAGGGGGGTAGAGAGAGAGAGGGGGATAGAGAGGAGAAGAAGAAGAAAGAATGAAAGAAAGAAAGTAAGAATAATACAAATAGAGAAAAAATTAACAGAAAGATAGAAAGAAAGAATGAATATGTGCACGAGGAAACTGTTCATGACTGAAAAAATGAAGAAAACAGACAGAAAGTATAGAGTAAATTATTAACAAAGAAAGAACGAATGAATACAATAGTAGTAGTAGTAGTAGCAGTAAAAGAAGAAGAAGAAGAAGAAGAAGAAGAAGAGGAAGAAGAAGACAAAGGAGAAAGTGAATGAAAGTAAAAAAAATATAATGAATGAAAAAGGAGAAAGAAGAAGATAAAAGGATGAGGTATTATGTACACTATTTACATTATTCGGACTATTGTCCTCTTCTTTGTCGCCATATTTATTACAACGTTTAGGCCTTTCAGTATCTGTCTATATTTCTGAGAAGAGGTATTTTGTACACTATTTACATTATTCGGACTATTGTCCTCATCTTTGTCGCCATATTTATTACAACGTTTCGACTTTTCAGCATCTGTCTATATTTCTGAGAAGAGGTATTATGTACACTATTTACATTATTCCGTCTATTGACCTCATCTTTGTCGCCATATTTATCACAACGTTTCGGCCTTTCAGTATATGTCTATATTTCTGAGAAGAGGTATTATGTACACTATTTACATTATTCGGACTATTGTCCTCATCTTTGTTGCCATATTTATCACAACGTTTCGGCCTTTCAGTATCTGTCTATATTTCTGTGATGAGGTATTATGTACATTATTTACATTATTCCGTCTATTGACCTCATCTTTGTCGCCATATTTATTACAACGTTTCGGCCTTTCAGTATGTGTCTATATTTCTGAGATGAGGTATTATGTACATTATTTACATTATTCGGACTATTGTCTTCATCTTTGTTGTCATATTTATTACAAAGTTTCGGCCTTCCAGTATCAGTCTATATTTCTGAGATGAGGTATTATGTACACTATTTACATTATTCGGACTATTGTCTTCATCTTTGTTGCCATATTTATCACAACGTTTCGGCCTTTCAGTATCTGTCTATATTTCTGTGATGAGGTATTATGTACATTATTTACATTATTCGGACTATTGTCTTCATCTTTGTCGCCATATTTATTACAACGTTTCGGCCTTTCAGTATCTGTCTATATTTCTGAGATGAGGTATAATGTATATTATTTACATTATTCGGACAATTGTTATCATCTTTGTTGCCATATTTATTGCAACGTTTGAGAAGCTAATGTTTCGTATATTGAAAATTAAAAAAAAAAACAATAATATTTCTTTGATTTGAATTAAAAGCAGTAGTGATTTGGGAGCATTGTCAAAAATTGATTACGAAACGAAAATGTCTGTCTTCTGTTTAGTTTTCTGTTCCAGCAAATGTGATGGACCTAAAGCCTTCCAGCCGTCCATATAGCTCTGTTAAAGTCTCAGATCTCTCCACCCCAGAAAATCATGGAAAGGCAACGCGTTTTCATCATCAATATAAAAAAAGCATAATTGATAAAAAACGGCATTTTTGCGAGAAGAAACGCAACAGACTAGGAATTGAAAGTCGCCAGTTTCATTGTACGCACAAATAAGCAATACACGCTCTACACATACATGAACACATCTGTTTATTGAGCTTAGCTCTGTATAGCGTAATTAAGATTGAATGGAACACCAAGTATGTGTCGAATACGTTACACAGGGGAATTGCTATGGAAGGGCAAATCATCAACCAAAGCACTGCGGTATGCGCCCTACAATGATCCTCAGTTTACACAGTTTGGCCATGTTTCGGTCTTTATAAAAGGAAAATGAGATCAATTTTATGGCTTGCCGCTTATCGCATTCATCGATTTTCGTCTTTTCTCTTCGTAAATGAACACCCACATCCGGTCAACTCGGTGTTTTTCGCCATATTTATACAAGATATTGGCTTTTTAAAAACATTTGTGTTTTATGGAATCATACAGCGAGACGAAGAATCCATTCCATACACGGCTCTTTGCTACATCCGAACTCAACCCCCAAAAAAACAAATGAGAATTAATACAGAAAAAGATAAAAGAAAGAAAGAAAGAAAGCGTGGATCAACAGCAAGATATATGAAACATAGATAGATAGATAGATAGATAGATAGATAGATAGATAGATAGATAGATAGATAGATAGATAATGAACAGACTGAGATAGATAGATAGATAGATAGATAGATAGATAGATAGATAGATAGATAGATAGATATGAACTGACATAGATAGATAGATAGATAGATAGATAGATAGATAGATAATGAACAGACTGAGATAGATAGATAGATAGATAGATAGATAGATAGATAGATAGATAGATAGATAGATAGATATTAAAAGACTGAGAGAGTTAGGTAGATAGTTAAGTAATTGACATATGTAAATTCTTTCTTAAAGTCCTTATTAAAATAATGGAGCCACGCTGACTAATTCCTTCTTCAATCAAGGAAGTAAGATGTTTTTTATGTATTTTATATGTGGATTGATGTAATCTGCCCAGTAAAAGCCTCGCTTTCGTGTTGCCCATGCGTGACCCCATCCTTTGCCTAAACATTCCCTAATGCCGACATTTAAACCTGATATTTACAAAGCAACCAACATTTATAATCAGTGCTTTTATCTTCATCCATTATAGTCTTTCAGTTCTTTAATGATTACAAGAATAGCAGAAATCACGTGATCAGCAACTTTACAAGAATTCCTCCAAACGCAAATAACTGCTGTATTCGTTTAAAATGAGTTTCATGTTTGTATTAAACTTTATTCTTCAGTAATAAAATATAATTAGATTTTATTCCTTTCTGTTTTCACCATTATTTTCAATAGCCTACTTCTATTTAACAGACAGCTCTTTGATAACTTTTACAGAGGTTTTGATGTTTTTCATTGGTGAAGGTTTTCCTGATCAAAGCCTTTTACAGATATCGAAAAAGGGTAGCTATTGATTTGTGCAAGATCAGGTGACTACGGTGGGCGCAAATAATATCTTCATTCTATATTTTCCTTGTACTATTCCTGATGTAGGCGGCCTTGTGTCGTCATAATACAGGAGAATAAATACGTTTTTCTAATGACGAACGCATGTCGCTTTTCCACCAAACCTTCATGGACACTTTGCAGCTGCTGGATGTATAGAAGTGCACTTAGCGTTCCATTCCGTTTGAAAGCTTCTAAGTTTCATAAATCTCAGATATTGCTGTAGAAATTTAACCTTAAGTATTCAATTTCATTTGTGCTGAACATTATACGATATAACCGATTTTTAATCGTCCCTTCTGATGTCGTTATAAGGTTGTTTTCTTTTGTCCAAGACAAAAAAAATTATTGTCCTTATCATTTTCCTAAGACGAAATACTTGAATTCATGTGAAAATTAAATTTTCAACAATTATCTTATAAAAAACAAGACCCTGATGATGACATTGTTCTAATCTCGAAAGTACTCGGAATAAAATAATATGCATCAACTTAGTAATTTGATTTCTTCCTTTAATTATGATACTAAGAAAGCTGTCCGTAATTATGAGAGGATCCTACTAAAAATAAGTAAACAAAACTTGTCTAAATTATTTAATGAGACATGTCTTAATGAAATCATGAGCAAAATGTACTCAATATATATATATATATATTGAAATTTATAATAAATATACAAATTTTCCACACCTATAGCACAATTCATATTCATTATATAGTTGTTTTTCCTTTAGTAATACATATATATATATATATATATATATATATATGACCCAAAGCCTTGTGAGTGAAAATGGGTAGAAGGAACACGTGCTGCCGTCGCTAGCTGTGCTAGCTCGAAGTCATAAGTCATCGTGACCGAGGGTTTGAGTGTGCTGGTGATTTTGGACACTCGATCATTCTAAATAACACGCTCTCTCCCTGAAACTGTAACTACGGTCTGCTCAGCATAGTTGTAGTATAAACCACAGATTGACTCTGTGGGTGTTGAACAAACACAAATGTGCCTGAGCGATAGTCTGCAATAGGAATTGGTTAGCCGCCCTAGTAGACGGGTATCCTCGAATACGAGTGGCCAGCTATTATATATATATATATATATATATATATATATATATATATATATATATATATATATATATATATATATATATATATATATATATATATTCCTCCTTCTTCTTCTACTGCTACTACTACTAAAGGAAAAAACAAATGTTTCGGTACGCGAAGGCAGACTGGGACAGTTTCGATCCTACATGACGGAAGCTCCCTTTTTCAATCTTCTTCAAGCATGCTGCCCCCAAACTACTGCCTGTGTCTCTGAATGGATCCTTTCTGGAATGGAGACTTTTATAGCTCCCCCCACCAAAAAAAAAAGATTCAAGAAAGAAATTAAAATTCCTATTAAGGTTACGATATGTGAAACTTTCATAATACAAATGATGTTCCCGAAATGAAAATTAATTATGAGTCAATCTAATAGTGATTTACTAAGCGAAGCTTAGATGCGACACAAGGCCGAAATTATGGAGCACTCAGCAAGGATGTAACTCATTACAGAGTCGTAATTGATATAGCGAGAAATAGTTTCGAATCATTACACCACATCGAAGTCTCCAAGGACGCAACCTAATATACTGGAATGTAATGTGTAAATAAAAGCAGAAAGATCTTTTCAAAAATTAAAACATAAATTATACTATGTTTTGTTTGTCTCTCTTTTTATAATATGGCTGCTCAAAAATTGATAGTAGTGGTAATAGTAACCGTTTCCTTATAAGGAAACATTCTGCATTTATTGATTGAGCAGCCAGTATCATTGCCTATTATAAAATATTTCTATTATTTTTTTTATCAGGAAAACAAGCTTCTCAATTCCTATTATCGCCACTTCTACTCCAAAGGTTTATTTCTTCATCTTTGGGATCTCAACTTTTCTAGATTGGCAGTTAGGTCCCATCATTTTATTGCTTAACTTGCTAATTAAATGCGTATGTTCTATTTTAATATTTTCTTTTTCTCTACTTATTAGCTCCCACCTTCTTGTTTTCTTGTCAACAACAAATCAACAGAAATTTAAATCCAACGTCAATCTTTTTTCTTTTCTCCTTGAGTCCTCTTCTATTTATTCACCTTTCTCCGCAGCAACGTTCCCTCAGCATCCTGCACTCGGTAAAAACCCCTTGCGTTTTACTGGCCTTGACGCCTTGCTTAGTAAGCATGCTATTATTTAAAAAGTGTACTATGCCTCGATTGAGGTAAGAGGAGATTAGTTTAAGGCTTAGAAACATTTTTTTCATATTCGTATGCATCTACCATCTTCTTTTATTTCCGCATGCCCTTCTATTTGTTCCTTAGTTTGTACGTCCGTAAAGTCCTGCCAATACCTAATAAATAATGGACTATTCCGTTTTGATCGCGTGGAAACACAGAAAAGACATATCAGTGACGTTACTTTGTTCCGGTGAGAAAAAAAGAAAAAAACTAAAAACAAACATAAAAGGGAAGGTATAAATGTTTAGCATCTCTTGCCACTGCTTCATCAATAATGGCCTATTTTGTTTTGATCGTCTTGGGAAAACGACAAAAAAAAACATATCAGAGACGCTACTTGGTTTCACTGAGAAAATGAAAGAAAGAAACATAGAGAAAAGAAAGAAAGAAAGAAGTTTTAACATCTTCTGTCACTGCCTCATAAATAAGGTACTATTCCGTTTTGATATCTTAGAAAAACGGAAATACATATCGGAGATGTCAATTAATTTTAGTGAAAGAATGAAAGAAATGCTTCATGTCTCCTTCAGATGTCAATTTAAAATATTTTCATTTGTACCCCCTTACTTCTTAAAATAACGAACATCATTCATATTTATGTTTGTTATTGCAATATTCTGTTAAAGCTGTTAAGCGTAAATATTTAACGACACAAAAGCGGAGTTTCTACGGCAATGACTTCATTCAATCATTAACTTAGGAATTAAGATTCATCAAAAAATTCAAATAGCAAAACCGTAAGATAGAGTTACATATGTTGTAATTAAAGAAGGATACACATTACTTTCGGACTGACAAACAGAAAATGTGTTTTTAATGCAAGAGTTTTTGCATGAGTTCACATAATAGTTAAACATACAAATGCGAAAAAAATACTGAAATCGACCAAAATATCTTAACAGTTGCGCAAATCTTCACCGCGTTCTCTTTTGAAAAGTAAAGACGGACTAAAATGTGGCAACAGGTTTCTCACTAGTTTTGCAATAATTATAAAGATACGCATCGATAGACTTAGAGATAGATAGATAGATAGATAGATAGTGTTATGGGACCTACCTTTATGGACTAAAAGGAGTCGTCCTATTACTATATATACAGGGAGATTATGCCTCTCAGGAGAGCTGTCCAGCCTTCACAGTCTTGCTGCTACTTGTTCCAGCAAGTCGGTCGAACTCTCTGCCTCTGAACAAAGAGGAACCCGAACGAAGCTCCGCCGAAGGGTAGAGTCTCATTCGGGGAGGTTGACCAACCCGATTCGGTTTTTACAGTTTCTACGGGCATTTTTTGGCCGAGCGTACAGGCTCGGGATTACCCACGTTAAACTCGGTCTTGTGCCACATCTTTCCCTCGTGTGGCGGACAGTAAATATCACTGTCTACAGCTGACGAGTTGACTACTGTAGTTTGCCGTCAGTCGGACGTGCAACACTTTTGTATTCGTTCTTTTGATAATAATATGTTTTCACTATATTGCTGAGTTCGAGTTTTCTTTCGGACCTAGTCTAGGTCCACAACACTGGCGACGAGGATGAGATAGAACTCCACGGGAAAGCCATAACAGAATTTTTTTATTTTTATTCCCAGTGTCTTCAACACTGGCGACGATGATTCAAAGACCTCCACGGGAGAGACATAAAAGAATGTGTTTTTTTTTGTTCCTAGTGTCTACAACACTGGGAATGAGGACTCGAACGAACTTCACGTGAAATCATAAAAGAAAAAATTTGTTTAACAGTGTCCACAACACTGGCGACGAAGAACAATTGAGGATTTTTTTCTTCGGTTGAGAACCTTTTTTTTGTTAGAAAAACAAACGCGGGGGAACCAACGGCGGGATTACACTACAACCTAAAAAGTAAATAAAAGTCTAAAAACAGGCTTATCGGCGGGGAAAAAAAGGAAAAATTGCACCGAAGTTATAAACTTTACGTTTCGGGGTTATCCAAAAAACTACTGTGTATGTGAATAATACATTTAAAGAAAAAAAAAGTGATTTTTTTTTTCTCTCCTGCCCTCCGAGCAACACAAAGGTTTGGTACAATTAAAATTACGTTAGAAGCGGAATATTGAAAATTAAAACAGGGAAGAGTTTAAAGCTACTATGTTAGAACAAGTTAGAGTCCAGTTTGAACAACAACGAAGAAAAACAATTAGAACAACAACGAAGAAACGAAGAAAAACAATTAGAATTACATCGAAGAAACGAAGAAAAACAATTAGAATTACAGCAAAGAAACGAAGAAAAATAATTAGAATTACAGCGACAAACGATAGAACAACAGAAAAGGTTCGAGTATTGCTTCTACAAACAAGGTCGAATAAGGGTCAAAATACTACTTTCTCACAAAATACGATTTGGAGTGCAATTGACAATTTCACTTATTCGCTAGACGAAAATAAATCCATCGCTTCGTATTTCAGAAGGTATGAGGAGATAGATACGTAGATTAATAGGAACATACTGCAGCAACTCTTAATTATTTAACATGATAGGTTTGGTAGAATTTGACTATAATTTTCCATATTTTTCCAGATGTAAGGTTTTTTTTAATAATTTACATAACACATTAATGAACAGACGTTTTATTAATTATAAAACACATCAGACATATTAGTTCTAGAACATTGTTAATATTAATTAGAAAAAGAGAAAAAAATAATACTTTTTAAATAAAATATTCTATCTTCGAATTGTAATTATCAGCAGAAACCCCAAAAAGTCAATGGCAAAGATTTATAGAAATTTCATTTCCGGACAGACATTTGCAATTGGTGGAAGATGCCACTGCAGAGATTAGCCTTTGGTTAAAATTCTTCCGATCATTTATGATATTTTTCGAGATTTTGCGCTTTAAATCCATAACAAACACAGAAACATTGGAGATTCTCGTCTGCAATCTGGCATTTTTTAATCTTTTTACATCATTTTTGCAAGGGCTTCCTGAGTTGATTTGGTTTATTTTGTTTTACGGAATATCAACTTCATTGGGTTATTTAATACCGACAAGATTTTTAGGACAGTATCATATTAATAGAATAAATATTCTTTGTAAGGAATCAGTTTGGAAATCAGTTTTCATTGATGTATTTTTTTAAAGAGAATCAAATGTATAGCTGGTTATTTCAGAAAGGTATTTCTTCTATTTTTTTTAAAACTATTGCTGGTATTTTTACTATAAATATCTAATACTTTCATACTTTTTTTTAACCTGGGAAGAATAGTATTTAAAAGGGGGGTTCGAAGGTCCTGAAAAGCCGCCGATCAGAGGCCTTGCTGATAGATGTAGTTTATCATCATAGCCAAGATGCGCAAATGTTACTGAATTCCAGAAGGTATGAAAAACAACGAACATATTATTCATAAAAGAGAACAATAAAAAGATTGTAAATTAATCGCTAGAACATAAAGATTGACATTGTATTTTAATTTTTGAAGATCAAAGTTGACTGGAAAGCAAGAGGCCACAAGCTAGAAGTGCGAGAGAAGATACTATTAGCATAGAACTTACGGTTGCATTTAAATATTTCAACAGTAATATAATGAGAGTAACTGCCTATCAAATAGCAGGCTTAAATTATTGAAGTCTAGGAACGAAGAGGAAAGCTAATCAGAAGAATTTCCATTAAAATATTTATAAGAAAAGCATTAAGAATCTACACCCGTGGGAAAGTGAGTGAAGCTGAGATGCCAGATAAGGACCAATAACATTTCAGATTCTTCATTGGATTTCATTACGAATCTCTATATACATAGCAGAAACACCTGATTACATGTGATTGCAATATTCAATAAATGGAGGAATGGTAGAAATATGAATTTATAAGAGGTACTTGCTTTAATAAATCAAGTGTAACAGTTGAGAATGTTATTCAAGGATTTGATAGAAAATCACATTGGGAATGAGAGAAATGTAATCTCTCTGTTTTATTATGGTTTAGTGCGAAACAAATCCGAACTTTTAAAAATACAGTTGTGTTCGCTGCTTCCCAAATGTATTTTTCATATTTGTTTTTCAACTTTCTGAAGATTCAGTTTTATTGCCTCATTTTATAGGCATAATGTCCAGCTATCTTCTTTCTTATCGAATTTAATTGAAGGAACGAACTCGTATTGTTGGAAGGAGAACTTTCTATTTTCTCTTTATTTCAAGAAAGATTACATCCTCTCACTGTTTATCTCTTTCTCTCTCTCACTCTCCCTCTTTCTCTCCTTCTCTCACTATTTTTCTGTCTTTTTTATCGGGATGACAATTGCCGAAGGTTTAGAATGTAACCATGGCAACGAAACGAACTAGAGTGCTGGTCATATGACAGAAATGCGAAACGGAAGTTGGACGAATGAAAATTTGTAAGGAGATGAAAGCCAGCAACTGAAAAGGACACAAGGTAAAATGTAACATGCAGACAGACTTGAAATTACGGTTATTTCATGTATGACGACAGTAGCAGATATGTCCATTCTTTTCTTTCTTACGCTTGGATTCTATCTATCTATCTATCTCTCTCTCTCTCTCTCTCTCTCTCTCTCTCTCTCTATATATATATATATATATATATATATATATATATATATATATATATATATATATATATGTATATATATATATATATATATACATGTATATGTATATATCTTTGACTGTTCATATCTATCTCTCTATCTATTTATCTATCCATCCATCTGTCTCTCTCTATATCTAACTTTCTATCTATTTATCTATCTATCTATCTTTGCCTGTTCATATCTATCTATCTATCTATATATATATATATATATATATATATATATATATATATATATCTGCTTGTTCATATCTATCTATCTATCTCTATCTATAAAAGGCAGGATTTGTGTGTGTGTGTGTGTGTGTGTGTGTGTGTGTGTGTGTGTGTGTGTGTGTGTGTGTGTGACGAATGCACAGCCGCAATTTTCGAAGGATTTGCACCAAAATTTACATGCACATGCTGCAAGTTAGCGAAAGGCCAAGACCGACTTTGCATTTCCCAACTCCCATCGATAGTGGAAATAATCGATTTTTTCATGCTTCTACGGCAGCTTTCATGTAGTTTGCGGCCATTTTCTACTGGCCAGAGAAATAGGCAGGAAGATTCTATTGGCCAGCGTGAGAGCCAACAGCTGTCTGACACGAATGATAACTAGCATGCTAGCATGCAAAAAAAATCGATAGCTGCATTCGTCATAAGTTGGAAGAATTTAAATCTCCATGGCACTTTACTCCAATTGGCTCATTCGCTTGCTTAAACTCAACGTTGATTCTGATTCCGCAGAACAGGTTTGGGTGTGAAAATGTATTTGTTGTTAACATTCTTTTTTCATTCGGTTTTTTAAAAGCTGATCGTTTTGTGTTCATTTTGTTTAGTTCTTTTTTCGTAACAGATTTAATGTTTAGTATAGAGCTTAGAAAAAATTTCCAGTGTGAGATAGGCAAGAAGTAAGGCATGTAGCAACATCAGTACGGCAAAGGGCACTCCTTTAAAGGCAAGGAAGGGCAAAAATATTTTAAGTCAAGTGATAGCGATTGTTGTATGAGTCGTACGATTTTTTAATCAAGCACGGGCAACGCCGGGTCATGCTGCTAGTATATATATATATATATATATATATATATATATATATATATATATATATATATATATATATATATATATATATATATATATATATATCTTTCTTTTAAATACCTCACACATTTACCTCCAATAAATATGTCCCACATAATTATAAGACATTTGTAAAATGATATCTTCATCGAGCTAATTTCTTACCATGATGTGGGAGGTTCTTTTGGGGGAGGGTATTTTGTGGGAGAGTATTTTGTGGGAGATATTTCTGCCGCATCCTGTAAATTTGTTTATTTTACTCCTTTTCTTTTACGCTTTCCTTTATTTTCATTTTTTCTCTTCATTTATTTTTTCTTTCAGCATTTTTTAGTTTATTTTTATTTAAGCCGTTTTTTTTGTTGCTCATTTTTCTCTTTCATCTCCTTTTT
Organism: Acanthosepion esculentum; assembly: GCA_964036315.1. NCBI lineage: Eukaryota > Metazoa > Mollusca > Cephalopoda > Sepiida > Sepiidae > Acanthosepion > Acanthosepion esculentum. Next base: position 103,980,476 of record OZ038496.1, read on the forward strand.
TTCTATTTTTCTTCTTTTATTTTTTCTTTCTTTTTTCGTCCTTTGCTTCTTCTTTTCATTTTTGTTCTGCTATTTTTTTTCTTTTACATTTTCCTCTTCTTTTTACTTTCTTATCAGTTTTTGCTCCTTCCTTTTTTTCCCGTTCTTAATGTCGATCGTCCACAAATTAACTTATCTTTCTTTATTTCATTTCCATTCGTCTTCAGTCCTTCCTTTTCTTTTTCTTTCAACCCCGCACCCTTTCTCATATTTCTTCTCGTGTTATTCATTTCTTTCTTTAGTTCTTTCTTCTTTTCTCGGTTCGACACAATTCCATTTTCTCTTTTTCATTCCCTTTTCTTTTCGCCTTTCTGCCTTCTCATGCATATGCTTCAGCTAAATGGTCATTAACGAATACATTTGCACTCACCAACACGTACTAGTACACACGTTCAGTTATCAATTTTAAAAACGGGTTTCTTGTCTCTTAGTATCAGCTGCGATTGTTGAGATCGTCATTCTAAATCCTTCTGCAAATTAATTGAAACAAAACGAATAATTCAGTCATTATTTACTTTTCTTTGTATTTTTCCAATGAATCATGACCCAGTGCACATGTTAGTTCTTCATATGTCCAGTCCACAGAATCGTTCCTTGCAGATTGACCACAGATTCTCGACTGGATTGAAATCAGGAGAGTTTCCGAACCAGTCTGTAGTACTTTGATTTGCTCACTGGTAAAGATTGCCATTGTGTTCGTGCGGCGTTACAATTTTCGTGCACTTTCTTGCAGTAACGACAGACAATGGCCGTAGGACAACTAATCGACAGTCTAAACAATCTTATCTGTGCGTGGTTAAAATCTAATGCAATCACGGATGATGCAATATTTTTCAAGGCCAAACAAATTTCTTCATACAGACCGAAAATAGATTTATATTACTGCACACCACTGCAAATGATCTGAATTCAAAATAGAAATCGATTACACCCTGTCACTCTAGCGGCTCAAAAACTGACCGTATGATGAACTAAAGGAAACTAAAGCCGTTCTTTCAATTAATTTGCGCAAGGGTGTACGTTCGTTTTTTAAATAAAGAAAGGGTTCCTGGCGAGAGCTGAATACTCATTTTCATCGAAAAATCTAGTTAACAATACATGCTGCTCCACCAATTGATTTACAAAACCGACCCCTGGCAGAAATACAGATTTTACAAGACCTATATGCTCTTCTTTTCTCTGATCGCAGGACGCCATATATTTCATTGTTTAACGTACATGCATCGCATTATAAATATTTGGAATATTTTCATAATTTTATTTCATTTAATTAGAAGAAGCCGTGCAAGCAATTAGTGGATTCGGACTAGACTTTCCTTTATCTTTATTTTACTTACAATTTTCATGAAGATTTTGTAGGGTTTTATATCTTTTCTATATTATATATAAAATGCAAATGAATGAAAATTAATTTAAGATGGCGTTGTATAAAATTAACTCTGCGATGCGCCTAATGATCCGTAAACCGGCTTTTGGAATCAGGGTGATGGCTATGAGAGTGCGAAAATACTTGAAACCAGATTTGGCTGAGTCATAGCATTTTATATACGAACAAATTGTATACTAAACCTGGAAGTACATTGTCGAATATTTTAAAATTATAGTAAAAATTAAACGAATTGATTTTTAGAGTTAATTTTATACAACGCCATCTTAAATTAATTTTTATTCAATAGCATTATATATATTATATATATATAATGTAGAAAAGATTGTTTTTTTGTTGTTTTTGTGACTGAATGTCTTTTAAGCCCACCAAGTAAGTTTCAATTATTTCCGCTAAAGTTACTTGAATCCTCAATACTTAATGGCTTATTTTAGTTGCTCTGAGAAAATGACTTCATGTATGACTTAATTTCCCTGCTTTACTCAAGCAATATCGACCAGAAAATCGCAGGTAATATCGAGCCCGCCACTTAATCTGCAAGTTTTATATCAAGACCTTTTCGAATATTTCTTTTCATCTTTTCTTTTACCCCCCCCAAACTCTCATAAATAACCTATTCAATCACGAATCTAAATTTGCTTCCTCGAAAATTGGGTTAATAAATCAAGTAAGATGGCTAACTTTAGCAATCAGGTAATATTGCTTATGCACCAGATATGCCTATCCACCAGAACTGAATGCTAGACTATAAAGCCTTATAAATATTATAATTGAAATATATGTATTTATTTGGTTTGAAATTAAAAGGAGTAATAAATTCTATAACCAACAACTGTATATCTTCAATATGATCCAGAGAATAAATCAACAGTCGGCTGAAATATAGAATGTTGTATCAAAGTATTATAGCACAAAAAATAGTTTGATTCAGGAGTAGCGAGGCGCCAGAGAAGTGATTAAAAAATACATTCAGCTCTGGCTAAATTGGATTAAAAATGGAATGTGTGAACCTTCACCTATTGAATTTTTTCAAATAATGAACTGCAAGAAGTTCTAATGAATGGCAAAACACTGGAGTTGCCAAATTTACCTGAACATTTACAAGGTGTGGAATAGGCAGTTAAATTAACTACTGAAGCTTGGTACATGATTTTGGGCACAAATTGTAGATGGAAAAGTAGCAAAGCACAAACACATTATTACTAAATTATTTGCCATCAAATAAGACCTTTCATTTATTTCAAAGGGAAATTGGACTGCAACATTTATCTATATTATGATGCAATATGTTTTAGTGTTGTAGTTTTATTTGGTTTTAAATTAAACAAATACAAATTTAAAACATTTTGTCTTATATTCTATCTTCAGCAATATTATTGTGCGATATACACTTTCACTTTTTTGTTTTTATTAATTATAATCTATCAAATGATCTAACAAATCTTATCCTCTGGATAACCCTTTTGTAACCTTTTACAATTTATTTTACACAGATTTGACTTATAGAATACAGTAAAGAAATTTCATATTTTACTTGTGGTGATTGATAATTAGAATTCTGGTTTGTATAGATATATTTCAGACTATCTTTAAAGCTAAATTCTCAACAATTGGTAAAAGCTATGTTTTTAATTCACACTGTTTACTTTAGGGTCTTTATTAGTATAATTTATACTTTAATTAATTTTTACAAATTGTATATGGACAAGGTTCATGGACAAGCATATTATTATTAAATCATTGTGCCATCAAATAAAACCATCATTTACTTCAAAGGGAATTTATACTGAACTATTTAGCCATATTATGACGCATACATTTTACAGTGTTGTAATTTTAGTCTCATTCTCAATAAACAATTCAAATTTAAAACAATTTTCTTGTAATTTATGCTTGGCACAATTATTGTGTTATACACACTTTAACTTTCTAGTTGTTATTCATTACAAATGATGTCAGATCTTTTATGCATTGATAAGCTTTTTTTGTAATCATTTAAAATTTTTACAGTTTTCACTTATCGAATAGAGCAAAAAAATTGCATATTTTGCTTTGATGAATCAAAATTAGAAATCTGATTTGAATATATTGTCAACTCAATATCTAATATCTTTAATTGGATTTCTTCTTGAAATAGGAAACTTTTGATGTCAGTTTGTAAACAAAAAGCTGCGAGAATTTGGTATTTCTGTACTTTTCTTAGACAATCTTTAAACATAAGTTCTCACAAAATTGCTATATGCAATGAATCTAAAATTCTGATGTATGTAGATAGAATATCGAACCGCAGCTTTTGTATCAAGTGCAATGTTGATTTTCTAATGAAAGTGAAAAATTAACCTGCCTTATCATGAAAATGCTTCCGGTCGTTTCCTGTTAGCAAGCTTTAGATTTAGATTACGTTTTTATAATATCAACACGGTGCGTCCATTTCAAATACGAGTATCCAATATAAAAATAATTAAATCAAATTTTACTACCATCAGAATACTTCCTAGTACTTAACACAGGGTACATAAGTTAATCCAAGAATTTAATAGGTAGAGTTTAAAGGGTCACTTACAGCTAGCGTATGGATGTATGTGCTTAAATGTAGATATTTAAGTGTATGTTAGTGTAGCTAGAAAGCTATATGAGTAGGTATTATTAACGTGGACAAACGTATGAGAACGCATACATATGCAGGAGTTAGCTCCTCCTTAATTCCCTAATTGCTCACTATGGGACGCTCTCCCTACACTATAAATACTGGGCGACTTCTTGCCTCGTTCTCTTTTTCACTTTGCATTTCAGAAGACACATTTAAAATGTGATAACTCACAGAGATCCGCGTTTTCACCCACTTGTGGGAAAACGCCATGAAACACACATACACGTACGTACGAACATTCGCCAAAATACAAACTCTTTACGTCCACACACAAACACAAATGTTGATGTCTTTGTCACTTGTAAATTTGTTGTTTAATACATATACATATGTCCTCAGATTGGCACCCAAAGCACATTGAAATGTTTGTATTAGAGATCCCGGCGCAAATATCAGGTAGTACAGCATGGCGATTCCAAATTTCTGGCAGAGTGAATTGCGTTATGTTGTTCTTTTTCTCACAGACGGTGTCCAAGTGACCTTATTATACTGTTCAGTTGACAAAATCAACAAACAACGCGAAATTAAAAATATAAAATTGCGACAAATTGTCGCACACTACATTTTTCCGCAATACAGGCTGACACATCGCTAGTTTTCGTGCGAATCATTTCTTCTTTCCTGTGCCAAATCCCCTTCAGAGGATAGGCGATCATCGAACTCCACATCTTCCTGTCGCTTGTAGCCCTTAATATTGTCTTTTTATTATGTTTCCCAAACCATGTTCTGCCATCTATTTGTTCAAGTATGTCACGCGTTGCTTTCCTCTGTCCTCATTTCCATCTATCCATCATGTGAATATCCGATTTTCCAAGCTCTCCTTCCTAATTACATGACACAGATATTTCAACTGCTTCTTCCTGATGTTATGTATACGTTTCCTCTTTGTTTCGATTCAATCCAAAACCTCGTTGTTATTCACATGTTTAGTTCATGTTATCCTCAACACCTTTCTATAAAACGCTATTTCTGTCCCTTCTTCATCTAGAAGGTGATTGTCCAGCATTCATTGCCATAAAGGAGGACAGATATCACGTAACAGTTCAGTACTCTTTTCTTTGTTTTCAACGAAATCAAATATTTCCCTGTATAATATATTACATAATATAGTATGTCCAAAATCAGTGTAAGCACTAATGGAAGTATCTGTTAAGCTTTGCATATCGCCCTCACTATGAGCAACAAAACCGTAGTCATCTACATACAACACGCATCGTATCAGGTTAACCAATAACATCGTCCTGGAAACCATGCAACCGAAATTAAATAGATTTCCTCAGGAAATATATATACGCCATTATCACAGCCCTTGAAAGCTACTGTCACAGACCATTGCAAAGTCAAGAGCAAATTGGGTCAGATTAGAAATGCCTTCCTACTTCACTCCCTTCTTTACTTCAAATGATCCCGACAGCTTACCTCTGGCGATTTGATGTCAACATGACAACATCGAAACGTGTTAATAAATTATCCTGGACAACAGAGTTTTCTCAATATTTCACACGAAGTAATCATGTTGATTGTATCAAAGGCATTGGTCAAAGAATTAACGCAAATCCATTCTCTACGCTACTTTCCTATAATTGCCTTGCCGAAAGGCTTATATACGTCATATGTTGCAGCGTTCGATACAACATTATCCTACATAAAACGGTGACAACAACAGCCAGAAATAAAATACCTCTATAGTTACTGCAAACCTCTTTACCACCGGGAATATCTTTGAAAAGAAATACCATTCATTCCTCACACTAGTTGTCAGTAATAGATTCGTTTTCCCAAGAATCTTGTAATAAAAGATATAGATGTTTAGCGACACTTCCTTTGGTATCTCTGCGCATATATCATTCAAAATAGGTGACTTTATACCATTTCGCTTTTTTACAGCAGCTTCACTGTCGCCAAGCGATGAAGAAGCGGTTAGCTCTTCCTTAACAGGTCTGTTTGGAATACTGAACAGAAAATTATAATCCAGTGTAAACGAGAATTCATCAGCTTATCGAAATGTTTGCAACATCTGTTCAATATGCCATCGGGGAAGAAAATAAGAACATTCCCATCTTTTGATGGAATAGGATTCACTGGAAAGTGGGGTATAGGCATCACGCAAAAGATTGAAATGAGAGCTTTGAATCGTAAATGTCTGCTGCAGAATGTATTTGATCATTTTTAACATTACACTATTTATCTTTCATATGACAAATATTAAGGTTAAATATTATATATTTATATATAAATATAAAGGATAACTATATCACTTACGCACATGCATACGTTTACATTAGGGCAGGTCGATTTTGGAACTATGGTATTACACTCAATTTTAAAGCCTGACATAAAAAGTGAAAATAAATTTTCTAAATCGTTAGTTTTTTAAGGAAACCATTTTAAGTTTAAGTTCAAATTTGTAGTTTCGGAATTTTGTCAGTCAAAGCTCTATAACAGCCTTATAAAACTTATAATTTACCGAAGCTTTATACATTGTATCTGGACAAGATGCTTGGCACAAGTACATTATTACTAAATCATTGTGCCATCAAATAAGACCTTCATTTACTTCAAAGACAAATTATACCGAACAATTTACCTATATTATTATGTAATATATTATACAGGGAAATAATTTTAGTCAGTGTGTTTTTCAATAAACAATGCAAATTTAAAACAGACGATATTTAAAAAAAAATATATTTAAACTTAAATGCTCAGAAATTGGTAAAAGGAATGAGTCTAATTACCAGTGTTATTACTTACCAAATCAGACTGTAGGTTTCGCACTGAGCACGATGTTGATTTTATAAATCATATGAAAACCACCTCGGCCAAATATACATACACTGCTGGTTGAAATTATTGAAACTGTATTATCTCCTTTGACATATGGAAAATAAAATTGAAAACATATTTGCAGTTGAGTCTTGCTTTTAGATAGACAGAATTATAAGAGTGTTATGAAAGTTTACACAAGAATAAAAATGTACACTGGATATTCAAGAACTTTTTCTTTTTTGTTTTGTTTTTGATCATTTCACAACAAGCAAGGTGATAAAGCCACCAAGATGCAAGGTGTTACTGAAAGTGAACGAAAATACGAAAACTTTAATGAGAACAGTGGACAATAAAAGAATAGTATTCAGAAAAAAGATTCGTGTTGTATTTAAATTATTGTAGATCGCAGATGAAAAGGCACAGTGACATTAAAAGACATTTCCACAGACTTACGACCATATCAGAATGAATCCCCAGTTCTCGTCTTGATCATATCAATAATAATTTTAGATGTGGTTGTAATTATCTTCATATCGTTTAGTCTAGATAGACTGTTTTGGATAGTGGATGTTATGGAGTTACCATAATCTGCAAGATATGCCAGAGAGAAGAGGAACCAAATTCTGGATTCAGATTGTATACTATTAATAATAGATATATATGCTTCTCACCGTTTGATACAACACTGAAATACAGTAACCATGAGATAGGGATTGAAAAGTTTTCAACCCGTACCGGAAGGTTGCTGCCTGCATAAGATATTGATGCGTGTTTGAAACTCAGAGTTGTATCAGTGAAGAAAAATGTATATTTATTATTAATAATAATACAGATAATATATATATATATATATATATATATATATATATATATATATATATATATTATATTACACAGAGCAATTTATATATATATGTAATACTGATAAATTTTATAGTATGCTATATTTATGGATAAAAAATGTCAATATCAGTGGTAGAACGCATTTAAATTAAAATGCACAGAAGTAAACAACGAGTGTTCAACACATATATATATATATATATATATATATATATATACATATACATATATATATATATATATATATATATATATATATGTATATATGTGTCTGCATATATATATATATATATATATATATATATATATATATATATATATATATATATATATATAGGTAACTATACTCGTGTCGAAAAACCTTCGAATTCTTGATTGAACAATAGCCAAATCAATCTCGAAGAGAAAAAAATGTTTTAAAAAGGAAAGAGTCAGGAACATGAAAGTCTGTCGAAAATAATCGCACAGATACAGGTTCAAGGCCCAAAGAAAAAAAACGATACGAGTAAACAACTAACTAAAGAGCTCGATACAAACGTAGAGCAAACCTAATATATATATATATATATATATATATATATATATATATATATATATATATATATATATATATATATATATATATATATATATATATATATATAAACAAAAGTAAAACTAAACTTAGCCGATGCGTTTCGTCCTCTGGGGGACTTTATAGACAAACCCCATCGGCTAAGATAATGCCGGTATCATGACATTTTTTTTTTAATATCTTAATAAACACAAACAAAATGAATATTAAACTCAATTTTCAGAAAAACAGTTTCAATACAACAAATTTGAATGGCGAATTATGTAAAATAGGAAATGACAAAATTATTCATACTGTATGAAAAATAGAAAGAATTCAACAATTTTCACAATATTAATAGTCATTGGAATAGCCTTTCCATCATTATGACTTGCAGCAATATTTTTCTAATGTTTTTGGTGAGATTTTAAAGAGTCTTTTCTGGGATTTATTCCATTCTTTAATGGTTACATGTTCCAATTCCTGAAGGTTTTTCTTAATTATTTATTTTCTTACCTCTCAACATACGCGCATTAGATTCTGAGAAATGGATAAAAATAATCAAAATTGACTATATATAATTAAGTAATTCATTGAGTCTGATAGAAAACTCAACAGAATGCAGAAAGCACTGGACGGCCGTTTCGTCCTATATTTGGGACTCATCAGCAGTGCGCATCTACTATCGAGAATTGAAACCCGGACAGTGAGGTTATCAAGCGAACGTCATAGCAACTGTTCCAACGGGCCTCGGTGACGAAGAGGTAGCAAATCAGACACAGTATAGCGGCGCTCGCTCATATATTCCGTAGTGGAATTCAACTGAAGTTCTCTGTAACCATAGGACTGTGCCCCCGGGAGCCACGACTACTATCATATATATATATATATATATATATATATATATATATATATATATATATATATATATATATATATATATATATATATATATATATATATATATATATATATATATATTCTATCGGATGTTTATATATATATATATATATATATATATATATATATATATATATATATATATATATATATATATATATATATTCTATCGGATGTTTATATATATATATATATATATATATATATATATATATATATTCTATCGGATGTTTATATATATATATATATATATATATATATATATATGTATGTATTCGTGTTGATTTTGCCATTATTTCATCTTCTGAAAATGTTTTCATTTTTTGTTGATATCTTGAAGATCAGTATATTTTTTCTGAGTTGTATTGTAGCACATATAAGAACCGGGAAGGGATGTAAGCAATCATGTATTTCAATGGTTACACTGAACACGTCAAATATTTGCTTTGCTGGTATACGTCTTTCCCTGGACCATACGGCTGAATCCTCGGCACTCAAAATGAATCTATTTGTATATCATAAACCGAAGATGAGCATAGGATGTTTTAGTTTAGGGTTACTAAGTGGCAAGTGGGAATTGGTGTTTGTCGTTCTACCACAATCCCAGACACATTGATTTTATTTCGCCCTAATGCCTTTAGGAAGAACAATCAGCAATATTACTGGTTCTGATCTGGCATCTCCGGTTCAGTTGCTTCCATGTGGCTTTTCGAAAATACTTTCAAGGTCATTTTTCGGATGAGCTCAGTACTAGACTGGCAACGAGGTCTCATCAATTTACAATTGAGTTTCTTTTCTCGCACTCCTGGGATGTGGAACTCTCTTCAGATTCCCATGCCTTCCAGTCGACTTTAATCTGCCAAAATTTAATACTGAATACTCTTCTATTGTTTTCGTTCCTTACTCAGTAACCCCCTTGTACAATATTTTGAAACAAAATATTTCACAAGAAATGTTTAAAAGTTGAGAGATTTATTGATTTGTTTTTTTTGTTTTTTTTTTAGTTTTTTACGAGTTATCAAAAATGCGTTTGTTATTTAAAGCCAGAAAATTTACTTTTATTTACAATTAAATATATTTTTAAATAATAATGATTTGTTTGTACAAGTTTTACTATTTAACCCATAGCTAGGAGGGAAAATATCAGACCTTGCACGTAATTAAAGAACCAACTGGAATTGGAACTCGGTACACCGATTTCTAAAATCGATCTGTTATCCATTGCACCACCCACACATCCAAGCTTACAGCACCTGATATATACCAAACATCCATCTAGGTACAATTTGTTTTCTATCCTCTGCCAGCCACAATGATGGAGAAAGCATTACCTCGCATCATCGCCAGTGAGGCACGCTGCAAGAGCTACTCCATTTCGCGAGGCTCGTCCCTTAATCGAGACGCAATCCCGCCAACCCTTCGAAGGAACGCAATCGAACGAGGGCCAATAACCCCTGACGTCTCCACTACCTCAGGAGTAAAAAAACTCTATCAGCAAGAGAAGAATATTTAACTCTTTTATCTCTGCGTGACGGGCGACGGATCCCGGCTCAGCCGCGGACCTGATCAAATTACCGGCCGAAAACGTATCCGCACAGGCCGCATCCCAATAAAACGACTTCCCCATTTTAAAAGAGAAAATGGTAAAGCCATCCGGCCGCTTTCCATCACCAAGGTCGAGACCTACGGGTTCGATTTGGGAAGGGAACCCAGCTGCATCCAAACCTCTTTTGATGATGTCGTTAATTGCTGCATGCCGTGGAAAGCGGCCGGCACTACGACGACAGGAGAGAGGATGCAACCAAACTCATCGATGGAGGCTCCATATCTGCATCTGTGACGCTCACATAATTTGAGTCCAAGAAGGATCGAGACTCCGACCCGAGTGCACTCATCATCTAGAACGGTACCGGTAGATGAAGAGGGCACTGCGTTGAGCCAGACGCGACTACTCGGTCGTGAAGCAGATGGTAGACAGGCGAGGCAATGCTGATCCAGAGAGAGCCTCAATTTAGTAAAATTGGCCTCGCATTTTATTTTATCCCAGCTTTTTTTGTTTTGATGTGTCTAGTGGGATAGAAAGTAATTCTTGGGTCCAAACGCTGCAAGCTTGTTTGAAAGAACTACCCGAGAAATATAATTGTGAACTAATTACGAAAAGACACGAATAATCTGGAAGTCAACCACTTCCAATGTGATTTATTTTTATATATCAGTCATATCTATTAAATTATTATCGGCCTGGCTACTGTTTATCGAGCATACGATCCTGCCTGTAGGCCAGGCTTCAGCAACCCCTGCCTTTCAAGCCACATCCGTCCCGCAAAGGATTTCTATCCAGCCTGCCAACTTAACACCTGGACAATAATTATCTAATTAATTTGTGGAGAAAATGTCAGAAAAATATCAGTTGGAATTAACTTACACTGCGACGAAGTTTTGAAATCAAATTTTAATTCAGAATCCACAGGTACAAGAATTATGTTTTGCAAATCGGAAAATACTACACGCTTGTGAAGCAGATAGTAGACAGGCGAGGCGATGCTGATCCAGAGAGAGCCTCAAAGTGGTAAAATTGGCCTCGAATTTTATTTTATCCCATATTGTTTAAAATATATCTGGTTATCGCAATGTTGGCGTTCTGAAAACAAGGAGAAATGACGGGTTTTTGCGAAGCTCAAAAACATTTATGGATTTTGAGTTGAACTGAAAAAAACGTAAATATTGCTTAAGAATAATTTTACTTTATTTATTATATATATTATGATGACTATATTTATTTAAAGTTATAAATGTATTTTGTATTAACGTTTCTTTAAACTTTTTCCACAGTTACCGGATTTTTCGGCATTAGATTTTATTTGTTTTTTTTTTACAATTAATCTGAAGATCGGTTGTTTTATTTTTCTTTTCTTTTTTTTTCTTTGCTTACCTAAAATTATTTATCAAACTTGCATGTTCTGCTCTTATTCCTTTTTATCAATTAATAGATTAAGTGTTAGTTCTCTCCAAACGGTAGTATAAATTAGTTTATTGTATAATGACTTCCTAATCTCCGGGTATTTTAGTCTTAAATCTCAATTTAGATTTTCATTTTTCTCTCTGCCATATTTTCTCCCAAATTAAAAAACATTTCAATATTTGTGTTTGTTTATTTGCACACGACTGTCGTCGTTTGTTTTGTTTCTTTTTAGTGTTTGTGTTTACCTAACGTTAAAAAAAGACTTTATTTCTTTTGTGAGCTTCTAAAACACGCAATGAAAGAACAAAATTCCTTGTAAAGCAATTGAAACTCGCCTGAAAGTGAGAGCTGATTGTCTAATGCTCCTCATGCCAGTGACACTTCCACCAAGCCTGTCTACAGCATATAATTTTATTGAATTTACATTTAAATTAATTTTGGGGTCATCAAGAGAGAATGGTCACCGTTTCGAAGGCCTTCCTCTCAACGATTTCACTTGCACACAGCCTCCCCTCTCACTGATGTGAGGCCCCATTATAATGATATACTAGTATAACTAGTGTAACGTACTAGTTCAAATATGAAGAAAAATATGGAAAAACATCTTTTATCGTCTTTTAATGTTGACTTGGGTATCGTCTAGTTGTGTTTTAATAAATGTGTCCTGAAGAAGGTCTACTACACCGAAACGTCTGACGTCGACATTAAAACAACAATAAAACAGTAAACTTGCATATTCGGATTTTTGTTTGCCATATTTTTTCTTCATACCGTCGGCTATCCATATATTTGCTTACATAGTTCAAATATCCAACGGCGAAATTAGATTCACAAAAAAAAGAAGCAAAAAAAAAACGGGAAGCCTTGCTCTCGTTCTAAGAATACAACGTGAATCTCATTACGCATTCGCGATCATGTCTTGTCATGTTCGCTGAAATTCTCCACGGAATATTCTTCCATATTCACATAGAAATATTTTCAGCTACCTCTATAAGGCGTTTTATACTTTTGGCCCTGTTACGCCCTTTGATTCCAGTTTGACCCCAGATATTGGTATACGGTACTTGCAATGAAACCCCTTGCTGCAATTTCCACTGCTCTAATAATTAAATTATAGCCTTATAATGTTATGTTTTAGTGTCCTTTTTGTTTCCTTTTTCTCTAAAATTTCGTCGTTACTCATACGTTCGGTCCATGGTATTCTCAGCATCCTTCTGTAGAACCACATTTCTGTATCTTTAAGTCTCTTCTTCAACAGTGAGGAGATTGTCTAGCATTCACTGTCATATAGGAGAACTGATATCACGTGACAGTTCAATACTCTTTTCTTTGTTTCTACCATTTTTCTGATTTTTAATACTTTGAATTAGATTTGAAACAATTCGCAGGTATTTAAATTGTTGTAATTATTGGATTCCAGGATTTCCAATTCGTAACTGTTGAGTTAGGCTATTCATGCGTTCTCTCTTCTTACAAGTGATATTAAAAGGTCTTTCTTTCAATAAACAAAAAGACGTTGAAGTCAGCACCGAGAGGGGAGAGCCTGTTTCATACTAAGCGCAGTTTTCAAATTACAATTATAAATTACAGATGCAAAATCAAGCAATTACAAAAATATAAATTCGTGGGAAGTGTTTTCTCAGTACAACACTATAAAACTAAGTAAAGAATTAAGAAACAGAAAATTGAATATACAGTGTAACCCGGATATAAGAGAGTTGTCGGGACCGGATAAGTCTCTTATATCCGGGTTTCTCTTATATCCGGGTTTGGTATATTATATATACATTAACACAGGCTCTAATTTAGGACCAGAGAAAATATCTCTTATATCCGGGTTTATCTTATATCCGGGTCTCTTATATCCGGGTTACACTGTATATATATATATATATATATATATATATATATATGTTTCATTAAAAACGACAGACAAGGTACTACGATTGAGCTTTTTATTTAATTTGTCTTGTGTTCGAACAAGAGCTTTCTTTACAGGACAAAGGGTGTGTAAAAACTGTCCAAATGTTTTATGTTTCCGAGCGCTTTCGGCTATACCTTTAGCCATTATCAAGGATGATTCGATTTTTCAGCTTAATTGAGTGTGTACATTATGTGTATGTCTTAGTGTGTAGTAGGGATGTTTTTAATTTTCGTATACGGTTAGCGGCTTTGTTCGTAGTTAATATTGTTAAGAGTTGGCTTTTTCTTTTTTTATTATTAAGGCCTCCATTATTTTTAATCTTTTTTTTGCACATGGATGCAGTTAATATATATGTGTTTTCTATTAGTATGTTTCTAATGGAGTCTGGTAAATTTGTGTGTATGTTTAAATGCGTTCTAATGGAGCTGTGGTCAGATAGGTGTAACGTAAGACGTCTGGATTAGCATGTAGTTGTGTAACCGATGTAATTATTCATGAGTCCGGTTTGATCAGGAACACAGTTCACTAAGGGGCATTTGAACTCATAGATAATGTTCGTTCTTTGTAATTTTGAATTAGCTAGTGTGTGTTGTTATTTTTGAGGATAAGGTTAGCTGTCTTAAATTAAAAACATCCCTACTACACACTAAGACATACACATAATGCACACACTCAATTAAGCTGAAAAATCGAATCATCCTTGATAATGGCTAAAGGTATAGCCGAAAGCGCTCGGAAACATAAAACATTTGGACAGTTCTTACACACCCTTTGTCCTGTAAAGAAACTCTTGGTCGAACACAAGAAAAATTAAATAAAAATCTTAATCGTAGTACCTTGTCTGTCGCTTTTAATGAAACATGCATAAACGAAAGATTGCAGCCTAAATATACATAGTGTTATGGGAACTTACCCATAATAATAATGGACTATTCCGGACATTATAAATACTGCGCCTCTCAAGAGGGGGGACAAAGGATTATTGTAAGAACATTGGAATAGTGATAGACAACATAGTACACTCTAACCAAATCTGATTGTCATTACTAACACTTCTACTTCTTTGTACATATTTCTGTCTGTAATATATCTGTATTATTCCATACCTGTGTTCGAGTTATTCTTCATTGGTTCTACCTTGGACCATCACCGTGGTACAAGGAACTTGGACCACGCGCACACACACACACACACACACACACACACACACACACACACACACACATATATATATATATATATATATATATATATATATATATATAACAGACGTGCCGTCGTCTCTCTGTCTTTTTTACAAATACTTTCATGGTAATTGCTCCGAAGAGCTGCTTTCGCTGGTTCCCAGACTTCGTGAATTCAAGCGTCCTACGAGGCTGGCATCCCGCTCTCAACCTTTCATTGTTGCAACTGTTAAATGTAGCCGTCTCTTCTACTCCAATAGCTTCAGATCTCGCACCTCTCGACTGTGGAACTCCCTTCCTTATTCCTGTTTCCCTGACAGCTATAATCTCCAACCATTCAAATGTAATGTCAATCGACATCTCCTATTGCCTTGATCCATCCGCTATTTTTCTCCAGATCTTTCCTCTATCACTCCTATCTGCTCTCGCTCCAAATCCTCTGTAAACCTTTGCGTGCTAGTAGCTTCCCGCTTTGCTTGGGGTGAAATGCTTAAAATATATATACATACATATATATATATATATATATATATATATATATATTATTTTTAATTATTAATATAATATTAAGCTCTACTGTGTATTAAGCCACTTTTTTAATTATATACTGCGCTTCTCAAACCTGTATATATATATATATATATATATATATATATATATATATATATATATATATATGCATGTGTGTGTGTGTGTGCATAAAAGAGAACATTGAAGTCAATACTCAGAGGCGACAGGCTGTTTCATGCTAGACGCAATCGTCGGTGGCCTGACGATTGCGTCTAGCATGAAACAGCCTGTCGCCTCTATGTTCACTTTTATATTTATACACGCTCTATCTCTGATATTGAGCACTTTATCCCATAAATATATCGCATCTTAAAACTATATTTCTTCATATATATCAGGTCATCCCATAAGTTCTGTCCGAACTTTGAATAAAGAAAACAAGTGACCAAATGTTACATTTAATTACAGATTCAATCAACAATGTATTTCCCTGATTATCCATGACTTCCTTCCATCTATTAACAAGCTTACTAATTCCATTACTGTAAAATTCTTTTGGCTTTGATTCGAAGAACTAACAAATGTCAGTTTTACCCTCTTCCTGTGTTACAAAAGCTGTTTCTTCCAAATGATTCTGTAAGCTACGAAACAAATGGTAGTCTGAAGGAGCAAGGTCGGGAGAATAAGGTGAATGAGGAATTTTCTCCCAACCAAGTTCTTCGATCTTTTGTGACGTGATTCTTGCTGTGTGTGTTCGCGCATTGTCCTAATGTAATATCACCCGTTTTCGATTCACTAGAGCAGGTCTTTTTTCCTCAAAGCTTGGTTCAAACGCTCTAATTGCTGACAGTATATTTGAGCATTAATTGTTGCATTATTGATTATTCCTTGGCAATCTCACCAGATTGAAAGAAGAACCTTTTGCCCATGAAATTCCCTTCTCGGCTGTGCCTGGGGTCCTTCCCCTTTACCAAGCCACTGTCTACGACGCTTAACATTTCGATAAAAGATCCATTTTTCGTCGCCAGTCACAAGTCTATCCAAAAAAGGTGAAACAAGTTGGCGAGAATGGCGAGAAGAGCAGATGTCAACTCGGGATTTGAGGTTGTTTTCAGACAATTCATGAGGTACCCATTTTCCAAGTTTAGGAACTTTTACAAGTTGTTGAAGATGACGATGAACAGTTGTATGGTTTGAACTGAGAACCACTGCCAATTCCTCAACTGATAAAGCAGGATTTTCTTCAAGGGCTGCTTCAAGAAGCTTTTCATCAAACTCCATAAACTGAGTGAATGTTTCTAGCCGCTTCGGCTGCTGAGTTTCCTTTCTTGAACTCATAAAGCATTATGTGCCTCAAATGATTCTTGGGTACTTCCATGTTAGCAGGGTTTTAATTAAACAAAATTTAATTTTATTGTTCTCTGAAATAAAATTTGATCAGTTTAAATGCATCTAAACATAAAAATAATGTTCAGCTCCATTAGACATTATAAAATACTCTTTAAATTTCGTTCATTTTAACAAAAAGTTAAAATTCGGACAGAACTTATGGGATGACCTAATATATATATATATATATATATATATATATATATATATATATATATATATATATATATATATATATCATAGTTTGGTTGGAATTTAGACATGTAAGTCTACAAAAGTGTGTCGAGGTTATATGGATACCCTATGAATTATTTCTTTTATTAATGAGTTAGAATCTTGCATAAGATAAGTGGATTTAAAACCAATATTGATTTTATGTTGATTTAATTTCGAGCTAGTTTCATTAGTGACTAGTAAGTTAAAGCTTTTATAAACGATAATGAATCTTAGATGTTTATTACAGTATGTATGCATTATGTATGGATGAATTACATTTCTACAGCTATTCTCGTTTACTTTGTGTGCATCTGATTACGTCAAAATAAATTATTGACGGTGTTGTTCTTTCTACTAAGCCTGACACATTATCAAATCTTTTCTCATCTTCATTAAATGAAATTTTATTTCTTCGTCGACGATATAAATTGGAAAACTATTATTGATGACTTTTTGTTGAATGTTTTTTTGCTCTCCGTCGAAAATTGTTTTAAAAAAAGAGAGATTAATTTTCTTCTATAAAAGTTTTTATAACGACCATTTTATATCGATGATTGCATTCTCTTTTGTAGTTAATACAGCAGGAGTCATAGATGGAGAGATCTTATAAAATTGCAAATATTATTATCGGCTATAATATTAATATTATAGCCGCTAAGGACGTCCAAGTAAGGAAGGATCTTTTAATTAATATATAGTTTGTAAATAAATTTAAAAAAACATCATTTTATTCGAATATTCATTTAATATTTTATATTTTAAGATAAGATGAAAATAGCATCGCTCTATTTCACTTATATGGTTGGCTTAACTGACTATTTTATATTCTGTATGAGCCATATAAATATTTATGAACGCTAGGCATCGAGAGTTGACGATACAAACGTTTATACGGATATATATTGTGCCGATATGCTTGTATAAGTGATTGTACAGGGTTTTTTTATATAGTAGGCAGAGAGGATTGTTTCTACATATGTTTTATAATGATTTCCATTGTGTTCTTAACGTGTAGTTTTAAAAATTGTTGTTACAACTAATGACTCTATGGTTTTCTTATTAGATTTGTTAGATCATAAGATTTGTAAGAATCCGTCCATGGAATTAACGTTATATTTACAAGGTAAGTGATTAAATTTTTTACTGATTTGGAAATTTGATAAGCTAGAATGGAAAACTCTGAGATTATTGTGCATAAAGACGAACCCGGTTTATAGTTTTCTCTCTTAGCGGATAGATAACCAGTTTGATGTCCGGTTATTTTTTGTAATTTAATTGATCTAATTTCTGCATTGTTTGAAGTGATGAGTTCGTTTATATTTTAGAGACTTGTGTTGTTGCTTGATTTTTTTATATTTTTATGGTGACTGAGAATGTGTTGAAATTTAGAATGATTTTTGGATAATGTAACGGATACTGAGATGGAGATGTCGAGCCGAGTTCAAATCTCAGTCTTGTCTGTTGCGTTCACGTTCGCTTTTATAACTTTCGGAAAATCACGTATACATCTTTGTCCTTCCAGCTCTGAGCTAAATATTATTTTAGGCTTTGGGTGGCAAGAGAGAGAAAACTCTGATGAAAACTGGTGAAAACGGGAAACGATTTCACTCTCTTTCGAAAGAATGAATGGTATTTCACAGAACCAAAAAACTAACGTACAGAAAGGATATGTCGTTAAAAATAAAAAACAATGTCTTCATTATTTTATATAAAAGAGACGTCGTGTTAATCAACCCTTCTAATAATATCATTACTGTTACGAAGTTGTTTTAATGGCCTTTTGTAACTTGAAAAAAGTTTCATCTCCTTTTTTAACATGTTTTTCGTAGATTCCACTTTCAATATGGCGTTTATTGCTGCGTGGATTGTAAAAAGAATAGTATTCTGTATTTTTCAATTGTCTTTTTAGATGACATTTTAAGAAAGAGAGTCCTATAGACTCCCTGTCGGGTATAAGGCCAGAGTGGATGGGGATCTTTAATTCAGAAAATTATGTCGCTGCTCCGCAAGCTGCAAGTTCGAAAGGTTGATGAATTTGTCGAGAGTGGTGATAATTGTTATTTTTATTGTCTTAGGCAATGCAAAAGCTAAAAGAAACAACTACAACAACAAAAATAATATGTACTTGCTATCATGAATGGGTAACCCTGCAGCTATATATAAGAAATGAGAAAAGCCGTATCATCAAAACACTCTGCTGCTGTCGGCTGCTGCGGAACGATTTAAACAACAAGTGGCGCTCTCCAAGTACCAGTTTAACGGTAGATTAAAAAATGTACTAAGCCATGGGATTTGCTAGACAACGAAGTGGATTTAAGTGGACGGACTCTATTAAGTATATTATTCATATAGATCGTTTTTCTGTCAATGTAAGCAAACCAGAAGACAAAAATGTTTTTCTTTTTTCCAATAAGGTGATAGATAAAGACATTTTAGTACTAGCAAATATTGCATAGGTTTGGCTGGTTAAGTTAACAGCATATATACACGTAGGTTATTTAATGAATTAATAGATATGTAGATATATGTCCAATTTATATTAAATTCCAAAAGATAGATATATTTATTTCCAGAATATGACACCTTTTAGGGTGGGCAGATGATGTAGCCGACGTATTCTAAGCCTCACTGAGAATGAAATTTCTACTTTGGAAAATCTTGCATAAAATTATTTATAAACAAAGTAGATTCTCTCAATATGTTCTACAGCAACCGAAAACGTTAGCTTTTGGAATTAGTTGAATAGACACAGAGCATTGAAAATGGAAGATTACTTCATCAAAAATGTAAATCTGTTTGAATGTGTTCAACTGATTTAGTGCAATCACTGCCAAGTTTGACCATGATCATATATCGAATAAACTGTTTTAATATTATTATGTAACAGTGACTGATCCAAATAAAGCAGCAACATTTGTAAGGGAAATCCTTTTACGACTAGTTTCGCTTCATTCACCTTCCTACTAACGTAATGTAACTTTCCTCCTGCCATTTCTGTAAATGGCAATTCTTTTGATGAACTTTCTGCTATAATATCTAGATTTAAAAATGTAAGCGTAGTACTCGATTGGCGACAATGTCACATACTTTTACACTTGAAATAATCGTAATTCAAACAGTTTCTTCTCTGAAACTTTTCATTTGCGGAATTTTCTTCCGGCATGTTGTTTCCCAGTCGGCTTTGATCTTAAAAATTTAAATGCAACGTCAAACGTTATATTCTGTTTTAATTCTTATTCATATATTGTTCTCTCTCTTTAACGGTGTTTTACTCATATTCTTTAACGCCGTGCGTCTTCGTGGATTTATTGCCTGGCTTGGAATGAAATGATTAAAAAACAACTAGAATGGGTCTTTCGCTAAAAGTTCAAAGGAAATAAGGGCTAATGAACTTCTTTCTAACCAACAAGTGGTTGTTGTTTTGCCGGCAGGACTATTTCTGAGTTGTGCCTCTAAGTATTGTCTGTTTATATTATCGACCGCAATAGTTTTTAGTGTAGCTTCTTGCGTATTAGAGGTGGGTTGATATTACAGGCGTGGAAACGCATATATTTGCTCTGCTATCACAAATTATGAAGCAAAAGAGCTCTTCTGGAAGAGAAGGTAGCAAAATAGTTTAAATTGAATTGCATTCGAAAATTTAATTTTCCTTTACATAAAAGACAAACAGTATAGAGTTAGTCTGAGTGATCACTACACTTTATCTACCAGGAGACGTTGTTTACGTCCGCTAGCTGGCGTTAAATAAAGCAGTATAAAAGAAAATTTCACAACCCTCCTCTCTCTCTCTCTTTCTCTCTCTCTCTCTCTTCAACCAATTTTACCATCATAGGGGGAGCTACTTAGCCCCCAGCGAATCATTGTCGCATACAGAACAACGATTATCACAAAATATCCGATGTCATAAACTTATGCGACCTCAACAATATCTCCACTACAACTTATCATATATATATATATATATATATATATATATATATATATATATATATATATATATATATATATATATATATGTTTGTGTGTGTATAAAATGTGCGTATATATATATATATATATATATATATATATATATATATATTTAGCTTCAACACAAAAAAATTTCCTCCTCAATGTAATCTCAACGTTACGACAAACTGTTAACCTAATGTCATTGATAATTGCATTACAAGTCTAAAAGATATATTGGCATATTTAACTGGTTTAACATTTAAGTATTATATATATATATATATATATATATATATATATATATATATATATATATATATATATATATATATATATATTATTTTATGCTTTGTAAATATTTCATATATTTTACCAACTTTACTAAATAAAGTATTATTTAATTTTACCATTTTTATATTCACATTTATCGGGCTAATTATGAAAAAATACATTCTCATTCTTCTACTTCTACTTCTTCTTCTTCTTCTTCTTTTTCTTCTTCTTCTTCTTCTTCTTCTTCTTCTTCTTCTTCTTCTTCAGTGCCACGCCCCTTTTGTCGTTGACCATAATGGCTTCTGCAGAACTTCCTGTCTTTGAAGCTCTTAGTAAAGTTCTTCTTTTTGCTACCACTTCTAATCGCTGTTCTGCCAGCCATTTACTTAAGCTCGATGGCTTACGTCATTCGCTGCCTTCCTCCTATGTCTTGTGAGTTTCAAATATTCCAAGCCTTCTTTCCTCAGGATGTCCTAGACATGTCAATTGTCGCTTTTTTATTCTAAATATAAGCGCCTATATTTTCTCTAGTCTGTGATATTCTCAGCAACCTTATGTAGAAACACATCTCTGTTGCCTGACGTCTCCACTGTAGATATGAGAAGACTGTTTGGCATTCACTGACACAAGAGGACCAGTATTACATAACAGTTCAATAATCTTTTCCTTGTTTCCAACGAGCTTTTTCTGTTTCTTAATATCTGGTTTACTTCTGGAACATATCTGTTGCTATTACAATACTATTTTCCTATTTCTTGCTACACTTTTTGATTTGAATTCTCAGAATCCGAACCTTTTTTTTAATGTTATAGTTATTAAACTTTAACGGGATTATTGTTTGTTATATAGAACAGGGTTATGTTTTGTAAATGAAATATTCGCGATCAATCAGTTATAGAAAAGTTATTCGTCTATTTAAGATCCAATTCGAACAAAAGAAAGGTAGGTTCTTTTTGTTTGGCAACAAAGAGTCGAAAATGATAGAAAATCTTCTGCATTTTAATAATATCTCTAGTGAATGGAGGAGACGAAATAAACTTTGAATTACATTATTTGTAATGCCATATTCTTCTTAATGTTTCGTGTTCATTCACTGATTGGCAATGACACCAATAAAATTAATTGTTTTTAATGCTAATTTAAAATAAAATAATACAAGCTGAATTAAACAAATACACCATATCCATTGTATGCATAAGGATCTCATCATTCAGTGGATTATTAGTAGTATAATGCTTATAATTATGTCTACTAGCGAAGGGATTTCGCCAATAATTGCATTAATATTGCTAATTAATTCAAGGTATGATTAACTCTTTGTAATATAAAATTATATGCTGCCTATTTTATTATGTTCATGAAAAACAATTGATCCGCAGTAAAGAATTCCTGAGAAAAAAACAACTAAGACATATCACTCTGTTAAGTGAACTATCTACTTAGTTCATATCATGTTAACCGAAAAACACTTATAATAAAAAAATTGTGGATTTACCAAATTACAAAATTCAAAAAATTCTCACTTGTAATATTTGAAATTTAGCGTTGCGATTTGCACGCTCCAATACTACATAGCCGTTAATAAATAGCTCATTCTTAAAAACATTCTTTAATTTCCCGCATGCGTGTTGGTTGTGTTTCATTTCGTCTACTACACAGTATAGTGGGGTCAGTTAGGCACCGTTTGCAAGAAAAAGAGCACCATGGTGCAATTTACCCCGACAGAAATTTGGAAACAGCATTGCGAATCGCGCCGGACGGTCCAGTACGAACATTTCAAAGAGTCCGAGTATTAATCTGCGGACAGGGCAAAGGATCCGGAAACAGTTGGAAGATATATCCATTCAACATCATGGTGTTTGGCGTGATCACTTGTGATGGCAATGTTATACCTCCATTCATCTTCCGACAGGGCCTCAGAGGACTGCATCAAGTGCTGTGAGGTGGTTGTGTAGCCCTGGGGCAAGAGATCGGCTGATGGAAGACCCTATGTCTGGGAACAGGACTCTGCAATATGCCACCCAAGCAAGAGAACGCAGTCATGGTGTCAGACTATTTCTGCGACCACATCAGCCCTTACACCTGGCCACATAACTCTCCATACTGCACCTCTTCCCTGATTATTATGTGTGGAGCGCAGTTGAGCGAGAGACCAACAAATCTCCTTGTGACACAATAGATGAATTGAAGGCAAGGATTATGGCAACACTCACCAATTTAATAAATAATAATAATAAACATATAATATATGTGATTTATACGCGCTGATTCTATTCATTCATTCATATATATATATATATATATATATATATATATATATATATATATATATATATACATATATACACATATATATATATATATATATATATATATTACATGGTGAATACGATTTTCCGTGAACATTTCATCCCAGGAGAATTAGATTTACATGAAAGTTTCTTGGACGCCCGGAACACAAATCTTTTATTTTTCCCCATACTGGAATATCGATTATTCAAAAAGAAAGTAGAAGAAAAACATCTTATTAAATTACTGAAGATGGACAAAGCGCTTATAGGTAACAAGAACAGGCTTGTATGGCGAAAGAGAGGAGGCACCACTGTGGATTTACATAGAATGGAGCTCTTGCTATTTAAAAAAGCCTATTTAAAGGGATTATCACAAAATAAGGTTACTACTGAAAATCTTATTTGAGTATTTCACTAACTTTATTTTGTTTCAGACGAAAACGATTCCTGTTTTACAGTGATAGTTAATAAATTTGTTTCAGAGCTACTTTAATTAGTATATCGATTCATTTATATCTCGTCCTATATCCTCTATCTTCCTCTCCCCTCTCTCTTTCCATTCCTAACTCTGTGCGTGTGGGTACATATATGTAGATAGATAGATAGAAAGATAGATAGATAGATAGATAGATAGATAGATAGATAGATAGATAGATAGATATAGATATTATAATAAAAAGAAAGATATATAATCCGGTGTTCATGTTGATATTTTTATTTTACATAACAGCGTTCAATGTACATTTACAGAGCATATATATATATATATATATATATATATATATATATATATATATATATATATATATATATATATATATATATATATGTAGATATATATATATCAAAATACTAAGAACAGTAAGATTTATAATCCAGTGTTCTTAGCAATTATTTTTATTCTTAAAAAACAGTGCTCGATACAAACAATAGACCATAATATTATAATTACTTTCGTTTTGAAAAATATGATTCCATCGCGAATATACATACATATATATATATATATATATATATATATATATATATATTTATATATACATGCGCTGTATAAATTAACAGATTGCTATATATATATATATATATATATATATATATATATATATATATATATATATATATATATATATATATAATTAAAAGGCTTAAACACTAATATTCCATGGTGATATTATTCTATTGGACCATGGAATATCAGTCACCCACACACTCAGACAATCATATTTTTTATTGTTATTTGATATTGCTCTAAATTTTACTCTTTTAGTTGATATTCATATTTTCCTTTAAAACGTTTTAAAACATTCGTATATCTAACGGTACAATTCACTGATTAAAAATGTGAACGTTTCACTTTATTTCATTCAAGATTACTTCTCTATATAAATACTGGTTTCTAAATAAATTTACTTCTTATTAAATTTCGACACTGACCTTTAAATCGTCCCTCAAAGAAACGAAACGCGTTGGTATATAAGGTTTTACTAATGTCATTTATTTTATTAATATTGTCATTACGCATGTTTATATCTGAACTGTTACACCCCCATATATATATATACATATATATACATATATATATATATATATATATATATATATATATATATATATATATATATATATATATATATATATACACACACATTTTATATATATATATATATATATATATATATATATATATATATATATATAGAGAGAGAGAGAGAGAGAGAGAGAGAGAGAGAGAGATTACGCATTACGATTCTATATGTAGTTGGTAACTTCTTACGTAGGGTAATGTTGGAGCGACCTCTCTGACACATTTCTATTGGTTTGCTCCCGCAATCTCAGTGTGGCTTTTGAGCTGGCTGGTCTATCACGGATGCGATGTGTCCTGCATGATAACTGCAGGAAAATTGCCTGAAGCGCAGAATGGATCTGTATCAATTCTTTGTAGATTTGCCAAAGGCATTCTTTGCAGCCAAAAGGATTGCTTTGGGGAAAATATTGAGAAATTTGTGTTATCCCAAAAGGTTTATTGACACAATTCATTTTTTCTTTTTTTTTTGATGACAAGAAAGCGTCGGTAAAAGTTGGTAGATAAGCTGTCTGAACCAAATGAAGTAAAAAATGCTGCGAAAAGGAATATATTCTGTACTATTTACTCTTTAGATGACAATGATATTTTACTTGTCATTCAAGGACTGTGGTTAATGTGCATATACACGATGTATCAATTTTGGAAAACTATTTAATATTAACCGAATATCGGCCATGGTATCAGTTAGTGTTATGGGACCTTACCTATAGCAACAGAGTGAACTCTTCCTGACACTATGAATACTGCGCCTCCCAAGAGAGAGAGACGAGACGAAATCGAGTCTCTGACTGTTTCCGACTACTGTCAAACTCTCTGCTTTGGCAGAGAGGAACTCGGACGAGGCTTTGCCGCAGGGCAAGGTTTCGTCCGGGGAGGTAGACAGTCCCTGAACCCGTTTATACGGGTTCTAATGGGCATATTTTTGGCCGAGCCTACGGGCTCGGTAAGCCCACATTAAACCGGCCTTGTGCCACATTCGACCCACGTGGGAGGGTTGTTAAATATCGAGACGAAATCGAGTCGAGCCGATAATAGTTCCCTCCAAACTAGACTGACTGTCATACTAACACCTTCAACATCTTGTATTATTATTCTGTGTAATATATCTTTGTTATTTCTACACTTGTGTTCGTGTTGTTCTTCCTTGGTCCTAACCTGGACCATAACACACTGACTTTCTCTTTCTCTCTCTCTCGCTCTGACTCTTTCTCTCTCTCTCTCTCTCTCTGTTATGGGACCTTACCTATAACGACAGAGTGAACTCTTCCTGGCACTATTAATACTACGCCTCTCAAGAGAGAGAGAGACGAATCGAGCCGAGCCGATAGTAGTTCACTCCAAACCAGACTGACAGTCATACTAACACCTTCCACATCTTGTATTATTATTCCGTGTAATATATCTTTGTTATTTCTACTCTTGTGTTCGTGTTGTTCTTCCTTGGTCCTAACCTTGGACCATAACAGTTAGCTACATACGAGTCTTTTTGTCCGCAAATCACGGCTTTAATTTGACTCATACTGGCGATGATATCTAACGTCTAGTAGGACTTTCCACCAGTCTTTGCACTGCATTTGTACTTACTATATGATCCACAAAATCGTGGTACGTACAAAGCTTATTGTCGGCAAATCACGGCTTTAATTTGTCGCATACTGGCGATGATATTTAGCGTCTAGTAGAGCGTTCCATTAGTCCTTACACTGCATTTGAATTTACTATATGTCTCCATAAAATCGTGGTAAGTATAAGCTTATTGTCCACAAATCACTGCATTCATTTACCTCATACTGGAATGATATGTAGCGCCTAGCAGAGCATCCAACCAGTCCTTGCACTGCATCTGAACTTCCTGTCTGTCTTGCTATATGAACTTACTATATTACTCCACCGTGCCTCCCCTATATGTATGGATAGCGGCTCGGATTGGGGAATCGTAGAGCCGAGTTCGAATTCTAGTCAAATCTATTACATTCACTTACGGGCTAATAGCCTTGGAAAGTTATGAATCCGCTTCATCTCCCCCTAGCTATGGGTAAATAGCAGGACAAACCAGGTCCTGTAGCTTTGGATAGCAAGTGGTCTACTTCAGAAAGAAATGGTAAACTACTGCCTCGTCAGTCATATATCGAAAGATACATGATCGGCTAAGCGTGTATCACGCATGGTACATAAATGATATGTCTCCACAAAAATGTCGTACGTAGACGATTATTGTCCACAAATCACTGCTTTCATTTGCCTGATACTGGGGATGATATGTAGCGCTTAGTAGAGGATACCATCAGTCCCTGCACTGCATTTGAATTTACCAGATATCTCCACAATATCGTGTTACGTACAAGCATATTGTCCAGAAATCACTGCTTTAATTGGTCTCATACTGGGGATGATTTGTATCTCCTTTTTTGAGATTTCCATCAATCATCGCACTGCATTTGAAATTACTATATCTTCACAAAATCATGGTACGTACAAGCTATACACCCTTGTGAAAATTAAATAAAACAACCACTTTAGTTTCCTCTCTTTCACTATACGGCCAGTTTTAGTGACAGGGTGTAATCGATTTCTATTATTTTCAAACACCATGATGCAATTCACTTTGCCACAAATTTGGAAACGTCATGCTGTACTGCTTGGCATTCACACCGGAAACTCTAATACGAACATTTCAGAGTCTTTTGGTGCAGAGGATTCAGAAAGAGTTGGCTGATATATTCAGTCAACATCATGGTGTTTGGAGTTATCATTAATGATGGTGTAATTATGCCTCCGTTTTGTCTTCGCATTAGACTTTAAGCTCAACATGAAGACCTTGAACCGGTAGTGTTACTAGATGACCCTATGTCTGGCAACAGGACTCTGCACCATGCCACACAAAACAGGAGAACCCAGTCATAACTATTAGACAATTTCTGCGACCGCATCTCCCTTTACATCTGGCCACCTAATTCCCCAGACTGCAACCCACTTGATTACCATGTATGCAGAGCGCAATTGAGAGAGACACCAACGAAACTCCTTGCAACATCAAAGATGAAGTGAACTCAAGAATTATGTCAGCATTCACACCAACGTAAACGAGGAAACTGTCCAGAAGAGAGATTCCGGAATCGTCTGGAGGCCGTGATTAAACCAATGTCGATTTTATTGAATAAATTTACTCTTTATTATTTCAAGATATCTTTGCGTTATTTTAGTAAATATTTTTGTGTTCTTTTACTTAAAATTAAATGAAAGCGTTATTTTCATTTTTGCCACAATTGTCCCATTGTACCCTGTAGATGCGACACATCTTAAATTGATAAACGTTTACTGTTTGTTCATTATCCTATCATTCAGTGGTCTCTAATCCCCATTTGGTTCATATTTTTTATGATAATTCATATGTGTATATATGTGCTATCAAAGAAATTTCAGTATCTATCTATCTATCTATCTATCTATCTATCTATCTATCTATCTATCTATGTTACTTCACATCTATCTATGTTACTTCACATCTATCTATCTATCTATCTATCTATCTCAGCCTGTTCATTATCTATCTATCTATCTATCTATCTATCTATGTTCATTATCCATCTCTTTTCATTATCTATCTATATCATCTATCTCTGTGCATTATTTATCTATCTATGTTCATTACCTACGTCTGTTCATTATCTATCTATCTATCTATCTATCTATCTATCTATCTATCTATCTATCTATCTATCACAGTCTGTTCATTACCAATCTCTCTATTATCTGTCTATTAATTTCATCAACCACTCCCGTAAAATTGCGGATTACAGTCCAGGAGAAATTTCGCAACAAACGTATCCGTTGCAGATTGACGACGCTTTTTTCTTTAAAGAAAACATTCTCAATACTTAACTCTTTCATTTGTATTTTAAGGATACAATATAGACCGAAAGTGATACATGTAGTGATTTTTTTTAAAATTAGCACTATCGGTCATACATACTTTTGAGGGGTCCTCCCCTTTTTTCACAAATGGACTCACCCAGGGTATACGTATACTACTGCTAGTGAATACCCGAGGGGCGAACGAACGAGAAGGAACAAACGACGAACGATAGCATACGAACGTAGCGGCAAGAGTCACAGTGAATGAGCACCTGGTACAATAATTAACAGACTAGGAAATGTGATGTACACAGCACAAGGCGAAAAGTCTACCCACAGAAGACATATTGACCAAATACAAAATGAGATTCAAAGACCTCAGGAAGATACAAACATTAGAAGGTCAAAACAGGAAGAGAAAATTTACCGAACCTCTGATTATCGACCATAAGAGAAAAAAATACTAACTCCCCGCAAAAGGGATCTAATGAGAGGGGTGTTGAGTGATCTCCTATTTAACACAAATGGACTCACCCAGGGTATACATATACTACTGGCAGTGAATACCCGGACGGTAGTCAAGTAATAATAGAGAGAGTAGAGTCGGTCAGTAGACGAGTCAAACACAGAGACGGTGCTAGAGTGACAGTAACGAAGCACGTAGTAAGAAGTCATACAGCGATACCTCGATACCAAGACTATATATATATATTTTTTTCTACTAACCCCGCATTCCTGGAACTACTAACCTGTATTACCAGTTTGTATTATTACGTTAATACATTTATTTTCCTATATTCATTCGTTTGTTATTATTGGTACCGGATTTCATCCCAAATCCACATTTATGTAACTAGAAAATGTTGCAGTAACAACGTTTGTATTTTAGTATTGCGAGCAATTCATATTGTAGCTCGAGTCATTAAAAGTACTAAAGTTGGAATTTTAATATTGATTACCATTCATATGTTGTCGGAAACATTCCAAGACTCAGCGTTTGAATTTTAGTGTTGCAAGAAATTCATATGTAGACGAAAATGTGGCAAGTATCAAAATTTGACTTTTAATATTCATGGAAATATATAAGTTTGAAAACAAGCAAAACGTGTATGTTCATAGTGCTGGACTTTCAAAATTTGAGCAAGGTGTTATTACTATTAAAACCAGTAAAGTAATGAGATTTCAAAAGCTGAAAAAATATTTACAGGTATATATATTCAAAATGTCTTTGTGCAAGTCTTTCAAAAATAGTTATAATCGTGTAAACGATTCTATTGCTGGTCTTATAGCATTATAGCTCCCCCTCCCAATCTTGAAATGTGAAAAAAATCCTGCGAATTTTAAAATTAAAATTCGTAAGAGAAAATTTTCATTAACTAATTGTATATTAATTCCAATTCAAAAAAAAATATATATATATACACCGAAGTTTAATACATATTTCTGGTAAATGTCAACATTATTTGATTTAGCCACCAAAAGGGGTTATGCATTTTGCATGAACCCTTTTTGTGGGAAGAGTGCATTGGGGTGTAAGAGAAAGCATGAATTTATTGATTTCTGCAAATAGCACTAAAAGAATTCAAACTAGCCCTTCTTCAAAATGCGTCTTTGCCTGAGATCCAAAGTTTGATCTGAAAATATAGCTAATAAATTTCACACTCCAAACCCCCGAAGTAATACATTTTACTTCGAAGTTCAGTTATAAAAATTGAGTCACTCACAAAACAAATGCGCATCAGGCTGTCTTTCTCAAAATCTTAAAGAATATTCTCATGGTGAAAAAAATAATAGAAATTGCTCTACAACTAAACACCGATAAAGTTCTGGGGATTCTTGATGTCACATTTCTGTCTTGTATTATTTATATTATTGTATAAGCGCAAGGTTTACTGACTTTGAAAAAGGACTCGGCAAGCTGAGTTCAAATTCTGCCACAATCTGTTTCTTTCCCTTCATCCTAACGGTAAGATTAATATTAGGTGTTTCCTTATAAGGAAACACACCACATTCATTGATTGAGCAGAATATGCGACTGTCGGTTGAAATTTATAACATTATTACGTGGGCGCCTCGGCGTGGTGTAACGGTTAGCAAGCTGGTCTTGCTAAAACTGTTAAAACTGAATAGGGAGTTTGATCCTCACTGGGTGACCCACATTTTCAGCCATGTACCACATCTAAGCCTCGCTTAGAAATCAATATAACATTGTTACTTGTAAAAGAATTTATCAGGAAAAGAACTTTTACCGCTTTCTTGTATTTACGGGTAGTTTCCTTTCCACCCTTTTTTCGAAGCAGTGTGAGATGTCAGCATATTGATTATGTCATTATTTTCTCTTTGTGTTACATGTGCTATCCATTTTATTTGTTGCAATGCGGTTTCTGTTATCTGGTCCAGTTTTGTTAGTGATTCTCTAGCGCCAGTGCACTTTCAAAGCGTGTCTTCGTTCGCACAGGCTTACAGGTTTCGTTCGGTAAAACCC